>JAAGEH010000337.1:5106045-5162713 GCA_011751065.1 Lasiurus cinereus
CCCCAACTTTTCCAGTTAAAATATAGAGTTTGGGATATACCCACCCTATAAGATGACACCTGACGTAGTAGACGACCCCCAACTTTTCCAGTTAAAATATAGAGTTTGGGATATACCCACCCTATAAGACAACACCCGGCGTATAAGACGACCCCAGACTTTTGAGAAGATTTTCCTGGGTTAAAAATTTGTCTTATACACTGGAAAATATGGTATGTCTCTGTGTAGAAATGCATTAATGATCAATAAATATGAGATCTGACTTCTGGTCAACTCAACCCTGGAAAAAAGTATTTGGATCAATAACAAGTGAAAGCAACCAGGGTTCTGGGTCTTCCTGAGAGTTAGTGCCAGGTTAAAGGACATCTCATGGCTGCTTTAAATGGCAAATGCCCATCACCAGCATGCTTGAGTGTCTGCTCATGTGTGTGGACACGTGGCCGGGTGATATTGGGTAGTGCCCACTTAAGTCCTTTATAGCCTACCTGCTACTTGCTTCCCTCCTGGCTACTTGCTTGCCTTTTGTTTCAGAATGGGGACAATTCTGTTATCTTCGCATCACACAGCGAGCAGCCCTCTCTGTGCTCTATGTATGAGCTCCTTCCCCACCTCTACTGTCAGCCTATGGCTTCGCTAACGGTTCCTTTTAGTACAGTAGTTCCATGTGCCTCTACCACAATGTCATGGTCTGTGAAACCGATGGTAACAACAACTGCCCCGTATGGTTGTGAAGAGGATTAAGGTCCATTCGGAAAGTGTTTAGAGCAGTGTTTCTGGCATCATAAGAGCTACATCTACATGACTTCTGAAGATGTAATAAGCTGTGTTTCCCTTTTCCCACGTGGATCCTGAGTTCTCAGTCAGTAAAACAACAAAACCTCTCACCTTGGTATAGTGCGTCAGTCGTTCTATGCTCTTGCAGAGTATTCTATATTTTGCACTTTGGAGAGCTTTATTTCCGGGGACAAAGACAGCTGTGTTGACATTGGGTATGACATAATCTTTTTTGTCTTCCTGAGTTGAAATGCCATTCTTGTCATTTAATACATGGGCGCTATAGACAAATTCTGTTTTCTGTACCTCTGATCCTTAGCCAATACCATCTTGATTTTATTATTTTGGCTTTATAGGTTTTTTTTGTGTAATGTTTGTCTGTTAAATTATTCCTCCCTTACCTATTATTTATTTGTAAACCTTTCCCAGTTATTTTTGAAAATTTTTAAAGTCACCTAAATTGTAAATCATCTGCCTCGTTTTCTAAATAGAAAAATCTAATTTGAGTTCCAATGGAAATGGCATAATATCTGCGTATATTTGAATTGGCTACTGAATTTCATTGACTTCATTTTCACCATTTATTGCTACAGTCATGTAGTTTTTATTCTTAATTTGTGCATATGATGGATTGTATGGGTTTCCTGATTCTGAAATGCCCTTTCATTTCTGGAATGAACCAACCTGGTCATAGTGCATGGAGTGGTGTGTTGTTTTTTGTTGTTTTTTTCTTTGTAAATGTTTCTGTTGATTCAGAGAAAGTGAAGGGACAGGGAGAAAGAGACAGAGAAGCACCTATGGGAGAGAGAAACATTGATCAGCAACCTCCCTCCCCACCCCCCCACTCCCAGCACAAACCCCACCCAGGAACAAACCTGCGTCCTGGACAGGTGCATAATACATGCATTGTGTGTTTGCTTTTGGTACATTACATTGGTTTGTATTTCAGTTGAGGTTTTTCCGTTAAGTGAGGCTGGTTTATGTTTTTTCTTTTCTGCTCTCCTATCACGTTTGCCATGAAACTATATTGTACTCATAGAATTCACTGTGTGCTTCCCTATCTTTTTAGCTTCCTGGAACGATGAAAGTCATATTGGGGTTGTTTGATGTTAAAACTTAAAGAAAGTTCTGCTATGAACTCATTTTTCCTGAGTTCAATGTCTTTCCTTGGAAACTGATCTGTTTTATTTTTTTCGTGTCTTGGGGTCAGCTAGCCAGGAGAGCAACCAGTCTTGCTGTTTTCCAATGCGTTTCCATGGAGTAATTCCAGTATGCTCTCTTCGTACCTGATTTTCCCATACACACCTGAGATTCTTTTCTCTTTCCTGATACTGTCTACTTTGGTTCTCTTGTGTGTGTGTTTTTTTCCTTATTTGGGTTTGAAAGAGGTTTGTATGTTTTATTGCGCTTTCCAAAATAACAACTTCTTGTTGTTTTCATTCCATTTGATTTGGCTTTTATTTTGATCGCGTCCACCTTAATATATTCTGTTTGTTGGGCTGTTCTTGGAACATAAACTTGGTTGTGTTTTCCTCTTTGCTCTTTGTAATAAAGGCTCTCGTGGCCGTAAAGTTTCTGCCTGGAGTCGCTCTCACTGGATCTCACAAGTTTTGAAGCAAGTTCTTTCATTGTTTCCAGAAAGTTATGACTTATATTTTTATTTCCTTTTTTGATCCAAAGTGTATCTACCTGTGTTTCTTTATTTCTAAGAAATCTTCATTTCAAATCAAAGATTCGAATCACTTTCTTATTCCATATAGTATCCGGTTTTCTTTCTATTGTGATAAACTATATATCTTGGAAAATCTCTACTTTTAAAATTTAAGGTTGCCATATATTTTATCGGTTTTAGCAGTCCCTTTTATATAATACAAATCACACCTCATTTCTATCAGTAATAGGAGGCTGTAAATGCATCCGGCAAGTCAACTATTTTCATTGTGTGATTCCTTAAGCCCTTTACTTACTTTTTTTTAATCTGTATTTGTCGTGTCCACATTTAAAAGACGTATATTGAAGCCTCTAATTATAATTGTATGTTTTTCAAGTTCTCCTTGCATTTCTAATTGGTTTTGTCCTGATATTTCTCTGCTAAATTGTTTGGGGCTTACTGGATTCAAGCGGTCATGCCTTTGTATCTTTTATGATAATCTAATGCTTCCTCTTATCCTGTTTAGTTCCATTAACCTTGAAAACCACCTTGTCTGGTATTAATGCTTCAACTTCCGCCTTCTCTCTGGTTGTGCCCACAAACTCGGTGTCAACTCCTTTGTCTCCAATTCAGAGCACTTCGGTTTTAATATGGCTCAAGTGCACAGCTTAGAGCTATTTTTAAAATATAAGAATGCTACTACAAAAGCTTCTACCATTTTATTTCTTGTTTAGTTTTTTTCCCAGAGTATCCTCTATGCTACTTTCTGAGGGCACAAATACAATGAAAACATGTATCAAAATTTATAAAAATAATAAGAGAGTCTGTTTAAACAACATTAAATTTCCGTGGCTAGAAGGAAATATTAAAAGAATTTCATTCATCAGCCCTCTTTTAAGATCAAAAGCAACCCAATTTTAAATACTGCCTCAAACAAAGCTTAAATATTTCATTCAAATGTTTTACGTTTATAGATTAAAACGTGCGTTTAAGAATAATTAAGGTGTTCACATCATTTGAAATAACAATAAAGTTTTTACTAAGAATTAGGTTTGCTTCTAAAACATAACCAGCGATAAAATATCACATAATTAGGGTACATTAAATCAGCTGCCATTTAATAGATTATTATTGTTTTATTCTACTAAATGATAAAATGAAAGAACTACTGGAACTTCTTAAAGAAAGTAAATTACTCTCCAGTGCATATTGTAAGTGAGGAGTATAGGTTTAATATGAAACGTGATTTATTACCTTTCTCCTCCTCCCTCCATGATGACAGCAGCCTCAAGGAGGTAAACTTGAAATGTCGAAATTATTAAACCGTCCCCATGAAAATATTTTTCAGCTTCGTGCTACATGTATGTTTTTATTGTCATATTTTCACTTTAAGTTATAACAAATGAGACGACTTGATGTTCCTATTTGGTTAGCAAGAGTCTTCTCAGCGTGTGATTCCGGAGGTTATGATAAAATAAGGCACCAGACATGTGCACATCAGTCACCTTGGCAGATTCTGCTTCTCGGCGGCTCCCAGGTATAACTCACGCAGAGTTGATGTGCGCATCATGCTGGTGACATTGGAATACAATGTGGTGGCCCATTAGCGATTCTGCGGAAATGCCTGGCAGATGCAAGGCGAGATAAAATGTCCAGACTCACAAGCTACACGTGCCATCTGAGGATGATTGAAATCATGAAAAGAACCACGTTATTTTTACAGCCGAATTCTTCCGCCCAGTAAGTATTTATTGAACAGCTACTGTGTGCCCAGCCGAATTCTGCGAGCTCATCAATCAGAAGCCTCACCGCTTCTGTTCTCAGCAGACTCACTGCCTAGTGATGGAGTACCAACCATTTCTTTTTCCCTCTCTTGAATTCGGGATTGGATGGCCAACTCATCCTGGTTTTGAAAGTGACCTTCAAACTAACAGAGCCCAGGGTTGCAAGAGGAAGACCATTAGTTCTACAGGTGATTTTCTAGGGTCTAGTTCTTGATTCTCCGACCTGTGCGTTCTAGTGATGGGAGAAACAGCACCATGTACAGTGGTACCTCGAGATAAGAGTTTAATTTGTCCCGTAACCTTGAGGCGTGGGAAACTATGAGATGCTCAAGTTGCGGTAAACTGGTGCATCGTGTGCAGCTGGCCGATCCGAGCGCGATGACTCCAATCTCAAATGTTGCTTGTATTTCAAAGCAAAAATCGCTCGCTCGACGCTCGTATCTCAAAAATCTCGTATGTTAGGGCACTCGTATCTCGAGGTGCCACTGTATTGGCTGCTAGTGACAACCACGTGTGGCATCCTTAAGGAGAAGAGGCTGGATTTGCTAGAGAACTAGAAGCTTGGTACACAAAATTGGTGCACTGGGCGGTCCCTCAGCCCAGCCTGCATCCTCTCGCAGTCCCGGAGCCCTCCCAGGAGGGCAGACCTAAGCTGGCAGGCAGACATGCCGGAAAGCGATCATTGTCTCAGTTAGATAGGGAGTGGACAGGGAACCGGAAGGCTGGTCAACCTTAATTGCTCTGAGAGGTCAGAGCTCATCACTCATCCTTTAGTTGAGACATTGGTAGCTGAAGCAGCCTCCACCCACCTGTTTGTCTTATGTAAATGTCTGCTGATTGGCTACTATTGTAATTCCCTGCAGACAGGCTATGGGGGTATCCCATAGTCTTAATACAGTTGTACCTCGAGATACGAGTTTAATTCGTTCCGTAACCTTGAGGCGTGGGAAACTATGAGACGCTCGAGTGGCGGTAAACTGGTGTGTCCTGTGCAGCCGGCTGATCCTCGCGATGACTCCTATCTCAATTGTTGCTCGTATTTCAAAGCGAAAATCGCTCTCTCAACGGCTCGTATCTCAAAAATCTCGTATGTTAGGGCACTCGTATCTCGAGGTACCACGGTAAAAGGGATGGCAAGGCCAGAATCAGGTGTAGTCCTCCCACTAGAGGTGGGCTCCCGCCTGGCCCCCAATGTCACCAAATTAATACTTTTCTAGTCTCTCTTTTCATTTGTGTGCGGCCTCCTGCAGAACCCGAACCCTGAACCGGAACCCTGAACCACGCGGGACGTAAAAGGGGTTCCCACACAGACAGACATCTTTAGTGCTGCCGAGGAGGCAGGAGAGACTCCCACCACCGCCCCTGTGCTTACCAGCTCTGAGCCCTGCTTCTGGCTGAGCACACAGACAACCAGAGGGCATCTCCTACATTGAATGTCTGCCCCCTGGTGGTCAGTGTGTATCCTAGCTACCGGTCATTCCACCATTCAGTCGATTTGCATCTTCGCCTTTTATTCTATAGGATGAGTGTTGCAGAGTGAGACATAAAGGGATTTGTTTCATTAGCACAGTGCCCTGCAATTGACTCGATGTGTCACCAAAACTAATTATTTTAAAGAGATGTACATGAGGCCCTTAAAGAAAACAGTTGCCTGGGCCTTCTAGATGCTCACTACACACACTCCACCACCACAGGATTACTCCTGTGTTCAGTACAGTGCAAGAAAGAATCTGCACTAAACCCCCCCCCTCAGCCCTGGCCCAGTGAAGGGTTCGACACATGGGCTTAGAATCCAGAGAGGGACCTGTGATCTTGGGGAACATGCCTGTTCATAAGGAACGTAGCTGTGATCGGTCCATTTTCATCTTTTCTTTTCCCACCCTCAGCTGCTGAAACTTCTCTCCATTGCCTCATTCCTTAAAACATTTTCCTCTGCCTTCTCTCTGTATCCTTTTTTATCCTAAAAAGTAGGCCGGTCAGTAGCAGTCCATGATACTGGCTTTGTGGGCCTTTGAAGAAAGGTTCAGTAATGAAGAAATGATTTCATTTTATATGGATCATCATAAATATTCCGTATATATCCAATATCCAAGTGCTTTGGTTAGCCTTTTCCGTCAGTTGTACAGATACCAGAAAATCTTTGGTGAAATGATGTTACCTTGAAACACCGTTAGAAGTTTGCCGTTAACTTTAACGTTACATTGAGTTAGTTGGGTGGGCCATCAGCTTGCCTAAAGTATGTCTACACAGGTCTGTATTGAAAAGACTCATTTCTCCCATCATCCATGATGGTAGTAAAAGCCTACAGGCGAAGTGTGGGTTACTTTATTACATTCTAAAGCTTTCGTTTTAATGTTTCTTCACCACCAGTGGTTTTCAACCTTCCTAAGGCCGCGACCCTTGCATACAGTTCCTCATGTGGTGGTGGTGACCCCCAACCATAAATTTTGCTCCTGTGATGCATCGTGATGTAAATATCTGCATTTTCCGATGGTCTTAGGCGACCCCTGAAAAAGGGTCGTTCGACCCCTAAAGGGGTCGCGACCCACAGGTTGAGAACCACTGTTCACCAGCCATTCATTTATAAGACAGTCTATATGAACTGCCATTTGTATAGACTGTAGGTTTTTTTTAAGTATTCTTTTCACATACCAAAAATGTAAATCAAAATCGTAGTTTGGAAAAATCCTATATACAAGTCCATAGGCAGGTTATGTTAATATTCCTCGTCTTCAGTTTCGTGGTTGGCTAAAAGGGAAATAATTATAACAGCTCAGGAACAACCAATGAAAGCCGACTTCCATACGCGCATCACCACCAAAGCAAGTATGTGGGGACCTTGTGCCCACACCTCCTCTGGGCAGCGGGAGCACGTGCTGGTGGGAGATGTAGGGTCATGCGAGCCCTGCGTGGCTCAGACTGGAGCACGCACTGTCCTCAAAGACAGACAGGAGCCATGGCTGTTTCTAGAAGGTCTTGGCTGGAGAAGGAGGAGGGCAGCCGATGGGACTCGAAGAGCGAAGGTTGGTGTCTCGGCAGATAACTAGGCGGTCCAGCCTTTCTGGCGGCTTCTTGTAGGCAATCCCATCTTTTCCCTTAGCGGCACCCCAAGGTGTCCAGATCCCCTTCCCAAAGCACTTGTTCGTTTCTCCAAGTTCCCCCCTTCCTCTCTCCATCTCTGCTGAGCACAGGAAGCACACAGGAAGCCTTTGTAGGCATGTTGAGTACATGTAAATAGAATGTATTTAAAATATGTATACAGGCCGAAACCGGTTTGGCTCAATGGATAGAGCGTCACCCTGCGGACTGAAATGTCCCAGGTTTGATTCCGGGCAAGGGCATGTATCTTGGTTGAGGGCGCATCCCCAGTAGGGGGTGTGCAGGAGGTGGCTGATCGATGTCTCTCTCATCGATGTTTCTAACTCTCTATCCCTCTTCCTTCCTCTCTATGAAAAATCAATAAAATATATTTAAAAATATTTTATACACACACACACACACACACACACACACACACACACAGGCAGAAAGGCAGCCTCATGATGGCCATCACTCCATTGTTTAATGTTCTAACAGGGAGATGTGTCTCCCTGAGCTTTAATGAAATGAAGACACAGAGAAAGGGCTTTTTAAGACAAACCTAGCTCAGTGCTCCGCTTGTAGGAACAGGTGCCACAGAACACCTGCGAGACTCTAAGTGTTCCTGCCACAGGAACTGGCTTTGTTCGGAAGGTGGAGCCTCTGAGATCAGCAACAAGAATCTGCCCGAAATAGGAAATAGGATACGTGGGGGAAAGCTGCAATCCATGCAAGCTACAGAAATGGTCAAGAAGATGGTTGCTCAGCCCATGTGGCTCAGTGGTTGAGTGTCACCTCTTGAACCAAGAGGGCACATGGCTGGGTTTCAGGCTTCATCCGCAGTGTGGGGTGTGCAGGAGGCAGCCAGCCAAGGACTCTCCCCATGGATGTTTCTCTCTCTTCCTCCCCCTTCCACTCTGAAATCAATAAAAGTATACAGTGGTATCTTGAGATACGAGTTTAATTCATTCCGTAACCTTGAGACGTGGGAAACTATGAGACCCTCGAGTCGCGGTAAACTGGTGGGTCTGCGGTAAACCGGCCGATCCGCGCGATGACTCCTATCTCAAATGTTGCTCGTATTTCAAAGCAAAAATCACTTGCTGGATGCCTCGTATCTCAAAAATCTCGTATGTTAGGGCACTTGTATCTCGAGGTACCACTGTATCTAAAAAATAAACAGGACCTTTCTGAAAAAAAAGAAGAGGAAGAGGAAGAAATAAAACCAACTCCCACTGAATGTGTGGCCCAAACCAGCTCAATGCAACATGGTGACTAAGTCACCTCAGGTAACCCTCCGCCTCCTTCTCTTGTCACCGTCATACATCAGCATGTTACACTGTCATACATCAGCATGTTAAAAACACACCAGGATCTGCTCTGACGTAATTAGAAAGTGAAAGCCCATTAAGGACAAAACAAAAAAAAAATGGCTTAAGAAGCTCTTTGGAGCAATGTCCACCCCTTCCTTCCTGGGAAGATCCTCCCCCACACTGAATGCCCTGCCCCGGACCCCACAAACCTCCCTAGGAAGGGGGGCTGTACTGTGTGGATAGCCTCTTCTCTTTCTCGCCACTTCACTAATAAACTCGCTTTCATTTGACACTCCAGGCGGCCTCGTATTCGAATTCTTTCCTGCGTGAACCCAAGAACCCACAGCGGGGCCCTGACCCAGGTCTATCCGACCCCAAAAGCCTGCAGCTCTTTCTTGAGTTCCCTCCCGCCTGTCAAAAAGGCTTTTCCTCAGATTCTGGAAGAGAGGGAATGAGCCTCCGGGTGTTTCCAGAGTGAGGGCGCCATCCTAGCTGATCGCCCCCCTTTCTGTCCATTAGGAGAGGATGGGAAAGAGAGTGTCATCAGAACAGCCTTTCTAGGACCCGATTTTCCATCTTCTCTACCCACTTCCTTTGCGGCCGACCCTTTTGAATCTCAAGAGCCTAATTAGATGTGTGTTTTTTTAAAAAAAAAAAAAAAAAAAAAAAACACATAAATAACAATAGTTTCCTTTTTAATTGCATTCCTCTCAAGATGGGGCTGGGAGGGGCTGGGCGCTCTGGCAAGAAGAAAAGCATGAAGATAAATATGTCAAGGTCTTATCTTGCTACTTCCATTCCACCCAGTTTTTCTTGAGAATTAAAGGAGATAAAGTATACGAGGCATTCATCCTAATGCCTGTTAAGCACAAAGTAAGGGATTGATTTATCGAGCTTCACTTAGGTAGCTATTAGGTTAGACGTCAGGTTTGTCTGGAAATGCCCTTTATCCCGGTTAAAAATGAATAGGAGAGCACCTTTCCGGCGCATTTCAATAGAGCGACGTGGTAATGCCCACTTCTTTAAATTCAATTACTGTAAGATGAATGGTTGATGTAGGTGCATCTGCTAATTCCCCAGTAAAACTAGCTTTGTGATTCAGCCTCCAACACTACTATTTATTGTCATGGAAATGAACGGAATATATGGGATGCAAGACAGAAAAATGATAAACCGCTTAAAACTGGATTAGCGATACGTAAGACTGAGAAGCAAATAAAAAGCTAATTTAGTAATAATTCTAATAAAGATCTATTGGTTTGTAAGGATTATGATAAGATATATTTAATAGCCTTAAAAAGATCCTAAAGCCGAGACCGGTTTGGCTCAGTGGATAGAGCGTCGGCCTGCGGACTGAAAGGTCCCAGGTTCGATTCCGGTCAGAGGCATGTACCTTGCTTGCGGGCACAACTCCAGTAGGGGGCGTACAGGAGGCAGCTGATCGATGTCTCTCTCTCATCGATGTTTCCGACTTTCTATCCCTCTCCCTTCCTCTCTGTAAAAAAATCAATGAAATATATTTTTTTAAAAAGATCCTTAATAACCGGTGTATTTAGCCTCACTTTTGGGGAGAGGAAACAAGGATAGGTCACAATAAATAAATAACCCAAATGCTGCATCACTCCTCAACGAGGGGAGCAAAACGCAAGCCTAGATCCACCCCGTGCTCTACTGGAGCCTCTCACTGTTAAACCAACCCCCCCCATCATCCCCTCTCCGTTCCCAGGACCAGCAGCTTGGAGCACATTTCGCTGGCTGGCTGCACAGAGCATCGTTTTCTGAGGGTTACTGTGAGATGTCTTATTCTTGTTGTTCTCCTGGTGGAAAAAATAACCTGGGATGAAAATGCCAGGGGGGAATTCTCAGGGACATTTATCTTAATTATTTCTCAGCTCCTGGAGCTATAAATAAGCCAGGTCTTTCTCATCGGAAATAAGTATTGAGCACTCGGTTAACATCCACAAGCAATAAAATGATGCCCACACCTTAAGTAAAATTAATGAAGCTCCCTAATTATCTAACCTATTACTCGGTGGCAACAAGGTATGACAGAATCCAAGTCACATGTAAGCTAACCTCCACTGATGGCTAAAACAACAACAGTCTGTGTTCTTTTCCTTTGAACTCTAGCAAAACAGCTATGTTTAGATGGCCTAGAATGTTCACGCTGAGTGAATCTTACATTCCAAAACTTAACTTTAGTTTTGACCTTAAAAAGTAAGCCACAGAGCACCTGTGAGGTTATTCATAATAGCAAAGGGATCATTCTACTAGTTCCTCCCTGAATATAGCCTAATCCTGTCCCTTTAAGTACTCAAGAGATGGAACAAATCCCGGAGAACGTGATCTACGTGCTTCAGTAATTGGGAGGAAGAGCCCTTTGTTTCAACCAAAGAGGCACATATCACGCAGGCATGACGCTACCTGCATTGTCTCTGCTGCATTAAATCCCTACCCTGCGCTCTTCCGTCTAAGCTTCAGAGACAGTCTTCTGACCCAGGGTGATGAATAACTAGACTGTCTCAGAATCAGAGGGCAGATCATGGCATTAAGGTCCCTAACAAGGAAAGCAAGAAGTAAATTATCTTCTCGATAAAAGTAAAACAATAGGCTAAACGAAAAGGGATGCTAATTTCAACTCTGTGCTAAAGAAGCAAATACACTTCTCCATATCTTATACCTTCATTGACTTCCGCCTTCATCTAGCAAGTACTGAGATAGCACCTGTGCGTCTAGAACTCTGCTTCGGAGAGAGAGCAGGCTGTTGAAAACTCAGATGTCACCCTGGCTGGTTTTGGCTCAGTAGATAGAGCATCAGTTCCGGGTTCCATTCTGGTCAAGGGCACATGCCCAGGTGGTGGGCTCATCCCCGGTAGGAGGTGTGCAGGAGACAGCCGATCAATGATTCTCATCATTGATGTTTCTCTCTCTGTCTCTCCCCCGCTTCTTCTCTGAAATCAATAAAAATACATTTTAAAAAAGAAAACTCAGAGATGGCTGCCAGTCCTGTCTGAGATAGGGGAGCTATCAGCATCGGAACAGCGATCCCGGTAAGCACCCCTGTCTGAGAGAAAGCCACCCCAATGCCAGACAATCTAGTTCCTCCCCATATGTCCCTGGATCCCCCAAGCCACTGCCCCAGAGCTGGAACTCAGAAGAAGTGGGAGCTTATAAGTTTATGCCTATGCCTTTAAGAGGAACTGCCTAGGTCTCCTGCAGCCTTCTTGTTGCTCAACCACAATCCCTGCTGGTTTGTACAGCCCGAAGTTACGGGGACTTCTCTTCTGAGCTCTGGAACTCTAGGCTGGGGGTCTGGTGTGGGGCTGTGACCCCTTAATCCTCCTGGGAGGCCTCTGCAGGGGAAATACCCTCCCAATTAAAAAAAGAAATGTCACACGTGGGTATGAGAGCAGCCCATTCCATTCTGCCCCTCCTCCTAGTCTTAATGAGCTTTCTTCTTTACTTTGCGAGCTGGAGGACTTCCATTCAGCCAAATGTCAGGCAGTTCTGCATGGTGGTGGTTCTTTATTTTAGTTGTAATTTTGATGTGGTTGTGGGAGGTGGTGAGTACCAGTGTTTACCTACACCACCATCTTGATTTCTCCTCAAAGAGTCAACATTTTAAAGCCAGAATTATCCAGATCTCATCTCTTTATATAGATTCTAGATTACAAACTTAAGTGACTTTCCTAAATGGCAACCTCATAGTTATATTCCACGTTACCCTTTTTCCTCGGTCTGGAATCCTGTTCTAACCCATCCTCCACCCCAGTCCCATCCCATGTGGTAAAAATCTGCACTAAGGCCCAAAGGAAACATGGAATTAAAGAAACATCCCTCGGTGTCTGCTCCTCCAATTATACTGCTTTGCCAAGAGTTCTTTTATCCATATATTTTTTAAGTAGTAATAAAAACTATTCATCCTCATTTTAATGTCAAATCCACAATTAAAGATCTGACTAGGAAAACCTTAACCTTATTATATGTTAAAATAACGCGAGAAAATCTGTTTCTTCAGATGGCAGACTTCAGAATTCAGAATACTATAAAGTAAACAGAATCTTTGGTTCAAAGAATAAAAAATGACTAATGGCTCAAAAGAGAACTTGATGAAGAGTGACTTGAAGTAGCAGCTCTGGAACTGAAAATCTCGGGGCGTGGTTGGGGAGCAGTATTTTTTAACATAATGCCGGGTTGAAATAACAAAGAAGTGAGACTTGGTCGTAATTCTTGTCCGCTGTGGTTCTGAGATGCACAGTACAGTGGTACCTCGAGATACGAGTTTAATTCGTTCCGTCACCTTGAGGCGTGGGAAACTCTGAGACGCTCGAGTCGCGGTAAACTGGTGGGTCGTGTGCAGCCGGCCGATCCGCGCGATGACTCCTATCTCAAATGTTGCTCGTATTTCAAAGCAAAAATCGCTCGTATCTCAAAAATCTCGTATGTTAGGGCACTCGTATCTCAAGGTACCACTGTACTTTGGGAGAGGAAAGGTTACATTTGAGTAATAGATGGGAAAAACATGAATTAGCAGGTGTGATCCAATTAACCTGGAGATGTTAACCCAGAGAGGCAGACACCAATCAATCACCCTTCTGAGCAGCGGTTCTCAACCTTTCTAATACCGCGACCCTTTAATACAGCTCCTCATGTTGTGGTGACCCCCAACCACAAAATTATTTCTGCTGCTACTTCATCACTATAATTTTGCTACTGTTCATGAACCGTAATGTAAATATCTGTGTTTTCCGATGGTCTTAGGCTCTACAGCAGCCACAGGTTAAGGACCACTAGCAGGGACACTTAATACCATCATAAAACACAGATATTTACATTACAGTTCATAACAGTAGCAAAATGACAGTTAGGAAGTAGCCACAAAAATAACTATGGTTGGGGGTCACCACCACATGAGGAGCTGTATTAAAGGGTCACGGCCTTAGGAAGGTTGAGAACCGCTGCGTCAGAGGGACAAGGACACAAATGTGTTTTCGGGAAATGAATCCTGAACCACAATAGACACCGGAAGGAGAAGAGTAAGCTTGATGCAGTTTAATTGACCATTCTGCCATCACCATCACAATCAGGGCAATGGATTTCATTAAAACGCATCAAAGCACCACGAAGTTTAAAATACTGCCTGGCCTTCCTCTGCGTCCATTCCCCTCTCTCCTCACCTTCCTCTCTGCTGCCTTTCCATTGCCACCTCATCCTTCAGCGTTCCGCCAAAAGACACACCGGGGCTCGCGTGAGCCTGCCACTGTGATTTATGGAGCTCGTTTTCTATTCATTTGTTTATAGATCCAGCACAGAAGGAGAGGCTCAACACTATTGAACATATTTAATAAAAAGCCCACACACCCAGGATGTCAACGTGGCATTGTGCTAGGTTAGACGTTTTGGGAGAAAGACAATAAGTACGCATAGGCAATTGCTTCGATGTAGCCCCCCAAAATCGATGCAGCTGCTTAGGAGGAGGCAGGCATTCATGCACACTTAGCATTAGCATGCCTTCCGGAGTATGACATCTCAGGTGACGGTCTTCATCGCAGACAGGGGCAAACAGATGAGTGAACTTCTTATTGGCAGCCTCTTTCTCACGCGCCGGCCTTGATAAATGGGGTGTCGTTAATCTCCCATTCGCTACAACAGCAGTCTCCAAACCGGTGGACTGTGTGTCCCGTTAGTGAGAAGTTTTTGTTTTGGCTGATCTGCTTTATTATTGGTAAATAAAAGAGTGCACTTTCCTGTATAGTACACCAAATGTCCAAAAGTGGGGATTTTATTTTTTTAATATATTTTATTGATTTTTTACAGAGAGGAAGAGAGAGGGATAGAGAGTTAGAAACATCGATGAGAGAGAAACATCGATCAGCTGCCTCTTGCACGTCCCCCATTGGGGATGTGCTGGCAACCAAGGTACATGCCCTTGACCGGAATCGAACCTGGGACCTCTCAGTCCGCAGGCCGACGCTCTATCCACTGAGCCAAACTGGTTCGGCCCAAAGTGGGGATTTTAAATGCACGTGATAAACACTAGCAAATGAAAGCCCCCGATATTTTCTTTCTGTGCTTTGTGGATCACCTTCTCACTCCCTGAGGTCTGCGTGCATCATTTTGGAGATTGGCATGTTAGAAGATCTGTAATTCCTTAAGCCACACAGCAAATAATTTATAGAATAAGTCCCTACAGAATGTAGAAAACTACAAGTGCTTTTCTCAGAGTTTCCCGCAGAGTCTGAAGGTTTTCATTACATAATCTTCATGTTTAATGGGCATCATGAATCTTTAATATGATGTCCACATCAGACAACGTTTATTTGCCAGTTTTGAAAGCAAATGTCTCACCCATACCTGGTATCCAGAGTGAGAAGATTGACCTAAGATCAAGCATAATGATTAGACAGTCTACTCAGTTTAGCTTATTTTTTCATTTTACCAATTTTTAAAATAAAATGATGGATTTATCCATTCTAAAAGTGAGCAGAGGCTATATTATTAAGTGGTTATGTTTCTGATATGCTTACCATTCACGGGTGGGGAATGAGTATCTAGTTTTGCCATTTATGTGATGTTATTGTTGGTTTCAGTTGTCATGGTTTGTTCAATATGCAAAGCTGTGTGCACAGTTTTGTTGTAGTGAAGCCTTGATTGTTGTTAGTTGTCCCAACTAGTGGGTTAAGTCAACGAGTACCCTAGAGGGGTAGTGGGGATGAAAGGGACAAGAGACACAAGGAATGGAGACAAGACAAAGTGCTGATCAAGTCTCGTTTATTCAGGAGGAGTTCTGGGTATTTATAGGGAGAAGGAGGAATGAGGAAGTTAGCGAAAATTCCTAGCCCTTAAGGCGAAACACCTGGCCTAGCCCTTAAGGCGAAACACCTGGCTTACAGGAAAGAGATAGGGTTTGGGGTAATAGAAACCTAGCCCGAGGTTAGTGCTAACGTGGCTGGAGCTTACTACAAAATGGCTGTCAAGCACAACAAGTTTCCCACAGTTAGTATCACTGGGAGGAATTGATCTCCAGGCCAATTGGCTGTGAGGATCAGCTGTGTCTGAAGATAGTGTAAGAAGCCTGTGGGACAACTTCAAGCGTACCAACATCCGAATTATTGGGTGCCAGAAGAGAGAGAGCAAGATACTGAAAACCTATTTGAAGAAATAATGACAGAAAACTTCCCCCACCTGGTGAAACAAATAGACTTACAAGTCCAGGAAGTGCACAGAACCCCCAAAAAAATTAATCCGAAGAGGACCACACCAAGACACATCATAATAAACTGCCAAGAGCAAAAGACAAAGAAAGAACATTAAAAGCAACAAGAGAAAAACAGTTCATTACCTACAGGGGAGCACCCATATGACTGTCAGCTGGTTTCTTAACAGAAACTATGCAGGCCAGATGGGACTGACAAGAAATATTCAAAGTGATGAATAGCAAGAACCTACAACCAAGATTACTCTACCCAGCAAAGCTATCATTCAGAATTGAAGGGCAGATAAAGACCTTCACAGATAAGAAAAAACTAAATGAGTTCATCACCAACAAGCAATATTATATGAAATGCTGAGAGGTATTCTTTAAGAAGGGAAACAAGAAGAAAAAGGTAAAGATATAAATTATGAACAACAAATACATATTTATCAACAAGTGAATCTAAAAGTCAAGTGAATTAAAAATCTGATGAACAAAATAAACTGGTGAATGTAATAGAATCAGGGGCATAGAAAGGGAGTGGACTGACAATCCTCAGATGGGAAAGGGTGTGGAGGGTGCGGGAAGAGACTGGACAAAAACCATACACCTATGGATGAGGACAGTTGGGGGGAGGGGGACAAGGGCATGGAGTAGGGTGGGAACTGAGTGGAGGGGAGCTATGGGGGGAAAAAGAGGAACAACTGTAATAATCTGAACAATAAAGATTTAAAAAGAAAATAATGCTATACGGTGGGGTTATTGTGGAAGTACATCTGCCCAGCATAAAAATCTAAATTTCACAGGTAAGGGGCTTGAGGGGGTACCTGCAAGTGTACTGAAGTCTCCCATGACTTTTCATTCCTAACGAACAGTGCGGTGAGGAACATGTGTGTCCTTTAGAGCATTCTCTCGATTTAAGCTCAGTGTCCTGTGTCAGGATTTGTCGTTAATGTTGCTTTTTCATGATAAAAGAATATCAATGTTTCCGTACAGACCATGTGTCTTCTTACAGATCCAGGATCTGTCTGGTGAGTGAAAGGCTGTTACAAGGTCTGCACGATGACTGAAATATTCTGTTTAACCAGTCAAAGTAAGGTATTTCAGCCAGAGAGAAATATTGATTTAAAACTGCATTTTGACACCTAACAAGAACAAGGAGAGAGGGCATTATATGCAATGTATAATGCACTTCCAATGTAGAACTGAGTTAGACCATGTGTAATGCACTCCCAGTGTATAACTGAGTTAGACAATGTATAATGCACTCCCAATGTATAACTGAGTTAGACCATGTGTAATGCACTCCCAGTGTATAACTGAGTTAGACAATGTATAATTCACTCCCAATGTAACGGAGTTAGATGTTGGGTTCACAGAAATGCAGTTGTGACCATGGTGATGTTCCTTTCACGCAAGGCTATGTGCCCACAGGAAATGACGCATGGCATGAACAAATAGCTGAGAGTAAATTTTAAACCTCTGGGCGGTGAGAAAATCAACCACAGGATTTTAGGATGCAAACAAGATGGCATTGTGATGTGATCATGTGGCCTATTATTTTTTTAGGAAACACCTGGAATCCTAGAAACTTAGACTTTAAAGGTCAGTGGATGCATCATTATAATTCAGTGTTCTTTTGTTTTTACAGGTGGCGAGTCTGGGGGCAGGAATACGTCTGAATCGAAGTCACGAGGTGAGATCGCAAAAAGCAAGGCAAACCCTGGCATCCTATTTTTTATTCTAAAGCATTCTTTCCGTTATCTCAACTATTGCACATCTCCCAGACTATTAAATGATATTATTTTATAACTGAACGGTAAATTTCATCTCTTTGAATAATAAAAACCTACTTTAAATTCACCTTGGGAAACAGATTAATTCTTACCAAAAAAAAAAAAGTGCTCTATAAAATAATGAAAATAATTTTTCTCATTATCCCTTTTAGAGAGCAGATTAAAAATGTATTATTAGAATATCTTTATATATTTTAACAATATATATATATAATAATCTACAAAAAATAAAACACAAAATAAAAATATAAATGTAAATAAATATATATAAATTAAAACATAAGTATTATATAACTATGTGTAATACATATATATATATATATATATGCCTTTGTACATATATACAAAAATATACACATAAATATACATTGGTTTTGGTAATGTAAAAACTATTGAAACCTTTAAAGAATTTCTGTGGGTTTATTTGAGCCAAACTGTTGACATATGCCGGGAAGAAGAACCTCAGTGAGTTGACATAATGCTCCGGAGAATGGCAGGTTACATCTGTATACATTGCCATCAAAGGAGGGACAGAAGTGGGTTACATGAAATCCATTGGTGATAGACTAGAGAGGCGGGACAAGGCAAAGTGAGGAAACCCCTAGGATTGGATAAAAAGTGAAATGATGGACACATACTTAGGTGAATGCTGGAACAATCAACATGATCATGAAGGAATTTGTGGCCTCTGTCCTGGCGCCCAGCACATTAGGTAATGCCCACGGGGTCCAGAAAAATGGAAGTCACAATTGCCTATATATTTCAAACGATACGTTATCATAGATGCAAAAATGCCGATAGACTCAGGTAAGGTAAAGGTTGGCCTTGTCAGTGACTATACCAGCCTAGGATGTAACTACCCACCCGCCATCACTGCGTTTAGTTCAAGTTTAATGTCAGACCCTCCTTTGTGGTGACTGTAGGTCTCTGAGTTTGCAAGATCATCATGCAGGCCTCCCCTGAGCTGGTCAGGTCAGCGTGTGGCCCCTTTTGTCCACAGTCTGAATTTGCATACTGTCAGGAATCAGGGTTCATTGTTTTATAATCATTCTCTGTGAAAAAGGAAATGATGAGTCTGTGTCACATTGAAACACAGAAATAGGACAAAGCAAGTGACGTGCTTATTTACAAAGGAGACTTGAACCGAGAGGAAAGGAGAAAAACTGATAAAATAGTAGATTCTTCTGTTTAACAAGAATCTCAGACTTTTTAAATGAAGCAGCTTCAGAAGGTGTTCATTATTCTACAAATTATACTTCCGCAGTGTTAGGCCTGCAGTTGTGGGAGCCTTCTTGCCCCAAATGAGGCAAAACAAGGCATCTTTAGCAAACTGGTAAGTCTCCTCCATGCACAGCAGTTTTGAGGAGACATGAATTAACAGTCCTGTAAAGTTAGTTTCACTGTGATGTTTAGTTTGACATCGTTTTATTGAAATGTCTGCTTTGCTTCCTTCCTTGAACTGAGGAAGGGACAGTCGCAGGTTTTGTTATTGACCTGCCCGTGGAAATTAAAGAAAAATATACTGTCTCAACTGGAAACTATCACCATAAAGGAGTATGAAAAGAAAACACTCCATCCTCATATTCTGTGTCACAGGGATTACATGAGAAAAAGAAAGAAATTATTTGTAAAGACACCCAGGTAGTTCAGAAGGCAAACACCACTTCTGTCACCTCAAGACAGCATTCCCAGCAGATGAATGAACATAAATTAAGCTCTATGGCATTGGCCTCCTCAAGTTCAACAAAGGAAACACAGTATGTAGATAGCATGATCAGAGCATACCCTATCCTCCCATGACAGATGCACGGACAGGGATGTGCTATGAAGGAGAGTGTGGGAGATCCCGCCAGGACTCCACCGTGGCCAGCCTGCTCAATCCCTTTCCCGTGGGCTCTCAGCATTTAACGAGCAGAACATGCCATGTGCTGGCCCGGTGCTTTCCAGTTATGTCCCTTTGCCTGGCCTGATACTCAGCGGGCCACAGGGCAACAGGCGGAGCGAAATGGGAAAGCCTCTTGTAGTCCCTCTTGCTTTCCCTCACCTTCATGCCTCATGCTCAGCCCCTTGACCACACGCTTTTTATGCCAGGAAGGTTTTATGGTGTATTGCCCTGGAATTTCCTCAAAAATGGCTCAGTCCATAGATTGTGCTCCACTCAAGCAATATATATTAGAGGCCCTGTATATGGATTCATGCACCATAGTGTCCCTTGGCCTGGCCTGCAGGGATTGGGCCAAAACCAGCTCTCTGATATCCCCTGAGGGGTCTTGGATTTCAAGAGCGCGCAGACCAGGCTAAGGGACCCCACTGGTGCATGAATCCATGCACCGGGCCTCTAGTATGCATATAAGATCTTTAGTTAATGTCTTCCTGCCCTCTCCTTGCCTCCACCTCCCCACCATCTTTCTGAAATTCTTCAATCTGTTCCACATTTCCATGCCTGTGCTTTCCCCTCGTGTATTAAGCATCTGCCCCCTGGTGGTCAGTGCACATCATGGTTACCGGTCATTTAGGTTTTTATATAGAGAGATAATTTCCCCTAAGTGACTAACAGGTCTTTAGTTCTTTTGTCTACAATTGTGGGAGTTCCTTTCCACTTCCCGCGTGGTTCAGGGTTCCCGGTTCAGGGTTCAGGTTCTGAAGGAGGCCGCATGCAAATGAAATGAGAGATTAGAAAATATTAATTTGGCAATATTGGGGGGCCAGGCGGGAGCCTTCCTCTAGTGGAAAGGACTGCCCCTTGCTCTGGCCTTTTTCTACCTTTTATTAAGGCTTTGGGACACACCCCTAGCCTTTAGACAGGAAATAACAAAACAGAAATTAACATGAAACAAACAGGTAGAGGCTGCTTCAGCTAACAATGTTTCCATCTAAACAGTGAGTAATTAGCTCTGACCTTTCAGAGCAGTTAAGGTTGACCAGCCTTCTGGTTTCCTGTTTACATGCATTTAGTGAGAACAATGTTTGGTTTTTGACATACAATGTCCACAGAATATGATCAGTACTAGGATAGTGGTATGGTGCCAGATGATTCTAGCCCACTAACTATAACATCAGCATCCAGACAATACCCTGAATTCAGAGGACCCAGATTTTCAAGAACTGCTTAAATGAGTTACACATGCCAGTTAGACATACTGTTGACTGATTTGAATTTGTAAAAACTTAATAGGTACTTTTAACATTTGACCTTTTAATTAATGGACATATAACTTCTAGTCATGAATTATTTTCCCTTGGGATAAGAAAAAAATATGTATTTAAAAATTATTACCATCAATAATATTATAGGGATTATCATTGTGACACCAATGTTATCAGTGATTTGTGCATTTAGTTTTATGTGAGACATTAAATATCTCTCTTCACGTAGTCCATATTAACTAGAAAAATCAGAAGATTTAACAGAGAGGTACCACAACTTCAGCCCCGGCCCTAAATATCAACACTTGCAAGGATTTTAATTGTCCGCTCTGCAAAGCTTTGCCTTTTCTTTGAACATGGCAATACCAGTGTAGCTTTGGAAGTAGGCCTCTCCAGTTACTTTCTTGCTTAGAAATGATTCAGAATTCAATCTTAAGATGTGATATGTGTTTTTATTTCTCCGAGGGCCTGCAAAGATCTCCATCTAATGAATTAAAACTCATTACATTGGAAATTAGAGGACAATGCTTCCTTTTTAAACAAATCCACAGAAAGCCCAGGCTGCCTGCTGTGTAGTTAACATGCATAGGCAGATTCTATTGCAAACCATGGCTAGGACTTTGAGGTTACGCAATATTCTTGCTTTACAACTCACCTCTCACTTTTATGGCCCTGTGAGTAATCTGGAATCTTTCTTTCTTTCTTTTTTAAGTCAAAAAGTCCTCTTGACCTTCGGTGAGATTGGGGAGTACTTATAATCAACACATGATTCCGGAAGTCCTGACTGAGCCTTTGGAATAGTGGAGAAAGGTAGGAGTTAAAACACTCCAGGTGATTTTAAAAGGATTTCTTCTTTATTGAAATGCGTAATTGACTTGTGAACTTTCTACTTTATTTTGATTTGCAAACATGCTATAATATATATTTTGTAGGATTCACTTTTAGTGTCTGTTTAAGCTCAACTTTAGACTAATTCCAAGAATATAAACAATTGCCATTGTTTTGCATAACACTCTGATTTAAGATGATTTATAATTAAAGTTTTGCTACCAGAACATTTTGTAGCTATCTAGAATAAGAAAAGTATACAGTGGTATCTTGAGATACGAGTGCCCTAACAAGAAGATTTTTGAGATACGAGCCGTCGAGGGAGCGATTTTTGCTTTGAAATACGAGCAACATTTGAGATAGGAGTCATCTCGCACAGATCGGCCGGCTGCACACAATACACCAGTTTACCGCTACTCGAGCGTCTCATAGTTTCCCACACCTCAAGGTTATGGAACGAATTAAACTCGTATCTCGAGGTACCACTGTAATATGCAAATCGACCGAACGGTTGGACAGGGGAACAACTGTCCGGACAGCCTTCCAGACAAGGCCGAGGCAGTTGGGGCTGGGAAGGCCTACTCTTGCATGATTTTCGTGCATTGGGCCTCTCGCTTATTCATAATTTTGAAAAACTGGGATGATTTGAAATGATGTGTGAAGAATAATTTAATAAACACAAACTTACATTGGAAATTTAAATTCTATACCTACCAATTAAAATAGTTATGCGACAGCATTTGACTTAACACATTCATAAAAATTAAATAAAAACTCAGTTCACAACGTGCAATTGACAGGACTTCTTATACATTGCTAGAACTAAAGAAACCAAACTGCCAGTATGGTGACTATCCAAATGTAAAATTATGGGACTTTTTACTCTTTCCGCCTTCCCAACTTTCCAAACATGAATTGATACATTTATTAGATTTTATTTTAAGTCTCATAAAGCTGTTATCTAGGTAATGCCTTGATTATAGAATGTGATGGGAATAACCACATTTCTGAAAATCATCCTAGTCCATGTAGCTATTGCTCCCACACTTCTGGTCCCGATGCCCTTTCTGCTCCCAGAAGCCCCCTCATAATGAGGATAAACTGGACATGTCGGTAACAGAGTATTGTTCACCGTAAATTAGTTCCAATCTCATCCAGGTGTAGGCCTTAAATAATAAAGACTTTCATTTTTAATTCTTAATTTCTCGTTGTGAAATAAAAAAACAACTGTCCATCCAAGAGATTGGGTAATGAGCTCTGCTATAAAACACATGTGTATGATAGTGTTCCTACCTAGAGAAATTCATGCTCTACCTCAGCGGTTCTCAACCTGTGGGTTGCGACCCCTTTGGGGGTCGAAAAACCCTTTCACCGGCGGGTCACCTAAGACATCCTGTCTATCAGATATTTACATTACGATTCATTAACAGTAGCACCATGACAGTTATGAAGTAGCAACGAAAATAATTTTATGGCTGAGAGTCACCACAACATGAGGAACTGTGTTAAAGGATCTCAACATTAGAAAGGTTGAGAACCACTGCTCTACCTAGAAAATAACAGTAGCCCAGAAATTACAAAATAGTGTGAAAAATAACCAAACAGATACCTGTTTAGAAGTTCTGAGTACAGCAAAGCGAACTGTCTTCCTGGGGGAGTCCACATAAGAATGTGGCGTTGGGGGGAAGGCAATGAGAAATGGAGTGAGAAAAGGGTTCCAGGCCGCAGGGCACAGCCAGACCCAGGCACCGAGGCTGAGAAGCATGGGCCTCTCCTCAGGAAGAGCAGGGGCTGCAGTCCTGAGACTGGGGGAGGCGGAAGCGGAAGTCCACTTAGGGGTTAGTAGCTTCTGGTGAACTCCAAGGGCATGTTAAGAGGTTGACTTTGTGCTATGGGTAGAAAAGTAAAGCTACATCATGGAGGTAACTATGGCCATAGGCCCCTTGAGACTTCAATATTGATTAGTAAATGAGTTTGCCTATTGAGTAGAAGTCTTCTAAGGTTCCAAAGAGCTCTACGGAAGAATATGGGGGTGCGGGGTGAGAGGCGGTGGAAGATGAGGCTGGATTGGGGGCTGTACAACTCAGTGTGGGTGATGCATGGTCACATGATAATGGACTAATGAAAGGCTTCTTCCCAGCCTGCATGGCTCAGGGTTGCTCATCAACTTATGAACCAGGAGGTCATGGTTCAGTTCCCTGTCAGGGCACATGCTCAGGTTTCAGGCTCCATCCCCAGTGAGGGGCATGCAGGAGGCAGCTGATCAGTGATTCTCTTTCATCATTGATGTTTCTATCTCTTTCTCCCTTTCCCTTCCTCTCTGAAATCAATAAAATATATTTTTAAAAAATAATGAAAGGGTTTTGATAATAGTTTAAAGGAACCTGGAGAGGAAGAATGGTATTCCTGCCAGAAAACTCTTGAAGGAAATAAGAATTGGGGGATTGGACTATTGTTTACTCCCGTAGGTTGAAATGATTGAGTAGACCTAGAGATGGCAAACTCTCTGAAGAGGCCGCTCCAGCAGTGTGTGAGCTTGGGACTGAGGCTGGGATACCAGATGCCCCCCCCCCCAGCTGGGGCATGAAGCATCTTGGGTTACCAGCCATCAGTCTTGTCCTGGAGACTCAGCACTAGGAGACTTGAAAACTTAAAAGAGGCCGAGAATTCCAATGCCATTGACAGTTGTTCCAACATAAGCCATTGGTAACCATTGCTCTAAAACGCCATCTATTTCTATTATTCATGAAGTATGTTAATCCAGAAAGATTTATTCCTGAATACTACCTGAGAGCTGTTCCAGTCTATGAGACATCTATAGACTTAGCTTTCTGTAACCACTGAGCATGTCCACTTTTAGAATGTGCTGTTTCTTAAAGAACTTCGTGAAGTTATGAAAGGATGCGGAAACATGTAAACATCTGAAATCACATTTTTGCTTTGCCAGTTCTTTGAATTATGGATAGGTTGCTTGGCAGGTGTTTTCTTACATCATAAAAAATATTTTTTAATTGGAAGCTAAAAGCTCTCAGTCGATCTTGGCCACTGTAGGATGCCATATAATTCACCACTCGGTTAAACTAACCACTCTGAAATATTTATAATAATTGTGCCAAGGTCCTGACAGAATCATTTTGCTCAAAACTTTCAGCCTTTATTTGTGTTGAGTCTCATACAAGATTTCGACTGCAGATGGAGTTATAAAATAATTATTATTGATTTCCCAATATTCCTCACTATTTATGTGTAACAGAAATTATTTCTGGCCAAGGAAACTAAAAGCTTAATAAGTTATATGAGTAGACAAATCCTTTCACTTCCCTAACTTAGATACCTCTCGGCTTCTGAACCTCGCTTATGCCTTGTCTTTTATAATTTAAAATATTCAGCTTTATGATGTTAATGACGGAACACATTAAACAGTTTCATTTCATTTAAAAAAATGCCACCACCATTGGCCAGAGTTGTTCAGGAGTTAGAGCTTTGGTCCGAGAACTGAAGGGTCTTGGGTTAAAGTCACAGTCAAGTGCATGTACCTGGGTTTCAGGTTTGATACCTGGCCCCATTGGGGCAGGTGCAGGAAGCAACCAATCAATCTCTTTCTCTCACTATTTTTTTCTCTCTCTCCCTTCCACTCTCTCTCAAAAAATCAAGGGAATAATTATTCTGGGATGAGGATTAACAACAAAATACCACAAAGTTATTGAATTAATTTCATGGTATGAATTGATAAAATACCACTCAAGACAAAAATATGAGTAATGAGTCTAGTTTGCAATAAAGCTTATCTATAATAATAAAAGCATAATATGCTAATTAGACTGGGCAGCCAAACAACCTTCCAGACGAAGCTGGGGCCATGGGGGTTGAGGCAAGCCACCACTGCTGCAGGTGCCAATCCCCTTCCATGAATTTTGTGCACTGGCCTCTGGTCGTCAAAAATTCCCGTTTGTTCATGAAAAATGAAACACTGATGTGTTTCCTCAGTTCTACACTCTGATTATCATGGCATTGGCTCTCAATCTAGAAAACAGTTTGGTTCGTCGCCTTGATATTCTCAATACATACATTTAAGTGACATTTGTTATTTTATTCTTTCTTTTTTATTGCTGCAGAATCTCTCTCACACACATGCACACACACACACACACACACACACACACACACACACACACACCATCACGAACACAGACTCAAAAACAGAAGCAAATGATTCCCATTTGAAAGAAGAAAAATGAGATGAGGCTTATGTCTGCTTTCTCCTCCTTCAAGTCTTTCCCAATCTGGACCGTGATTTGGTAAAAACAAACAGACTTGAGTTCAACTTTTGGTTGTGTTTTTCAACGACATCAAGTTAGATACATTCTAAAACCAGTTTAAAATCTGTGCTCTCCTGTGTAAAATAAGAATATATATGACCCCCTCTACTGATACTGAGGAAAAATAAGTTATCTGATATTCCTGACTTTTCCCTTTGGATCCTCCAGAGGCAAAACAGAGGAATGACAGGTGGACCTCTGAGTGGAGAATTAAAAATGCAAAATTTACTTAAAGTTTTATATTTTACATCAATATTGAGGGATACAATATTAATATTTGAGGGCTCCCAGATTCTTTTCTCTCCGTTGTGATTGTCGCCTCTCCTGCTCTGTGAGGAATAAAGCATCAGAACTAAGAAGAGTATTTGACTTAAAGAGCAATCACAGCAGAAGAAACCCCATACCGTACACTCCGAGGGGAGTCTCACAGTGAAGAGTCAAAATACTGTGGGAAGCATATTATACGTAACGTTGTGTGACATGAAGGAGAGAATCGATAGGATTATATATTGTAAGCACGTTCTGGCATGGTCCAGAAGATTCTCTGAATTTGCACCTCCCTAGAATGTTAGGATGGTAAATGATAGGAAAGGAGCATTAAGAGTTGTGATATTTGAAACGTGTGAAGACATCAGGAGAAGGTAGCCATCTACCAGCCAAAGAAAAACCTCACTCAGCCCTGCAGACATCCTGATCTCAGACTTGAGGCCCCCAGACTTGTGATGAAATGAACTCCGGTTGTCTAAGCCCCCCCACCCTGCAGTACTTTGTTATGACAGCACTTGAAAATATTAACTCAGGACCCAAACTCGTTGTGAGTAGCAGCATAATTCTTCCCTGACCCATATCAGCTCATCAGCAAGAGACATAAAGGATTGATTAGGTCCATTAGTAAATTAGTAGTCGATTCGCAGATGAATAGATGCATTAGTAAATTAGTAGACTCCGGGGCTCTTCAAATCTGACACTTAGTTGAGAGACAAGATGTTTGAAAGCATATGATTTTGAGATCAAAACAAGGAACACTCCAAAACTGTTCGGATGACCTCCCTACACACAGGTACACGCCACCCTCAGTGCCTCCCCCATCAAAGCAAGGTCTCAGAGGCGGCCGGAGGAGGAGGCAGGCGAGGCTCCCGAGAGGACGAGGAAGAACAGCCGGATGCTTGGGATCTGATATTTAAGGGGTGGCTGTTTGTTAGTTCTGAGGCAGCCCCTCCTTTTCCCGTTCAGATGAGACAGTAAACATCGGAATCACTTTTTGACAGCTCTTCTAACGAAATAGATTTTCTTTTCCCAGGTCATGGGTCCCACTGAGATTTATAAAATGCTTTGAAGTATTTAAGAGTCTCAGATGGAACATATAAGTGGATTGTTTGTTGAGTGCACCCACAATTTTTACAAGATGATCATCGAATGAAATCAGGATCCGAAAGGCACAGCCTAGCAGAGGAGCCCTTACCTTTGTTCTGCTGCCAGCACAGTGTGTGCGAGGCCCAGCATTCAGTAAATGTCGCAGGAGCTACGCGGTTCTAAAAGGGAGATGGTTAATGACTGAACGAGCTCCTTTCATGGAATTGTTGTCCCACATGCATTATGTAGGACCTCGTCTGTTAAACCGAGGCCAGCGATATTCTAATGCACAGAAAGGGACCCGAGGAACCCGGTTAGCATTCCAGGTGCCTCCATGCTTTCTCTGTGTCACACCATCTGCAGCTTTAAAACCTTAGGGAATTTGATCTTTTGTGAGATCTCTTTGGTTGTGAGTCTGAGCTGACCCTCTGACCATGCGTGTTGTGAAATGGGTCAGGCAGAGCTGAGCTGCCCTGTTCACGTACCATTCATTCAATTAAGACAGAGAAGGCCACACCTTGACTAGAAGGCTCATGTCCTAGAGCAGTGGTCGGCAAACTCATTTGTCAGCAGAGCCAAATATCAACAGGACAACGAGTGGAATTTCTTCTGAGAGCCACATTGTTTAAACTTAAACTTCTTCTAACGCCACTTGCTCAAAATAGACTCGCCCAGGCCGTGGTGTTTTGTGGAAGAGCCACACTCAAGGGGCCAAAGAGCCTCATGTGGCTTGTGATTTGCAGTTTGCCCACCACTGCCCTAGAGTAAGGATGGCTGAGACCCATCCTTCAAAAAAAGCTTACAAAATGTGGGTTAGAAGACATATATTTTTTTTTGTTATAAGACTATAAAAGAATCCTGTGATTACAAAATCAGGTATTTATGAGAGCCTTTTCAAGCCTCATATTTTGCATCTTGTTGAGATGTTATGGCTGAACGACATTTTTTTAAAGAATTCATTTCCCTCGTGCGTGCTTTATTTCTAGTCATTTAATAAAATAGTATATTACAGTAATGACACCACTATTATTTTACCTGAAAGTCTGTTAAAGGTATTTTATAGCAGCTTTCTTTCCTCTCCACTTGCTCAGCATTAAGCGATATATTTTTAAGCACCTGAAGGCTTTCAACAGCTCCTCAGCCTTTCAAAGTCAGAGTGGCCCATTTAGCCTAATGCCACCGATGCGCTTAAGCCAAGAGAGCAGTGAATCTTCCCTTACTTATGCCCTGGCACATCCCTGCCTATTGCCACCCTTTGGAAGACACAATCCCCTCCCCCACTCCACCCACTGCGGGCTCCTGGGACAGAGGCTCTGCAAACACGATGGACCTCGCAGCTGCTCCAGCCTGCGCAGTGGACACTGGAGCTGACCCCAGCTGCCACACGACTTCCCGCCACATGACCAATGCCACTCAAGTGCAGCCAGGGATCCGGGGACCTGGGGGGATGCAGCTGTGTAGACAGAAGGGAGACCTGCTGGTTGAAAGGGACAATTCTTTTTTTTTTTCTATTGATTTTTAACAGAGAGAAAGGGAGAGGGATAGAAAGTCAGAAACATCGATGAGAGAGAGACATCGATCAGCCACCTCCTGCACGCCCCACAGTGGATATGTGCCCGCAAGCAAGGTACCTGCCCCCGGCCGGAATCGAACCTGGGACCTTTCAGTCCACAGGCCAACGCTCTATCCACTGAGCCAAATCGGTCTTGGCTGAAAGGGACAATTCTTGATCTCCCGCCACCAAGTACCACCTGCCCAGTGAGCGTTAATTAAAAAGTGATGGTCCTCACCTCTTTGTTGTTGGTGGTAATCCTCCACTGAGGATATTGTTGCCATTCATTTTTTAGAGAGAATGGAAGGGAGGGGGAGAGACAGAGAGAGAGAAATAATGATGTGAGAGACACGCATGGATCGGTTGCCTCCCACGTGCACCCTGAAGAGGCCAAGAATCGAGCCTGCAACCGAGGTACATGCCCTTGACCAGAACCAAACCCATCTGAAGGCCATCGCTCTATCCACTGAGCCAGACTGGCTAGAGCCACACTGTTATGATCTGTCCCTGCGTCCTATCACTAGAAACATGTCCTTTTATGTTGTTAGGGAATATTCTGGGTTCTAAGTGCCTTAGTCTTGGTTTTAACATTTGTCAAGGTCCTTTTTTTCTTTTTCTTTTTTAATATATTTTATTGATTTTTCACAGAGAGAAAGGAAGAGGGATAGAGAGTTAGAAACATCGATGAGAGAGAAACATCGACCGGCTGCCTCCTGCACGCCCCCTACTGGAGATGTGCCCGCAACCAAGGTACATGCCCTTGACTGGAATCAAACCTGGGACCCTTCAGTCCGCAGGCCGACGCTCTACCCACTGAGCCAAACCGGTTTTGGCTGTCAAGGTCCTTTTGACGTGAGGTAAAAACACATAAGAAAAGGCTCGGTTACCTGGTTACACCGGGTGTGGTCAGCTCTAGAGAGCAAGGGTGACCCACTTTGCCCCTCTGGTATCCATACTCCACCATCCTTCCTTCCAGAAAATCACTAAGTTAGAAATCAGACCTGAGTCACAACTTCAGCGGAGTGTGGCTTATGTCACAGACACGCGACCATGCGCTTCCTCACACCAATTTGGCTAACCAGCAATTCGCTGACAGACGAAGTCTCTGAGTTACAGGGGACTTTCCCCTCCTGGGCACCCATGTCCCCAAAAGCTTAGCTGAGGGTTTTTCAGGCTGGCTTGGCTCGGCTTTCACTTTGCTCACATTGGAGGCTCTCAAAGTCCTCCCATGTTCAGAGCCTGTCACAGAATGGGCGGGGTTTCCCTTAGAAGCAGGTTACCATTTTCTCTGTTTATAAATACCTGTGTCTGAATCTGCTTTTCTGGCAGCAGAATCACTGTGGTTAACCACCTTGGATCTGAGTGTAGGTCTTTGTGTACAAATTGTGTGTGTGTGTGTGTGTGTCATTGGACACCGGTGTATTGATCATTGAACAAGTATATTTTCAGCAGGCTGACCTAGAGTAAGACATTGGATGTTATTATCAAGGGCACAGACTAGTATTAGATAGTGGAATGCATTGTCAAAAAGCTATAGAAAAGGATAGAAAGAGTATTCCATATGTATGCATATATGTAGCTATTTTTGAAAGACAAAAGCTTACATAACTTAAAATAAATTGACTGTGATTATAGTACACATATCATAAAATTCAGCATTTGAAAGTGTACAATTCAGTGTTTTTTAGTAAATTCACAAAATGAAACACCATCACCACCTAATCCCTGAACTTGCTCATCACTCTAGAACAGCGGTTCTCAACCTTCCTAATGCCGAGACCCTTTAAGACAGCTCCTCATGTAGTGGTGACCCCCAACCATAAAATTATTTCCGTTGCTACTTCATAACTGTAATTGTGCTACTGTTATGAACTGTAATGTAAATATCTGATAAGCAGGATGTATTTTCGTTGTAACAAAAGGAACATCATTAAAGCATAGGGATTCATCACAAAAACAATATGTAATTATATACTGTGAAATATTTATTTCTAATGACAAATAAATGAAATTTTGTCTTGAATCGTGGTGTAGCATGGGTAGCAGTCTTCATATGACAACAGTAAACTACATGGCTACACTTTGCTACACCGAGGAGCAGTGTGTTGGTTCCTAAGACCATGGGAAATAGGTGTTTTCCAATAGTCTTAGGCGACCCCTGTGAAGGGTCATTCGACCCCCAAAGGGGTCACGACCCACAGGTTGAGAACCGCTGCTCTAGAAGGCTCCCCGTGCCCGCTACTAGCTCCTTCCCCGCCCTGTTCTGTTGACCTCTGGCGCCCACAGATCCACTCTCTGTCTGTACAGGTTTCTAGCTGTTCATTCTGTGGACATGGAATCACATATGTGGCTTGTTAGGCCTGGCTTCTTTCTCTTAGCATAGGCTTCTAAGGTTCATTCATGTCTTTACTGTGCCATGTTCACCGATGCCACAACCTAGAACATTTTATTCATTAAAATAATGTGTACATTTGACGTCAAATATTCATCTCACAGAGTCTAAGCTCAAGGACATCAAAGGCTTTGTGAGTGCCGAGTAGATACGACTAGCAATGATGTTTTAGGCATTTCCAGAATAAATTGAAAAATCTAAAGATTTCTATTAGAATTGTCACCTGAAGAGATCACTCTATTCTGACTGAAATTGGATGATATAGTCAGAGACTCTTGGTGATATCCTCTGTAAGATGTTTATTAAATAATAAGTATTTCATCAAAGCCAGGTACGGACTTTCTAAAAAAGTGGTGCAGTGGAGTTGTGTGATTTCCATCGGGGACTCAGCATCATCGAAGGGTAATTCTGTCTGACATTTTCTCTCACGCGCGTTATTGTGTGTGCCAGATGACTGAAATATTTCACATCCATATGGCCCTCTGAGCATTTTCCAGCGCTGAGTTATTACGTTCTGAGTAAATTATCTTCTGTGGTAAAGCCAATCATACAAAAAGTAGAAAAATGGTATGCAGAGCCGATAGGTTTTCATACTTAAAACTGACATAGTGAAATATGCATCGGGGACCTTGTAGGAAATCCAGTTCAACATCGTTGTCTCCTCTACACGGAGGCCCCGGGCTCTGAGCTGAGTAGGTAAAGATCAGCCACACGGTTGGTACTTCTGAGAGCTTCTGGATGGGAAGTCACTGAAAAACAGCTAATGTTTATGGGCATTCCCTAACCCCTCACCACTCCCGGAGGAAAGGGGAAGCAACTTGATGTCAGGAAAGACAATACAGGAAGAAGATATTTAACCTGAATTTTGTAAAGTGACTAGAACTATGTCACCTGAGAGTAAGTCAAGTGTATTCCAGAAATAGGGAACTGCATACACAGCTAAATATTATTGCTTTCTGATGCTGCATCCATTGATCCACTTCCCTTCTTAAAAACCTGATTTTCTCATCTGTGTGCCCATTTCCACACTGTCTTGAATTCACATGCATCTCAAGAAGTGGGCTGAATCAATCTACATGTAATGAAGTGAAAAGGCACCCCAATTCTGACCAATGACAAGTGAAAGAAAGCTTAATGAGGGCTTTTCAAAACAGTTTTGCCATCCGTAAGTGAAAATAAAGGAAATAATAATCACTGCACCTCTCCGAAAATGGTCATATCTGGATCCAGTGCTTGAAATTTATGCAGCAGCTTCCCATGCACCTAAAATTGAAGCCAATGTTAAAACTGACCAAATGGAAAATGAAAAAATATTAGATCCTTAATAATATACTTGAGGCATGAATCCATCAACCATCTACCTCTGGACCTCTGTAAATCTATCTAATAAAAGAGTAATATGCAAATTAACCATCATGCCACTACACCTACAAGCCACGCCCACCAGCCAATCAGGAGCGAGTATGCCAATTAACCCAACCAAGATGGCTGTGGCCACGGAGTGAGCAGGAGGCTTGGGCTTCCCTGGCAATGGAGGAAGCCAAGCTTCCCACACACCCCAGTGGGCCCAGGACTCCACTCAGGGATACAAAGTTTCAATTATAGAAGATAAATAAATCCCAACAAAATGAAGGCAGCCACTAAGCTGGAGAGAGCAGGAGGCTTGGGTTGCCCCTGGTCATGGAGGAAGCCAAGCCCCTGCAGCCCTGGCCAGCCTTGGCCTCTACTACAAAGTTTCAGTTATAGAAGAAAAATAAATTCCAACAAAAATGGCTGCAGCCACAGAACAAGCAGCAGGCTTGGCTCCACTCAAGACTACAAAGTTTCAATTATAGAAGACAAGTAAATCCCAGATACCAGGGCCTCTGTATGGGTTGCTGGGGAGTGTGGTTCGCCTACAAACCACCACAGGCCCCTCACCCAGCCACCCTATGTCCCAAGGGAACCCCCACCCTGATCTGGGATACCCTTCAGGGCAAACCAGCTGGCCCCCACCCATGCACCAGGCCTCTATCCTATCTAATAAAAGAGTAATATGCAAATTGACCATCACTACAACACAAAAGATGGCTGCCTCCATGTGAACACAAGATGGCCACCACAAGATGGCCAGCAGGGGAGGGCAGTTGGGAGGGACCAGGCCTGCAAGGGAAGGCAGTTGTGGATGATCAGGCCAGCTGGAGGGGTGGCACAGTTGGGAGGGACCAGGCCAGCAGAGGAGGGACGTTGGGGGAGAACAGGCCTGCAGGGAAGAGCAGTTGGGGGTATCAGGCCTGCAGGGGCGGGCAGTTAGGGGCAAACAGGCTGGCAGGGGAGCAGTTAGGCATCAATAAGTCTGACAGGGGAGTGGTTAGGGGGTGATCAGGCTGGAAGGCAAAAGAGGTTAGGGACAATCATGAAGGCAGGCAGGTGAGCAGTTAGGAGCCAGCAGTCGTGGATTATGAGAAGGATGTCCCAGATTGAAGAGGGTGCAGGCTGGGCTGAGGGAAACACACCCCCATGCATGAATTTTGTGCACCGGGCCTCTAGTATACCTATGACTTCATATCATCCTAACTCATATATGCTCTGAAATTATATACATATTTACATATATAATATATACACACACAGATAGGATATATCTAGTTTGTTTATATACTAAAATGTATCACTAAGAAGATGTGTCCATTTGTACGCCTAATGACACAAAAGTTAATTATAATTTTTTAACCGAGATTATTTGTTTTCTCATTGAGCAGAAGTTGAAATTAATTCCAATATGCAATAGGAACCCACTTTCTCTCTTATAAGCAGTACTGGAAAAACTCAGCGGAAGTACAGCCAGCCCCTCGGTCCCCGGCTCTCAGTACCGCACCGTGACGTATTAGAAAACTGAAGATTTCTACCGTCACACAAAGGACCGAAAGCAGATAATGCACTATCTAGGTTCTGCTTGAGTAATTAGTAATTGTTTGATGAAAGAGTGAGAGAGAGAGAGAGAGAGAGAGAACACCTTTTGCCTTGAGCCTCAGAGTATCCGAAAAGTTCTGTCTCACGATTTAAAAGCCAGACACAGACTGTGCCTGAGAGTAACAGGCATCCCCAAAGTCTCATCACAGCAGGTTTTATCCTTAGGGACGTGCGACAGAACGCATTCAGACAATTCCAGAAAGTCAGTGACATTCATCAGCCTAATTAACTAGATATTTTCTTTGCTTCTATCACACATGTGGCTTTTTTTTTTCTTTTGAGGCATCGGTAGTTGAATCTTGAATAAGATAGTAAAATTCCCGTCTCGCAGAGTTTCAGATCTTACCATTAACCAGGTAATCACACGATTATTCAGTTATGATAGTCACAAGCAGAGCAGAAGCATGTTAGTGAGTAACTCAGAGTGTGCTGTGGTCATGTGACTGAAGGGTCTGAATGGAAAGGAGCAGAAGGAAGAGAGGGTTTCCACTCTGCAGTCTTAGAATGACATGGCAGGAAGGCTGGCATCGAGAGCCACCACATCTTCCACCCACGGGAGACTTCTCTCCACCTGTTCTTAATCTTCTCCTAGTCACACCTTGCTCATGGAGGAAGAGATGGAAATGTTTTCCTGGACCCCAGTACGTATCATTAGTCTTATTAAAATGATCATTTGTAAAAGTGAGAAGTGATTTATTTTATCCTTTGAAATAAGTAGCAAAAAATTACTGTCTGGCATCCCTCCAGTTTGCCAACAAAGCAGTAAAGTTCAACAAAATGAGTCTCTCGGTTGGTAATTTTAGATAAATCACTGCTCATTGCTGTCCAGTTAGAAGTACACCATTTATAGGACAGCTCAGTTTTTTTAAAGGTGATGAAAATTCACCAAGGCGTTAAATGATAAAACAAAAGATTGTTTCCTCTATTTTGACTTAACCAAGACTTTTTTAAAAATATATTTTATTGATTTTTTTTTTTTTACAGAGAGAAAGGGAGAGAGATAGAGAGTTAGAAACATCAATGAGAGAGAAACATCCATCTGCTGCCTCCTGCACACCCCCTACTGGGGATGTGCCCCCAACCAAGGTTTGTGCCCTTGACCAGAATCGAACCTGGGACCTTTCAGTCCGCAGGCCGACGCTCTATCCACTGAGCCAAACCAGTTTCAGCGACCAAGACTTTCTTGAAGAAAATTTACATTAAAATATTTACTAGGTCTTTTTGAAATCAGACCAATAATCTGAATGAAACGAGACTCTACACACACACACACACACACACACACACACTCAGTGTTAACTCTCATGCGTCCTAAGAGTTAATGAACACATCGTAGTGTTTAGTGTTGTTATCGAGTTTGTGTCGAGCACAGCTCAGAGATGAAGGAAGGCCAGCTGAGCCTGGGCAAGGTCTCCAGCGAACTCCTCCATCTTGTTTCACCAGCTCCTGTCACATTTCTCTGTGGCTCTTCAGTGGGCCCACTACTCTCCCAAATACTATACAGTGGCACCTCGAGATACGAGTTTAATTCGTTCCGTCACCTTGAGGCTCGAGTCGCGGTAAACGGGTGGGTCGTGTGCAGCCGGCCGATCCGCGTGATGACTCCTATCTCAACTGTTGCTCGTATTTCAAAGCAAAAATCACTCGCTCCACAGCTCGTATCTCAAAAACCTCGTCTGTTAGGGCACTCGTATCTCGAGGCACCACTGTATTTGTATTTGCATTCCCAGGTTTCTCAAGGTCTACTCCAAGGACACAGGGTAACACATGTTAGCCCCTTCAGATGGGAAGGGAGAGCCATGGACGACTTCTCCTTACACATCCACCTTTCCTCCTGTGGCTCCCGCCTCTGATAGTGCCTGAGGGCGTTAGACAGCTTTCCTGGAGAGCGCTATGATTGTCCCGCCCCGTCAGTCCAACTAGTAACGAGATCCCCAAATCCCAGGCACTATCCCAGGAGCTCCCATAAAATACCTCTAACCCTCCAAAGCACCCCAGAAAACAAATATTTATGGAGATGACAAATCCAAGTCTTCAAAAAAGTGGAAGAGCCGAAACTGGTGTGGCTTAGTGGATAGAGCGTCGGCCTGCAGACTGAAAGGTCCCAGGTTCGATACATACAAGGGCATGTATCTTGGTTGCAGGCACATCTCCAGTAGGGGGCGTGCAGGAGGTGGCTGGTCGATGTCTCTCTCTCATTGATGTTCCTAACTCTCTATCCCTCTCCCTTTCTCTCTGTAAAAAATAAAATAAAATAAAATAAAAATTATATATATATATATATTTATTTTTTATTTTTTTAAGTTGAAGAGCTTGCTCATGGCAGCACAGTAGAGAGCAGAGGAGCGAGCCATGTTTCAAACCAAATGTCCTTCCAAAGCCAGCTCTCAAAAACTGGAAGGAGGTCATGGAGCCATAGGGGCAAATATCTCTCTCTCTCTCTCTCTCTCTCTCTCTCTCTCTCTCTCTCTCTCTAACAAAAGCACACATGTCTCTAACTCCACAATCCCCCTTTTTTTAATATAAGGAGACCTCTAAAATCTATCGTAATTGATGCCCAAAAAAGAATATCCACTATCATTTTTTAAATTGTCCGCAGTGAGTAAATAGTAGAGAGTGTCATGTTTGGGAGAAGAGGGAAGCTGAAAGGCGGAGAAGAATGACTTACTTGATATGATTTGAAATGAGGAAGTGGCACTTCTGAATGAGATTGGGCGTACCAGAGGGAATGTTACAGTATTTGGATAAAATTAGGGATAGGTATTAAAAACATGGAGAAAATGAGAAGGTATCTGTCAGTAATTAGAAACAGAGAACCGTTATCTCTTGGACAGGGACAGGGTGGCAGTCATCGATGCGGTGAGAAATGGACAGAGAGTCCAGCAGGAGAGAGCGCCGGGACAGAGCGGGCCTGGTGGGTCAGTGACACCCCCCCCAGCAGCGGCCACGTTGGTCAAACAACAGGGTGCAGCTCCCGACGCCCCGAAAAGTGAGCAGGAAGAGGGGCAGGAACTCAAAGGCACACAGAATATTTAAGTGGAAAGATTGATCACTGTCCAGGCAGGACCTATAAATCCACCACTAATTCTAAACGAGTTCTAAAAGGAGGATACTCTGCGGCTAAAGGTTCTTCTTGAAATTCATCATGAACCTCCAGACACCTTGACGGAGGCCGTGATGGCGAGCAGCAAGGCACGGGGCTGCCGGGACGCAGGGAACAGCAGCGCGCCTGTTCTGGAAGCGTCCATCCCTCAGGGTGTGGACAGCGCGCTGCGAGCCCCACGGCCATGTCCAAAGTGCGGTGGCCCTCACCCCTCCCATTGACGTGCTCGCCGTGGAGCAGCGATTATCTCGTGGATTTCCCTCCGCGGATTTAGGCCAAGCTTCTCCTTTCCAAAGGAGAAGTGTGGGGCACCAGGTCTCCTGGGGGCAGCGGTTCTCAACCTGTGGGTCGCGACCCCTTTGGGGGTCAAACGAGCCTTTTACAGGGGTCGCCTAAGACCCTCGGAAAATGTAGCAATGCAGTTTACTGTTGTCATATGAAGACTGTTACCCATGCTACACCACGATTCAAGACAAAATTTCGTTTATTTGTAATGAGAAATAAATATTTCACAATATCTAATTGTGATTATCACTATGCTTTAATTATGTTCAATTTATAACAATGAAAAGACATCCCACATGTCAGATATTTACAGAAGCAAAATTACAGTTACGAAATAGCAACGGAAATAATTTCATGGTTGGGGGCCACCACCACATGAGAAACTGTATTAAAGGGTCGTGGCCTTAGGAAGGTTGAGAACCACTGCCTGGGGGGATCGTAGGAAGGGGGGTTCTGTGGATTTGCTTCTCCAGGCCGAGCTGGAATGACACAGAGAGAGGGTTGAAGGGGTACCTGACTGTCCCTTGTGTCACCTGAGCCAGATTTCCCGTGTCATCCGTGCTGAGGACACATGAGCGGAATACAGCGCGCACACAGCTCTTAGGAAGGGGCCTCACTCTGTGCATGGGTGACAGCCCAAGCAGATCAGCTGTTCCTTTCCACTCCCAGGCTGCAAGCCTGCAGCTTCAAATCCGTATTCATGTGACACGTAAACCCTACGTTCCGTTCCAAAGAGATGTTTCTCTACTAAGATTGGAAGCCTTCTACGCTGACTACCTAATTTGTTTTTCTGTTTGTAAGAGAAATGCTAACTAGAAAAAGATGGAGCCCTAGCCAGTTTGGCTCAGTGGATAGAGCATTGGCCTGTGGACTGAGGGGTCCCAGGTTTGATTCCGGTCAAGGGCATGTATCCTGGTTGCGGGCACATCCCCAGTAGGGGGCGTGCAGGAGGCAGCTCATTGGTGTCTCTCTCTCATCAATGTTTCTCTCTATCCCTCTCCCTTCCTCTCTGTGAAAATCAATAAACTATATTAAAAGAAAAAGAAAAAGATGGAGTTTGAGCCCTGGCCAGGGTCGCTCAGTGGGTTGGGCGTCGCCCCAGGCACCAAAAGGTTGCTGCTTTGATTCTTGGTCAGGGCGCATGCCGGGGTTGTGGGCTCCATCCCTGGCGTGCAGGAAGGAGGCAGCCAATCGATGTTTCTCTCCCTTTCTCTCTCTCTCTCAAAATCAATACAACTTTTTTTAAAAGATGAAGTTTTAAATGGAAGACTTGTCTTGTAGTTTGGGTTTCCAGGAAAACAGAGCGGGCAGGGAGCAGGGACGGGCTGGCGGTTTATTTGGGAAGTGTAACCCCAGGACAGCGAAGGGAGGGAAGGGAGGGGATATGTAAGGAGACAGAGCCAAGGGCAGTGTGAACTTCAGCGCTGGCTCTGCTCTGCACGGAACGGAGGAGGGCACAGCGGGTCGCCTGGCAGAGACACCCCTTAGGCCTCTCTGCTGTCCCTGCAGGAGGAAAGGAGAGCCTGGTACCCTCCTAACTCTCTTGCACTCTCCTTTCCAGAGGGTGGGCCTGTGCGCCATTGGCAGGAATTCCCTCACCTTCCGGCGCATTGGGCCCTTCCCGCTGTGATCTCAGCTCCACCTGGGATGCCTCATTCAAATGTAGAGGAAGCAAAAGGCCACAGGATGCCAGGGCGTGTGGCTGGCCATCATGGCTGCAGGCTGCACGCAGAACAGCCAAGCGTCACCATGGAAATGACTGGCCGGCCCCAGATGGCGGAAACTTTGGGCCAAAAGGAGTTGAGGAGGTGCTTGAGGCAGAGGAGGGAGCTGAGAAGATGCCAAGCCATCCCAGGAAGCACCCACAGTCTGACCTGAGGAAGACCCATCAGGGATAACACACCCCATTCCTTGCTAATAAGGAGGGCTGGGTGTATGGGGAGGGGGGTGAGCAGACAGACAAGACAGACATAACTCAGCATTCCTGCTGTTTCAGGAGGCGCGGAATGAAAGATCAGAGCGAGCAGGCCCCTGGGAAGCGCTTTCTGAATCAGCAATAAAACACAGTGATTTGCTCACTCTGGTTTCGATTTGTAGGGGTGACTGGCTGGGGATATTCTATTTGTTTTATCCCTGGGAGCGCAGGGGTTGGATTGAAATGTTTAGTGGGAGGAATCAGGAGAGAGGATGGAGGGGAGCCGTCCCCTCGTGGGAAATGACAGTTCTAAGTAATTCAGCTCCAGCGCAGCGCTGGAAATAAAAAGGGGGACGGTCCCCCGAGAAAACCCCTGTTATAAAAACCCTTTCCTTTTCATCAGTCAACAAATGCGTTGAAATATCAAGCTGCCAGGTTAAATACCTCACAGGATCCTTTTTGAGTTTTAGCGCTGTGCTGGGATTTCACTTCCACACGCAAAGTTGGTTTTGTTTTCTCTGGTTATGTATATATTTCCTCCGAGAGAAAGTCGGAATGAGAAACTTGTAGAAAATCCCTCACTGTACCGGCTCCTGCACTGAGCCAAAATAATAAGCACTTTGCAATGCATAGACAGTGGTACCTCGAGATACGAGTTTAATTCGTTCCGTCACCTTGAGGCGTGGGAAACGATGAGACGCTCGCGTCGCGGTAAACTGGTGGGTCGTGTGCAGCCAGCCGATCCGCGCGATGACTCCTATCTCAACTGTTGCTCATATTTCAAAGCAAAAATCGCTTGCTGGATGGCTCGTCTCTCAAAAATCTCGTATGTTAGGGCACTCGTATCTCGAGGTGCCACTGTATTTATAACCCTATTAGAAAGCTTTGGAGGGAAGGAAAAGGACTCGCAGAAAGTACACCATACCTCATTAGGGGTGCTAGCGTACAGTAAAGCCTCATCATTAGCTGATTTCTTATTTGTGAATTCATCTGCGTGTGAAATTTATTTGTAACCCGACAATCAATGCTCAGGGCACCCTCACGGGCCTCTGGGACACGCAGACTCATGGACAGTCAAGTGGCCCAAGTGCACGTTCCAGCTCTTCCCTGTCTCAGCTCTCACTCTGGAAACGAGTGTCCTTATCCCAGCCTCCTGCAGGCCACGTTTTCAAACTGGTTGTGCATTTTGTGGGTGATTTCACTATTTCACCTGCTCTACTGCTGACGGGCTCCTCGGTGCTCCCGCATAAAAGCACTGTGATGTGCCAAAACCGGTGTGGCTCAGTGGATAGAGCGTCGGTCTGCAGACTCAGTGGTCCCAGGTTCGATTCCGGTCAAGGGCATGTAGCTTGGTTGTGGGCACATCCCCAGTAGGGGGCATGCAGGAGGCGGCTGGTCGATGCCTCTCTTGCATCAATGTTTCTAACTCTCTATCCCTCTCCCTTCCTCTCTGTAAAAAAATAAAATATATATTTAAAAAAAAAACACTGTGATGTTAAATCAGGTCGTGTGTTAATCAGTTTACCAACACCTTGCACACAGAGGCTCACAGGAACCCAACTATGAATTCTCTCAAGGAGCAACCCTTCAGCATCGGATAAGTCAGTGCTTCTGATGATTTTATAAAATAAAATTCCCGTAAATAATGAAAACTGTCTCTGCTTGGGAAAGAGAAACACCTGGAAATTCAGATTATCCCAGACTCTGAAGAATACAGACGCGGTCTGGGATGGGACCTGATGCTGACAGATTGCAGAGGAATAACAGGGACTCAGCTTTCTGTCCGCCTCCTTCTTCCTGTGCGCCCTTCCTAGCAAAGCGTTTGCAGGCTGCTCAACACAAAACATATAGGGTAACGACAGGACGAAGAAGGTCCAAGGATGGGCATTCTCCTGCTGAAGTTCAAAACGAAGCGAGAAGTCAGCACAAGCATCCGAGAGAGCTCAAACACGTGCACGCACGTCAGTCACACCATCAGAAAGCACCGCCTTCCTTCCTGCTGACGCACCTTCCAAGGACCGCGTAGATGGACGGCTGGGCTACTCTTGCCCAAGAAAAATTATTACGTCAAACTAGAAGTTGGCAGAGATGCAGATCTAGCGGTCCATCCGGAGACAATCTATGGGAAGCCTGAGAAGACAGAGGTGAAGTCCCGCGAGAAGGGGAGCAAGATGAAGGGCAGCCCTGCAGAATGCATGAGGACGCCTCAGCCTTCAGCAGACGCTTTCCAAAGGAGAGGCTCGTTCAGAATGAAGGATCTTCGCAATGCCAGAAGGATGCCAAGTAACACCAGGATGTCCTGAAAACTGAGACGCTGCTTTTATCTCCGGGGTGGGAACAGTTGGCTTCCTGGAAGATGGGTGGTTTTCTCAAAATCATGGTTTGACGATTATGGGGGAGAACAGGCAGTGGGACATAGTAATGCTCACCATATGCCAAGCCATATGCCGCCACCTCCCTCCAACCCCGCTTCCGAGGGACATCGGTGGAAGAACTGAGGGAGAATCCTGCAGCTCACTTTCTTTAAAAAACAACTCACAGGACCACATTTTTAGTTTGGCACCATGTTAGGCTAGTTTGGCAACGCAAGGAAATTGGTCTGGTAATAATCTACCACACTGAGCATCTATTTAGAACTACTTTGCAGCACGCAAACCAGGTCCTGTCATGAATTTTAACTGTTGTTAAGTTAAAGGCTTAAAATTAAGGGAAAAGACCACCAGGCATCAAGTCCTCATTTATTTCAAATCCTCACTGAAGGCACCAAAGAAAAAGTACCGTATTTTCCGGCGTATAAGACGACTTTTTAACCCAGGAAAATCTTCTCAAAAGTCGGGCGTTGTCTTATATGCCAGGTGTCATCTTATAGGGCGGGTATATCCCAAACGCTATATTTTAACTGGAAAAGTTGGGGTCGTCTTATACGCCCAGTCGTCGTATACGCCAGAAAATACGGTAATAGGGAAAGTCTTTGTTGCCATTCTAAGCTGAGCAGGAGGGCCATCCACTTCTTGTTGCTGTTGTTAATCCTCACCTGAGGATATTTTTCCCATTGATTTTTAGAGAGAGTGGCAAGGAAGGGGAAAGAGAGAGAGAGAGAAAGAAAGGAAGGAAGGGAGGGAAGGGAGGGAGGGAAAGAGGGAGGAAGGAAGGAAGGAAAGAAAGGAAGAAAGGAAGAAAAAAGAAAGAGAGGAAGAAAGAAAGAAAGAAAGAAAGAGAAAGAAAGGAAGGAGAGAGAAACATTTGTTTGAGAAAGATACCTGGATTAGTTGCCTTCCGCATCGGGGCAGAGGATTGAACCTGTAAGCCAAGTACATGCCCTTGACTGGGAATCCAACCTGCAACTCTAACCACTGAGCAAGGCAGGCCTGGGCAAGGACCATCCGCTTTTCAAATTCTTGGAGTGTTGCACAGGTGATTCCTGAACAATGTGCAGTTAGGGGCACCAACCCATGCAGTTGAAAGATCCCAGTATAACTTTTTTTTTCAATCCCAGTATAACTTTTGACTTCCCCAAAACTTAACTACTAATAGCCTGCTATTGAGCAGAAGCCTTACTAATAACATAAACAATGAGTTAACACATATTTTATATGTATATGTTTATATACTGTATTCTTACAATAAAGTAAGCTAGAGGAAAGAGCTCTTAAAAAGCATAAGAGAATGAAATTTACAGTACTGTACTGTATTGATACCATAAGTTTATGTTGTCTGTTTGCAAGATGAATTGTCTGTCAGTACCTATATCAATATTGTCTTATATGATACAAAACACTAAGATGTTATATGTATTATAACACTAGACATCAAAAATGAAGAGAATGTGTAAAAGAAATTCATATTTATTTACAGATCTAATGATCCATTAATAATGAAGAAGCCGCAATATGATTTATTTAATGTAGCCTAGTGTAATCAAGATGATTGCTTTAAAGGAGTAAGGGAATCTCAAAAACCGTTTCCAATAACTTTACTGAAAGTCTGCCTATAAGTGGACCCGTTCAAACCTGTGTTGTTCAAGGTCAGCTGTATTTATTTTCTATCGCTATGCAGCAACTTAACACCAGTGCGGGGCTTGAAAGAACACCCATCCGCTGTTTTATGGTTTCTGGAGTCCAGGTCCGGCTTAAAGGGATTCTCTGCTTGATGAGAACCCCATTAAGCCTGAGGCTGAAATGAAGGCGCCGGCCTGTCCTCATTTCCTGCGAAGCCTTGTTTTTGCTCCAGGCTGATTGGTGTTGCCTCCCTCCTATCCTCGGTTCTAGAACGTCACTACGGGGAGTTTACAGAAATTCACACCATGTTCGCCCCCTTTCTTCTAGGCCAGCGGGAGTGTCTCTCAGATGCCTCGCCCTCTTTAAAGGGCTCGTCTCACCCACGTTCATCTCATTTCCTGTAGCTCAGAGTCAGCTGATGGGGAATGTGGTCATGGGAGTGACCTCCCATCCCATTGACAGGCCTTGCCTGCTCTACAGAGGAGACAGCTTCTTGGGGTGTGGACACCATTGGGGGCGGGGGAACCTTGAGGCTATCTGAGAGATCGGCCAACCTTACTTCTGAAGGTGCAGGTCAGGTGAGACTTCCTCTAAGGCAGCGGTTCTCAACCTGTGGGTCTCAATCCCTTTGGGGGTCCATTGACCCCATCACAGGCGTCGCCTAAGACCATCGGAAAACACATATTTCCCATGGTCTTAGGAACCAACACACCGCTCCTCAGTGTAGCAAAGTGTAGCCATGTAGTTTACTGTTGTCCTATGAAGACTGTTGTCCATGCTACACCACAATTCAAGACAAAATTTCATTTATTTGTAATTAGAAATAAATGTTTCACAATATATAATTACATATTGTTTTTGTGATTAATCACTATGCTTTAATTATGTTCAATTTGTAACAATGAAAATACATCCTGCATATCAGATATTTACATTACAGCTCATAACAGTAGCAAAATGACAGTGATGAAGTAGCAACGGAAATCATTTTATGGTTGGGGGTCACCACCCCATGAGGAGCTGTCTTAAAGGGTCGAGGAATTAGGAAGGGTGAGAACCACTGCTCTAAGGGCTGGTTAGTCTTAGCATCATTGTATTTGAAATAAGTGCCATATTTTCCACCATATAAGACGACTTTTTAACCCAGGAAAATCTTCTCAAATGTCAGGGATCATCTGTGTGTGTGTGTGTGTGTGTGTGTGTGTGTGTAGTGTTCCTTGTATGAAGGTATCACAACTTATCACGTCTTATAGGGCAGGTATATCCCAAACTCTATATTTTAACTGGAAAAGCTGGGGTTGCTTATATGCGCAGTCATCTTATATGCCAGAAAATACGGTAGAAAGAATAAGTAGTGGTACACATTATAAAATTCAGTTGGCTGTGGAAGGGACCACATATAAGAATATTTTCAGGGTCCACTAAAAAGTACAGTTTGCTAGAGTTCAAACACACACACACACACACACACACACATACACACACACACACACACACACACACACACACACACACACACAGGGCTCCCCAGCAAAGTGCTTTGATTTTCCCGCACCCTGGCCTCCATAGGGAGGGGTGAAGCTGGATCGCTTTCATGTGTTTCTTTCTTTGCTTAAGAACCGTCCACTGTCACCTCTCCCGCGATAATTCAAAGAACCCCCTCTTTATGTCTTAACTTCATCATTAGTTTCCTCGCTTTAATTTGGGCAATTACTCTGGCAAAGGGATGGGTAAAAGTGATGAACCAGCTTTGATCCGTGTAGTCTCTGGCATATGAGGCTAAGATCAAACCGGTGATTACAAATGATTACTTATTGGGGATAACCCTAAAATACCCTTATGTAACGTGCCTCTGTCAATGTTTTATGGACTTAAATTTACCAGATTCATTTTCATATGAAGCCTTCAGAATTTACTTGGCTCTTGAACAAGCCAAGATCCAATTAGTTCTTTTAGCTAAATAAATAAACAGAACATCAGATGCCAATATAGGAATATATGATGAAGGCTTCGCTTAAGAGAGAACTAAGATTTATAATAAATCTTGTTTAAATGAAAGCCCTTCAATCATTTCTTTGGAGAGTAAAAAAGAACCATTTTTTTAATCATCTTATGAATCCCCTTTGAGTAAACAACTACAGTATTTGAATTACTAATCACCTCATTTTTGCTTACAAATCCTCTGTACAAAAAAGAAATTAGGATAATAGGTGGATAATACAGTAATCTATTGTTTATATCATCACCTTACAGACGCAGAACGACAGTTTGGGATTATTACAAATAATCTCCTTTAAATATCTAATTTGCTGTAAGAAAATTTAATATTTGAATAATAGTAAGCTCTCCAAATGAAGACGCCAGGACAAAATCAGAGCACGGATATAAAAATTATCCATCTGCACGGTCTAAAGAAAATAATCTTAATATATAATACATTATTTAAAAATGATTAAAATATCAAAAAAACGTTGATTCCACCTAATTCCACAAGAATTATGATTCCCTGGCACGGTTTGCATCCGGTCTAGAAGCTGGCGCAGGGAGGGTGCGGCCCGGTGGAGGGGAACCGGCTTCTCACAGGCTCCCCCCGTTCGGCCTCAGAACTCAGCGGCTCTCCTGAGCAGGAAGAACATGAGAATTAAGGAGAAGCCTTCTAAATCAGCTCAATGGCCGACTCTTAAGGGTGTATACGTGTATATTTTGGGCCAATAAGCAACATTTTGCCCAAATTCCCCAGTCCTCTCGCCCAGAGTTAATCTTGTTGTTTTTTTAATATGTTTTATTGATTTTTTACAGAGAGGAAGGGAGAGGGATAGAGAGAGTCAGAAACATTGATGAGAGAGAAACATCGATCAGTCACCTCCTGCAAGCTCCCTACCCAGGATGTGCCTGCAACCAAGATACATGCCCTTGACCGGAATCGAACCTGGGACCTTTCAGTCTGCAGGCTGACGCTCTATCCACTGAGCCACACCAGCCTTGGCCAGGCTTCATCTTGCTAGTGCCGTGGGAAGGGGAGAAGAGGCGATGGTCCTCAGACAGGCAGGGCCTTGCAGAGGAGGTGGGCAGAGAGAGGCCCTCTCTGGCACCCTTTCTCTGTTGTAATCGGGTCCCCCCGTACTCTGCGGGGTGGCCGTTCTGTAAGACAGAGACAGGGTCCCGGCCACCACGCCTGTCCTCCTCCAGGGTCACCTCATGTCCTTGCAGAGGCTGCAGGAAGATCATCAGCCGTGACCACGTTGGAAGGCTTACTCTCCACTTAAAGGATCTATTTCATTTTCATTTCACCTTTGAAATAAGAATCCGTAGCACTTCGCCAAAGTCCACTCTTCTGAAGGGTTACGTGTGTGTGTGTGTGTGTGTGTGTGTGTGTGTGTGTCTTTATTGAATTCCTTTTCAAAGGGCTGTGTGATTTTTTTTTATTGATGTTTTTTACAGAGAGGAAGGGAGAGGGATAGAGTCAGAAACATCAATGAGAGAGAGACATTGATCAGCCGCCTCCTGCACGCCCCCTACTGGGGATGTGCCCGCAAGCAAGGTGCATGCCCTTGACCGGAATCGAACCTGGGACCTTTCAGTCCGCAGGCCGACGCTCTATCCACTGAGCCACACCGGTCTCGGCAGGGCTGAGTGATTGCTGAGCCACCGTTCTGTAGGGCTGCTGTGCACGCCGTGATTGATCAGTTGCCATGTGCCCTTCAGACCCATTTAACAGCGGTGCCAGCATAGGCAGAGCCTGGTTTCGAACAGAAATAACTGAAAAGGCACCAGGGGCTCCTGGAGAGCTCGATCTGAGGCGCGGCACGCACACCGGTTCCTGCGCCCCATCAATGAGGGGGGGAACATGAGGAATGGGCTGCCAGCAGGAGAGTGTTTCAGGGGAACAAGCAGACTCCCGGGGATATTTGGGGCGCTCGGCAGTCCTCAGAGGAGGCAGATGTAGGAAATAGCCTGCCCCGTCCAGGCCGGGGGGTCACCAGCGCCGTTTTAGGGCTCCATCTGGGTTCCCAGTTCCCGTTATCACAGAGTAACGGGGACAGCCCTGCTCATGGACATCCCTGGTTCTACTAGAGAGAGACATCGTCTACGCTGGCCAATCCGTGGGCACCACTCTGCCCTGCGGCCCGCGTGATTGCCAGGAAGGCGAGAAAACTGGGTTTCAAATAGCATCGCTGTTCCTTCTAAGTGTGTGTGGCTTTCTGAGACCCCTCGGTCCGGCTACTCCAGCCGGCGAGCATGTACACTAGGTACAGTGAGGGCGGGCGTTTATTTGAATGGCCATGCGACGTTCTGTGACAAACAGCCGGAAAATGAGGGCCTGCGTGCATATGCGGTTACTATGTGAAGGAAACATGTACTTGAGACAATTGGCAGTGGGAACGGGACTGAGACGTGTAGGGAGGACTTAATTCTGAACCTGCAGCGCGAAGATAGAGTACATCCACCAGTAAATGTAATCTGCGATCTGTTGGACTCATGCCTGTTCCTCTCATCCTGTGGCTCTGGTTCCTGCATTAATCCCTTTATTTCCTTTTCGCTGCCTCGTTCGCTGTCAATTCATTACTGGGAAGAAGATTATAAAATGAAACGTGGTTTTGCTGAGAGTGAGGATAGGTTTTTTTTGTGTTGTTTTTTTTTCCTTTCTTGGGCTGAATTGTGACTTCAAAGAGACTCAATTAAAATAAAAAATAAGAACAAAACTTAGGGATACGTTGTTCCCGTTTTCTAGGAAAATTGCTTTAGAACTTTTTCTGAAACCGTTATCAGAACTATTAACACATGGCGGATGGATCACGGAAATTCTCGTGTTTTCATATAACACAACGTTTTACAAAATATCGTACTTTAAAAAGATGAGCTTGTAAGAACATGTGATAAATGACTTCAAAATGCAATGGGCATTTAATTTGAAGGCATGCCTTTAACATGTATGTGGAAAGTTTTCTGTACTCGTTCAATAGAAACTCATCTGGCCGCTGGTAAAGCTGAAACCACTGGGCCACAGTGTGCTAAGGCATTGCGACCCTGAATCCAGTCTCTTAAAGATACAAGGGAAACGGCTTTCCGGCTGAATATTTCCGCATAAAACAGGTGAACTATAAAAGGTCTCTCCTTCGTTAACCTGTTTTTGCACGAACAGCCTCAGAAGCTGGTTCACCAAGGGCAGCCTGGTCTGGCATAGCCCCTGGGGCTGGGAATGAGAGTCCCCATCTCTCCCCACAGTCCCTCTGAAGTTATGCCGTCTTTCCTGTTGAGACTGGTGCAAATTTAGTAAATGTGCATTTTATTGTAAGCAGCATGTTTAATGGACTTTGCTTTTTAAAAAAATATATTTCATTGATTTTTTTTACAGAGAGGGAGAGTTAGAAACATCAATGAAAGAGAAACATCAATCAGCTGCCTCCTGCATGCCTCCTGCTAGGGATGTGCCTGCAACCAAGGTACATAACCTTGACTGGAATCGAACCTGGGACCTTCCAGTCCGCAGGCCGATGCTGTATCCACTGAGCCAAACCGGTTTCAGCTGGATTTTGCTTTTTAATTGGTACATTTTTATTGTTCAGCTAATTCCTTACAATGACCCATGGACATGTTATCATTCCCACATTGTGCACGCACTTTTTATGCAGAAACGGAATACAGTGGGTGTCAGTTATCGATGACCGCAGTGACGTCCAGGACACCCGGTAGAGGGCTGAGTTAATGTCTGGGCATCACAATGGCAGGTTGGTTCTTAGAGGCTGTGGGTCTCGAAAACAAGATTTTCTTGGCTCCGTTGCTTCTCACACTTTAGCTTCTTTCTCAAACGTTCTCTGGCATCTGATAAGAAAAACCAAATCTATCCCTGAAATCTCACTGAATCCAGTTAGAAGTTGTGTTTTGTCAGGCGTTTTCCAGGATTTTCATAGAGACTAAAGTGAGTGTGATTTAAATAGCCATTTTTTCCGTTATGTCCATTAACTTTCTGTGGTCATTCTGTTTGTAGCAACAACAAAACTCCTTTTTCTTTCCAAATGAAAGTCTGTCTATGCTATTTTCCTAAAAAGCTGAGTTTAACATCTAGTTTTTAGTAATTTGTTTAATCAAACAGCACTATTAATAAACCCACATGACTATTTCATGTCGTACCCAGCACATATCTAGAGACATCTCATTCGATCCTCAGAACAAGCACACAGTATGAGTCAGTAGGTGTTACTGTGCCACTGTATGGATAAGAAGACAGGTTATAAGACGTATTGTTTTTCTTAAGGCCACTCCGCGGATAAACATCAGAAGCGGACACAAATGCCTGTGATCAGACTCAGGATGCCAGGTGGGACAGTGTCTGCAGGTCCTACCTCCCCCGCAAGTCCCCCCCTCGTTCTGTGGGTGGGAACATGGAGGAGTTTTGAACTCCTTGTGACCTAAAATAAGGGGGTGACTGAAAACTGTCACCCTGAAACGAGTCTCCAGGACTGCACAGGAGTTTGTCAGGACAGAGAGAATCTATCCAAAGTGCATCCCAGAATATCCGGTTGCCCAGGGAGAGAAGACAACGGCCTGCACCAGGACAAGAGCTGTCAGACCAAAGAGGAAGACATGGGTGCGATGAAGTGTGTAGGAGTCCACGCATGATTGGACTTGGCAAGGAGGGACATGCAGGATTCAGGGGGGAGCAGATTGAGTGGGAGATAATAAAAGACAGAATACAGGAAAGGCCAGATTTAAGTGTTTAATTGGGGACAGAATTGGAGGTGTTAACTTCCTATGAATATAGACCTTCAGGGCAGCAAGCGAGGAATGGGGTGTGCAGGTTTGGGAGTCACCCGGAAATCTGTGATTGAAAGTGGGAGTACATTATACTCTTCAAGAATTGCATGTCATGCCTGCCCGGCGTGGCTCAGTGGATGAGCATTGACCTATGAACCTAGAGGTCACAGTTCGATTCCTGATCAGGGCACATGACTAGGCTGTGGGCTCAACCCCCCAGGAGGGTGTGTGCAAGGCACCTGATCAATGATTCTCTCTCATCACTGATGTTTCTAGCTCTCTCCCTCTCCCTTCTATAAAATCAATAAAAATCTATTAAAAACAAAAAAGGAATTGCATGCCACAGGAGGGAGTAATGAGCAGAAATCTGAAGAACACTAAGAGGTGAGGATCAGCAGGAAAAGAAACTCAGAAGGCAGAGGAGCAAATGGCCTGCCTCACTGGCAGAGTGTAGAGAAGACAGGAGTGGCCGCCAGCCTCAGCAGAAACAGGCTCAGTGAAGGAAGTGATGGCAGGAAGTGGCCATGATTAGAACCTTTGGATGTTGCTAAGCATCGTCTTCAGAGGGTGGTTCTTCCTTTAAACGCTCGGGGAATGCTGCTTCTCACTCGTCCTGCCGAGTCAGGGTGGTTTCCTGGCCCAGTTAACTCCGCAGTGAGGTGCAGAGAAGGACTCAGAGATGAGGATCCCCTGGCCTCCTCCTGCCCACGTGGGTCTGGTTTGACTCCTTGGGCGGAAGTGTAATGCTGAGCACCTTCCTAAGCAAGCCAAGGAGGAGAGGCGTCATCTCTGAGATGTGAGCACAGCACCCCCAGAGCACACGGCTCCGGCCCTTCCGGACTTGCTGCTTGCGGACCAGGCTCTCCCTGTGTTGCCCTTTCCTGTGAGGCACTGCCAGGAGTTCCTCTGCGGCATTGACATTTACTTTGGTTCTTTCTCACCGCCTAGACTGGAACCCCTCTTTGAAACAGGACATCCCCTTCCTTGGGAATCCCGGGAGAGGCAGAGCCCATAACTTCGGGAGAGATTGGCAGTCCCAGCTTCTTGCTCCTCCAACATCTCGATGAGCAGCCTGTTTTCTCTCAGATCCATGTTCTCCCTTTCTCTGTTCAGCTCTGTTTCCCAGGAAGTGAAGGCAGACCTCTGGTGGGGGGAGGGGGCGCTAGGCAGTGAAGGCAGCGATGGATGTTGAGAAGAAGGAGGATGAAGAAGCTGAGCAAGGGATCTGTCTCTATGTTCTTCTGTTGCATCTCCTCTAGGATTCTGTCTCCTGGATCGGTTTTTCCTCTGATGGCCCAGCATTCTCTAGATATTTCTCAATTTAACCTACTCCCTCCCTCTTCTGGATTCTGGAAGCATCCTTTCCCCCTCGCCCCAAGGGGACTGGAGCTTCCTCTGGTTGCTAATCTCTGGACAGTCTCCCTGTCCTCTGCTGGCTCCTCCATTGCCTGATTACCAATCCTCTGTGTTGATGAGACCAAAGGCTTTCCTGGTCTTACAAACTAGACTGGAACCTGACTACCTCTTTCAGCCTCTTTTGCAGGGGAGTCGGGGGGGGGAGGGAGGCCCGCAGGGTGAGTCTCAGGACCCGCCAGTCACATGCACTCACTCGGGATGCTGGAGAGGTTGCTGTCCCCATGATGCAGAGGGACCTGAGTCTGAGGGCGGGAGGGAACCCCCGCGGTGGCAGTTCTGTGGTCTCAGAGTGGGCTGCAGTCCTAGGCACGGGGTCCCCCGCCCCATCTCATTCTTGTCAGGGGCAAAGCTGCAGTGGCAGGCGCTCAGTGTTAGCAGCAGCAGTTTACCAGTGTGGGTGGGAGCACTGCTACCTCCTGCTTGAGTTTTTCAGCCTTCTAGAAAATTCTATAGTCAATGCTTTTAATAAATTACTTGCCAAAGACAAGAGAATTAGTTTCTCTTGTCTGCCAATAAGAATGCTAATGAATATATATTGAATCCTGGGAGTCACAGTCTTGAGACTAAAAGAGAGCAATAAAAATATGAGAGAGAGACAGAGAGAGGGAGGGAGAAAAAGACAAAGAGAGAGGTGGGGGGGCCGGGGGGAAAGAATATGAATGAGCCTGATACTGGCCAGCTCAGGCAGGTCCAGTGCAATTCTGCGTGACAATATCCTTGAGTTCCAGATCCAGGGACAACGATTTGGGGCGTTCTGAGTCACAGGCTGGGGCAGATAGTGTCCAGAGATGTCTGGAAACCTCTCAACTCCGTTCTTCTCTTTAGTTTGCGATACTGTTGCTCAGATGTCTGTGTACTTTGAGGCTCCTTCCATGGAATCCAGGGGCTGTCGTCACAGTCCCCAGTACCCTGTAAGTTGTGCTGCCAGCGGTGGTTGATGTGCCTGTCTCTCCGATGGCGCAGGGAGCTCCTTCACAACAAACACTGCGTCATCGGTCCCCTGTGCTGAGACCCAGCAGACGACAGGGAAGACATTCAGCAAATATTGACAGAACAAATGCATGGATTCCGGGGAAGCAGACTGAAAACTGAAATTCTGTTCTGGTTTGTTCCTGCAAAGGCAGCCGGGGAGTTCAGAACATCGTGTTTGGAGAGAGTACACAGTGTTATCTGGTGCAGCTCATTCCCAGCCTCCTCCAGACGCCTCTCCTCCTCCCCGTGTATGTATATCTCCCGTGTTCAGTTACTAAAATGTCATCTCCAGGACAACTTTTGTGTAAAGGGTCTGTTACATCTCCTCTTTGGCCCCATAGCACTGAGCACTGACATTGATTCCAAGAAGGATGTTATGACACTAGTCCCCTGTGTAATGGTGTGCGTTCTCTGTTAGACTTAGGATGTTTCAACAACCAGAACGATGGTGCAGAACCTGCCCCAGTCCTTTGCAAGCTCTCAGACACGTGTGAGGATTAAGGTTCTTCAACAATTACTTGGAAGGATTCAAGGAGACTAGTTACCAATCATTTAGAAGCCATGGGAAAGATTTTAAAGGCAGGAAAAATGGGTGCCACATCAACTGAATGAAAGACAAATAGAAAAAACCAAAAAGTCATCAGTAGAATGTTGCTTCAACTGCATGAAAGTCTTTTTTGCATCACACTGTGACTGGAGTTAAAAAGTGGATTTATTTTGAGAGTCCCAAAATGCACAAAATCATGGGTGGATCCAGTTTAAACCATCAACGTGGACTGCAAGGCCAAATCACTTTGGAAAGAAGCATTGTCTGCTGATTGTGGCTTTCTCTAGTGGGAAGAAGACAGAACCTCCCAACTGTGCTGAAATCCAGTTCAGACTGCACTGAACCCCAGCTTTGGGCAAGACCCTGGGGACCCAGATTCATACAGGTCCCAGAGCACACAGAAACTCGGGGAGCCAGAAAGGCATAGGTCTGGAGGCGCACTAGTGCGAGTGAATGCAGACAGGCTGCAGTAATAACCAAAGGACACTGAGACCCAAGTGCCCCATAGAGCAGGGGTGACGGGAACCCAAGGCTGTCTTCTCAGCCCTCAGACTTCACCCCATCCAAGCTGAGCACAGAGGCTTCTGCAATTTTGCAAGTCTTATTAGTCTTGGATCACAGCTAATCCTTACAACCAATTAGCTTGGAGGTCAATCCCCCCCAGTGATACCAACAACAATCAAGACTTAACTACAACAAGACTATACACACAGCCCACAAAGGGTTGCACCAAGAGGGTCCACCTCAGGTAAATGGGGAGGTGGAGCAACTGGGCCATATAGGACACCTAGCACACAAAGCTACTCTATGAACTCAGGGAAGTAGCGAAAATGCAGAGACAAAGGAACAGATCACAAACGAAAGAAATGGAGGAAGACAAAATGACTGGATATAGAGTTCAAAACCACGGTTATAAGGTTTTTCAAGAATTTCCTAGAAAAGATGGATAAATTTAGCGGGACCGAAGAGGAGATGAAAAAGGACCAAATAGAAATTAAATATACACTAACTGAAATAAAACATATTATACAGAGACCTAACAGCAGACTAGAGGAATGCAAGAATCAAGACAAAGATTTGAAATACAAAGAAGCAGAAAACACTCCACTGGAAAAGCAAAAAGAAAAAATAATCCAAAAATGTGAAGATAGTGTAAGGAGCCTCTGGGACAACTTCAAGTGTACCAACATCAAAATTATGGGGGTGCCAGAAGAAGAGAGAGAGCAAGATACTGAAAACCTATTTGAATAAATAATTACTGAAAACTCCTCCTACCTGGTGAGAGAAATAGACTTACAAGTCCAAGAAGCGCACAGAACCCCAAACAAAAGGAATCCAAAGAGGACCACACCAAGACACATCATAATTAAACTGCCAAGAGCAAAAGACAGAGAGTATTAAAAGCAGCAAGAGAAAAACAGTTAAGTACCTACAAGGGAGCACCCGTACAACTGTCAGCTGATTTCTCAACAGAAACGATGCAGGCCAGGCGGGAGTGGCAAGAAATATTCAAAGTGATGAATAGCACGAACCTACAACCAAGATTACCCAGCAAAGCTATCATTCGGAATTGAAGGTCAGGTAAAGAGCTTCACAGATAAGAAAAAGCTAAAGGAGTTCATCAGCACCAAACCCGTATTGTATGAAATGCTGAAAGGTATTCTATAAGAAGAGGAACAAGAAGAAAACGGTAAAGGTAAAAATTATGAACAACAAATACATATCTATCAACAAGAGAATCTAAAAACCAAGTGAATTGAAAATATGATGAACAGAATAAACTGGTGAATATAATAGAATCAGGGGCATAGAAAGGGAGTGGACTGACAATTCTTAGGGGAAAAGGGGTGAAGGGGTGCAGGAAGAGACTGGACAAAAATCCCACCCCCTCGGATGAGGACAAATTGCGGGGCGGCTCCGCATGCGGGGGGGAGTGGGACCTGGGTGGAGGGCAGCTATGGGGGGAAAAAGAGGAACAATTGTAATAATCTGAACAATAAAAATTTATTAAATTACAAAAATAAAAATAATAAAAATAAAGTAATGAATTAAAACTTCCAGCAAATGCTTTTTTTGGTACAAAATTTAACATTTTTAAGCGTAAAAATATCTATGATGTTAACACCTTCAGAAAATTATACATATGCAGTTTTGAAGCTTGCTGTCAATACAGCAAAACAGCATGCATATAAAATTGCATATCTATCAACATATGTGTAACTCCATCTATTGAAAAAAAATCCGCATTATTACCCGGTACACCTGGTATTATAAAATGAGAAGAAAACAGGCATCATGGTCCTGAAATAGCAGTTCTGACTGGATTCCACTGAGGCATTACGTTCACTTCAGTTAAACACTCCATTTAAAATCGTTACTGTTTTTTCTCACCAGATTTTGTTGGGTCCATCATCCTTTATTTATTTGAACTTCTTGGGGTCAGTTGGGTTTTCAAATACAGTGGCACCTCGAGATACGAGTGCCCTAACATACGAGATTTTTGAGATGCGAGCCGTCGAGCGAGCGATTTTTGCTTTGAGATACGAGCAACATTTGAGATAGGAGTCATCGCGCGGATCGGCCGGCTGCACACGACCCACCAGTTTACCGCGACTCGAGCGTCTCATCGTTTCCCACGCCTCAAGGTGACGGAACGAATTAAACTCGTATCTCGAGGGACCACTGTATGAGCATTTTCTACATATTAAAGAAGTAATCAAATATACCTGTACTGCCTATTCAGCAGCACCCTAGCAAAATAGGGGGCAGCACACCAAACCCCAACACACTCTCGCCCTGTACGGGTGTGAGAAATCACATGGGCGGTCTAAGTGAGAGGGACAAATAAAGACTCTACATAAACTCCTTTCTAATCAGATTTGGGGCCAAGTAGTTCACTTCAGTCATTTTGCTGCACCCATATCCCCGCACTTCTGCCAAACCGTCCATGTTCACAGTTATTCGGATCTTGTAATTACAGACCTGGGTTCAGTTTCACTAGAGGGCTCTTTACTATAAATTTTGCAGTTGAATTCTTTGTCTGAATCTCATCATGGAGTTTTATGGACGCGATCACTGCCAGATGGACAGCAGGGGAAAGCAGGGAGCACAGGCAGTCTGGAGAAAAGAAACGCAGCCAATTAAAAGATCGTCCAAAGTAACAGTGATTTAGAGTTTTAGTGTTTGTGTGTGTGTGTATGTATGTCACATCTATACACTCAAATGCATGCACACACCAAATCAGTGACAGCAAACAGGACATTAAGTGTCACACAAGCCTGGCCAGAAAGGGTACTTCTGGATGCATATACAGGGGCGGCAAAAGGTGTACATTTGTTCATATGGAAAGTAATACAATAACTAATGAGTAATAATGTAAGTATCAACTCTCTGTTTTGGGTACTCAGGACTGTAAACCTACCTCTTCTCCAATTTGTATGTGTGGGTGATTGAATGAGCAAGTTTAGGGGGTAGATGGGATGTGGTCTCTGCCCTCGTGTGTGTGACTGGTTGAATGAGAAAGTTTGGGGGGTAGATGGGAT
>JAAGEH010000337.1:5162723-5175531 GCA_011751065.1 Lasiurus cinereus
CGTGTGTGTGACTGGTTGAATGAGAAAGTTTGGGGGGTAGATGGGATTGTGGTCTCTGCCCTCGTGATGCTTAAGCCTCCCCTAAGGGGACACTCAGGAAGCAGCTCAGAAAGTCAAGGACCCGAACTTGCTGAAGATCATGGTCTTCTGGAGACCCTCAGCGTGGCCCTCCTGGTTAAACTGACTTTGGAGAAGCTGGGGTGCAGGTTTGTGGGTCAGACACCCAGTTAAAGCCCTCGTTCCCTTGTTTTTCACAGGAACACCTGCTCTGAAACAGATCCTTTTAGAAATATTATTGAGACAGATTTCCTCGAGAAAGGCGGAGGTAGGCAACGGAAGCATCCTATTAAAAGTGATTTCAGCTGAAACCGGTGTGGCTCAGTGGATAGAGCGTCGGGCTGCGGACTGAAAGGTCCCAGGTTCGATTCCAGTTGGGGGCATGTACCTTGGTTGCAGGCACATCCCCAGTAGGGGGCGTGCAGGAGGCGGCTGATCGATGTCTCTCTCTCATTGATGTTTCTAACTCTCGATCCCTCTCCCTTCCTCTCTGTAAAAAATCAGTAATATATATATATTTAAGTAATTTCAGATGACTGGAAACAAAATACACTACATGAACATGTGGAAGATAAAAGAGCATTCTTTCATGGCCCATCATACACACTTTCCGTCCGATGCTTTCTTTTATTGCTAGCTCTTGCAACAACAAGAGCCTTCTCCAGAGCAGAGTAAAGCACAGAACCCAGGTCACTCAGTGAGATGTCTCATCATGAAGACAAGGGGTGTCATCATCATCAGTTCTTATCCGTTACAAACCTTGCTCAGTGGCATATTTAGAAATCAAGTTTAATAAAGTCATTCTTGGTAATACAGTGGTACCTCAAGATACGAGTATAATTCGTTCCGTAACCTATGTTAGGGCACTCATATCTCGAGGTACCACTGTAATGTTCTTTAAAGAAGTATTTCAAAATTATAAAAAATCAATATATATATATGTGTGTGTGTGTGTGTGTGTGTGTGTGTGTGTGTATATATATATATATATATATATATATATATATATTCCTTCAATAATGGTGTTATTTACCTGAAATCAAACTAACAGCTAGTGTATTGGACATAACCAAATTCTACTTGGTCTTCCAGAATGGTAAACTAAGCAACTGGGATGCTGGAGACCATGTGTTCCACCAGGAATAAATACAGTCTCTCCCAGATACCCCTCTTTTCCTCGGCAATCCCACCGCACCCCTTCATCACTGTTCAGAGAAAGCCCTCTGGGGAAACAGCCGTACCTGTCAGACCAGGAGCGGAGTGGCAGATGGTGCAGGCGTGTTACAGCCTCCCCCCGGGAACATGGCTGTAATTGATGATGCTGTACCTTCCACATTTCCCCAGGGGAATTCTTCCCTCCTTCAGCTTCTTTTCTGGTTGGCTCCAGTTTCCCTAGAATTTTCACTTTCTCAAGTCCTGACTTCCCGTTCCTCCTTAATTTCATACCTCTTATTCTCTGCCTCCCTTAGAATCCAGTCTAGACACAGTATATTCGAAAGGAACGTGTCACTACAATGGTGTTAGAAGTTAAAGAAATAAATGAATCTAGCCTCTTAATGTAACAGGATTCTTTTTTAAAATATATTTTTTATTGATTTCAGAGAGGAAGGGAGAGGGAGAGAGAGAGAAACATCAGTGATGAGAGAGAATCATTGATGCCCCTATTGGGAATCGAGCCCACCATCCGGGCATGTGGCCTTGACCAGAATCAAACCCCGGACCCTTTAGTCTGCAGGCCAACACTCTATCCACTGAGCAGAACCAGCTAGAGCTACAACAGGATTCTTGATTTAGAATCATTCTAAAGTAATACACAGCTTAATAGTGATTTTAGTTATCTTGCTTATGTACACTGGTACATGTGTGAAAAACTTGATTGAACTAGTGTTCACCACAAGCAGATATTACAAGCACTTATTAATCAGGTTACCTCTACTATTTTGATTAAGAGTTCAGCTCAGACCTGTACTATTGATCCAGCTGAAAACATTCTCTATTTAAAAAGAGCTTCATCGCAGATTTTCAAACTTGAAATGAAAATACAAAAGCGAAAACGAAAAGGAGACTCCAGGGAGAGAAAGAAATGTGGACAGCATTTATAAAGAAAACAGAATCATTGACATTATTTATTGGATCATTTTATTTATTGGATCATTTTGAAATTATAGAAAATGCCAGTGGCTCCACCCCCAAAAGTTGGGTTCCCAAAAGCATTTTATAAAGCTTTTTTTTTTTTTTAATTTGGGAGAATTTAAAGTTTAAAACAAATGTTTGTTACTAGGTCGCTGATCTCTGTAGGGATTGTTATGCTTTGGATCAGGCCATGGAATGAATTACAATTTACAAGGCCATTTTCGATGAATATCTTATTGATCTTTATCATCCTTTTTGCCCAGGACAGCACCCGGCCCCACAGTAGTTACTTCTCCGTATTTTAAAATTAAAACCTGTGTGTGAAGGGAGAGAAGTTCATGTATTATACATGGTCAGCGATGAGGAGTGTAAAGATAGTCTGCGCATCTATGTGACTGGGAAACAGAATCAGCTGAAAAAATTAAAGGAAAAATCTTCCTGGTGGATTGATAGTCACTGAGAGGTACCTCCCATAGCCTCTGTTCTGGGGCTCCGGAGGAGAATCTGCTACCGTATTTTCCAGCTTATAAGACGACCCCCGACTTTTCCAGTTAAAATACAGAGTTTGGGATATACCCACCCTATAAGATGACACCTGGCGTATAAGACAACCCCAGACTTTTGAGAAGATTTTCCTGGGTTAAAAAGTTGCCTTATACGCCGGAAAATACGGTAATTTTATTTCCTAGGCCCTCTGGAAATACAAACCACTCAAAGGCATGTGACTTTCTCCCCACACCTTAAAGTGGCTCAGCCAAACGGTTCACATTTCATCCTGCTTAAAAAACATTTAGAGACATTCACTAAATATTTTGCTTATTTGTGAACTTTATATGAATTCAAAGAATTTAAAAAAGGGGGGGGGGGGGAGACACAGCACAGGTGGAAACATTTTTTAAATTGGGCCATGCCAAATTTAAATGGAAAAAAAATAGCCATTATCCTATTAAACATAAAAATCTATGTATTCTACTTAAAACGCGAACAGGTTAATAAGAATTTACAATACAATTAACAAACAATGGTTTTCATGAGACCTACAAAATCCTGGCTTTTAAAATTTGAGGGGGGGAAAAAAGAGAGATGTATAAACTGACTAAATGAAAACTGGCATCGCTATATTAATATTGGTGAAAAGACTAAAAAATGTATTAAAAGAGATTTTAAAAATAACTTTAATGACTTACTGTTATATTCCTCTTAAAAGTGAAGATCCATTTTTAGCAATTACCTTTAGTAAACCTGAAAGAGGTAACAACCCAGTTCTCCAGATGAAAAACAACTTGAACCTTTTAGCCAGAGGCCTGCATGTACTATTTATAGATCAGGCAGGTACCGGTAGTGGTTGTTCAGCAAAACGGGATTCTCCTTCTCTGCTCCCCTCTGGTCTGAAAACTCTTATTCTCTCTGGTACACTTACACCTTCAGCCTCTGTCCCTGGCTGTAAACATGCCCTCCTCCCCCCTATGAGATCCAAAAACCCAAAACTCACCTGCCTTCCCTCAAGTTTCACCTTCTCTCCAATATCCACCTGCTTTTGTTTCTTTTTCTGGAGCCCCAGGGTTAGGGTGGTGAAGGAGGAACTCTGAGGCGAAAGGGGTGAAGAATTATAAATGAGCCTTATGCTTAGTGAAATAAGCCAGTCAATGAAGGAGAAACACCACATGATCTCACTCATTTGTGGATAATAAAGAACATTGTAAACTGATGAACAAAAAGATAGATACAGTGGCAGTAAAGCATCAAACAGACTGTCAAACTACAGCGGGAAGGTGAGGGAGAGGTGGGGGAGATAAGAGATCAACCAAAGGACTTGTGTGCATGCAGATAAGCACAACCAATGGACACAGACACTGGGGGGTTGGGACATGCCTGGGAGGGGGGGGGCAATGGGAAGATATGTACACATGTGACACATTAATAAAAAAATTTTTAAATGCATAAGGTCATCTGGAAACCCATAAGGCTGAGCCCCCACATGGTGCCAGCACCCAGGGATGAGAAGTCAGAGGTTGAAAGGATGTTAGGTGGGCATTTTCTGGGTGGAGAGTTCTCAGGGCAGGTCTTAAGGGGAAGGATAATGGTCTTAGCAAGAGGAATGTGGTCTTAGGAAATGGGATGTGGTCTGAGCAGAAGGGTGTGTCCATTGTGAAATCAGTTCCAGGGTCGGGAGTGTTGATTCAGTTATTTGATCACACCTATCAGGTAGACGGTTTGTGTGTTTGTTTGCATTAGTCCAAAGCTTATTCAGATTACATTTGGGATGACCACCATCCCATCACCTAGTCAGTCTCTTCATTTGTCTACCTGACCTCGTTCCTCCATCCGTTCTGCCTATTGAATGAGTTCGCTTTTGCAAGAAGGTAGCTCTGACCTTGTTACCACCACCCTGTTCAGGAGCTTTCTTTTATTTTTCCAGAAAAACCGATGGGCATCAGGGAATTCTGTAATCTGATTTGACACAGAGAATATACGGAATCTTACGCTAACCAACAAAATAACCTTTTGGATTAAATAACACATAATGAGCAATGCTTTCCCCAAATCAGGAAGCAAGAGGGATGTATGCCAAGCCAGAGCTTGCCTGGTTGTGCCCGCCATAAACCACTACCAGTCTTTGGAGAATCCATAATAAAAGAAAGGGAATATGCTAATTAGACTGGCCGTCATTCCGGATGTCCTTCCTGATGAAGCCGGATCCTGGGTGTCTACAGGCAGCTGGAGGAGGGAAGCAGCCCTGGTCCCAGGTGCCTGCTGGGGGCCGAGGCGGGAATCCCAGGTCCCAGTGCCGGAGGGAAGCCGGTGCTGGCAGTGGGGGAGGAAGGCCTATTTTTGCACGAGTTTTCGTGCACCGGGCCTCTAGTCTCTTGGAACTTTCTTGAGTCTTTATTAGCAGCTCTTCCCAAAACAGCTCCCATGAATCCAATGTGACACTTCTGTGAACTCATCTTCACGGTCCCATCTCATCGCCTTTGTTTCTTACAACATTTGAAAGATACAGTCTTATTGGCAGCTGGCCAACCAACAGGAGGACTCTGGGTAGGTACTCTGTCCAGAGAAGGAGTCTGAAACTAGGCCGGCACTCAAAAATGTAAAGTTGAGAAGATACGCATTTTCTGTCTCTGAGCTATTTTTTCATGTTATGACTTCTGTTGTGATCTTGTGTACTTTCCCCAGCATCCCCCCCATTTTTCTAAATTTCCAGAATGACTCATCTTTCAAGACCCTATGTACGTGCTAATCTCTCCCTCCTGTAACCCCCAGCTCTCTCTCTGCCTCCTGTAGTGTCCCGTTATCTCCACATTCAGCGGAAAGCAGATGCTGGAGTATCCTCTGTAATGCTTAGGTCAGTACAGGGAACACAATACCCTTGATAAATGTTTGCTGAATGGCAAATCAGGTCCTAAAGGATAATTAAAAGCAGGAAGTGCGTCTAAACTTTAAACGGAATCCTTTTTTCAGAAAGTATGTCATGCATTATCACAAATATTCCTACCAGAGAGGAAAAATGTATGGCTTTAGAAGATATCTCAACCAATGCATCCTCAGTTTAAAGCAATGAGACAGCATTTGTGTCCAAAATGATAGATTTACTTTTAAGAATAAGAAAAAAAGAACAAATAAACAAATAGAAAAACCCCAACCATTTAATAAAATTCACTGTAGACTTAGAGGGCTCTAGTTTTGTGTGAAAGCCTTACTTGTGGGAACAATATTCTTTGTTTCTCATCAAGAATGCTGCCACTGGTTAACTATCTATGACCTTCCCCTAAAGAGAACAGTTGTTGAATTTGTTTGTTGGATTGTTATTCAGTATATCACCTTCTGCAGAGAGGAGGTGAGGCAAACACAAGCCACAAGATATACACTGAGTGGCCAGATTATTATCATCTCTGAACGCATAGTAATCTGGCCACTCAGTGTCTATCCTATATAATAAAAGGCTAATACGCAAATAGTCTCCTCGACCAGGAGTTCAACCAGCAGGCAGGCTGGCCAACCACCCATGTCCCCTCCCCCTGGCCAGGCTGGCTGGATCCCACCCATGTACAAATTCATGCACCAGGCCTCTAATAAATAAATATTAATAAATAAATATTTTTACTGAGTGGCCAGATTATTATGCATTCAGAGATCCTAATAATCTGGCCACTCAGTGTATGCTGCAATTCCTTAGTCGCTGCTCACCTTTTAAGTGCTAACTGTATACACTTACCATTCCGATACCAAAGGGGACGGATTCTGGCCTGGATAGGGACTGCAGTCCATCGTGAAGCAAGGGCCTTCAGTTATTGAGGCATCTCTGCACCAGAATGCTAAGACTCATGACAGTATTAACTGTTGCTATTATCACACATGAGAATGAGGCCAAAGACCCCTGCCTACCTCAAGACAGCTGCTCCGTTCCTCTCTAGTGCACAGTTGACACGTATGCTCGCGCTTGGTGGAGTGTTCTGCTAGCTTTCAGGATTAATGGTTCAACATGACTTGGTCATTCCACCCACTCTGGTATTTCTACTCAGTATTTCACCTCTTTATCCAGGTCCGTCTCTGGCTTGGTAGAGCCGTTGATGTTTCTCACGCATTTTAAAGAACACTTTTGAACTGTACCCAGGGAAATGTACTTATGCTCTCTGTATTGAAGGGTTTGAGTGTGAGCTATCTTCTGTATGATTCTTAGATAAAGACAGCTAAGTAGCCTTCATTTATGTAGAGGAGCCTCTCTGCTCCTAGGAATTCCTAATAAATTGAGAGTGTTGTCTCTTGCAAAAAGTTTCCTGCACACTTGTGTTTCCCTGTCTAGACTAGAGTCTTTAGCAAAATTATTTTATAAACGCCTGAGCTTTGCCTAGCCCACATTTCACCACGGGCTTCTTTTGCATTGCTCCTAGGCTTGTTATAGAATTTTCCAGGCAACAGGAAAATACACACAGGAGTACTCAGATACAGGGAAAACCCATTCATTTCCAGGTGTACTAGTACCGGGACTCAGGAGAGCCTGTTTCCAACTCCTGAGCAAGCCGACATGGAGGAAGCTTCCTCTTTATACCTTTGTTTTCTTTGTCCTCCATACTTCTGGACCTTTCACGGGCTTTGTGTGTGTTGGGATGGGGGCCGTGAGACCACACCTAAAGGACCGGCCTGAAGCCAGCGCTGATAACCCCCTCTGGGTGTTGGGAACGGTTCAATGTTTATGGCCTCGTAAAATGGGAGTATTCAGGTAAACAGGTCTTGCAAGACCAGATAATTAAGGAAGGGGCAGTGACTAGACTATAGGCTAACAGGAATGAGCATCAGGGATACTGAGGTACAGAGTCAGGCTACTGGTTTCCTACATTCTTTCACAAATGGAGTTCATTGCTGGCTAGCCCCAGAGTGTGCATTGGAATGCAGGATACTGGCACAGATTCAGATTGCTACCCCCCTAAAATGTCTCATGTTCCCCATCAGGCTTGTCAAATAAATTCCAATGTAATTTTTTTTATTTTTTTTTCCCTTAAGTAAATGTTCTGATTATAGTCAATGATATCAACAAGGGATGACTTTAACTCTGTAAACCTCCACTAGCCTTTCCAAAGTTCTCTATTCCAGATCAGCAGGGAACATAAGTGTAAATGACTGTTACACTATACAAATGCAACAGGAAAATACACCTTTCCCAGAGAATTTTGTCCTTGTCCCCTCATGCACATGCATCTTTTCCTACTACGGCTTTCGGTGTACTCTTTCCTTTGAAGAATATAGAGAGACAGCATTTTATCAAAGTTCATGCTGATCTTTTAGAATCTGTTACTGACAAGTACAAGAAGCGGATATTTAATAGTCATATGTTGAACAAAACTATTTTTGGAGAGTGTCCTGTCTGCCTCTGGGCTGAAAAATTTTGAATATGAGATGATCTGTGTGTATGTTGTCAATCAGATCATTAGATCATACAAAGAGATGCAATTATAATTTGATTCAATTATACTTCGATGTAATTGAGCATAAAAATATTTAAACATTTTCTTTAAATTAAATAATCCAGAAATTGATTTTTTTTTTTTTTGGTAAGCATTACATAGTCTTGGCCAGAAGTAGCATCTTTTCCAGTATTTATATATAAAGGCACCACTGAGTCTTTAAGAGACATAAAAACTTAGGTCATGCTCCAGAATTAAGTATGTTACGTTGCTGCTAGCAACTTGGTGTTATTAGTCCTTTAACTAGTCATGCTATAAACCTATATGGATGTCAATTCTGAAAATTCACCTGAAAATAAGAATTCCAGTGTTATTGATTGACCTATTTGTTACAAGTATAATGCCCCTGCTTGCTTTTCCTGTGTGAGAAATCATTTAGCCATCCCATTTTATACTTCGGAGACCCTGTTAACCAACACCTATTCCGAGGAGCCTGTCTTAATTCTTTATTTTATCTTTCCTTGTCTCACCCTAACCAAACGGTAATAGCACATACAGATATTTTATTCAAGCTGTTCTAGATACTTGGCTCATTAAACCACAAGCTCATTGTGATTTGTGAGTTAGTCTAATTTTCTTTGTATTCCTAAATCCTCAACTAATGCCCGGGCAACAAAATTAGCTCTATTTATCTATCTATCGGTGCATATCACTTTATATGTGTGAATATTTGGGAAGGTTGCGGTAATACTATGTCTGTATTTAAAACATCTGCATACATGATGACAGCCATCTTAAATGTCATTTTAGAAGTATCATGACAAGACTAGTAAGTGTCAATGGTGGATTGGCTAATTCGGGAACGATTTCTGATTTTAAAATAAGACAATTTATCCTTGTCATTGCAAGGTCATTAATGTAAATTTCATTTGCATAATCTTGGTTTAATTTCTTTTCCTTCTTTAATCATGTAATACTCTGAAAAGGTGACCTTAGGAAGCTATTAACATATACGTTTAGAATAACAGAATAATTGCTTGTTGATTAGGGAAGAGTTTGAACAAATAAAGAAGAGATTAACCTAGGAAGAATGCTTCTCAAACTAGAGAATGGGGGGGTGGAGAGGGCGATGCTAATCGATGTCATCTTTGTAAGGCGCCAGTAATGAATTTGTTAAAGTCGGAAAGGAATCCACGCTCTTGGTAGAAAATGACATTTAACAGTTAGTTGGCCTTCATTGTAGCATTGCTTTATGAGCTTTTGTTTCTTTAATTTCTTCTCTTTGCCTTCTTCCTTGATTTCTGTACCATTTTTTTCTGAAAATACACATTTTTTTATCTTAGACTCACCCTGTACTTTATCAGTGTCTTTTGCTAAAATTCTTGTTCCCACAGCTTCTTCAGTCCCTCCTCCATCTTTTCCTTCTTTCTCACTTCTTCTTGGTCTAGTTCAGTGGTTCTCAAACTTCTTAAGGCCACGACCCTTTAATACAGTTGCTCACGTTGTCGTGACCCCCAACCATAAAATTATTTTCATTGCTACTTCATAACTGTAATCTTGCTACTGTTATGAACTGTAATGTAAATATCTGATAGGCAGGATCTATTTTCATTGTTACAAATTGAACATAATTAAAGCATAATGCTTAATCACAAAAACAATATGTAATTATATATTGTGAAATATTTATTTCTAATTATAAATAAATGAAATTTTTGTCTTGAATCATGGTGTAGCATGGGCAACAGTCTTCACATGACAACAGTAAACGACATGGCTACACTTTGCTACACCGAGGAGCAGTCTGTTGGTTCCTAAGACCATGGGAAATAGGTGTTTTCTGATGATCTTAGGTGACCCCTGTGAAAGGGTCGTTCGACCCCCAAAGGGGTCGTGACCCACGGGTTGAGAACCACTGGTCTAGTTCTTCTAAACTTCTTCCTCATTTTACTTCCTATGATGTTTCTTCATTTTTCTGACGTCTTCCACATCATTTGTCGCATATTTTTCTTCTTAGTCTTGTATCACACCCCTCATTATAACTTGGAGTTCTTTTCCCCTGTCTTGTATCCCTTTCTGATTTACCAGATTCTATTGCTCCTCATACTCAGAATTTTACTTCTTTTGGAGTATGACCCTAATTCAGTTTCTTCTTCAAGAGGCCACATCTGATGTACTGTCATTGTCATCCGAAGAGATTGCTTTGTGCAGGAGTCTTCCACACATTTAACAGGCGGGAGCTTTTTCTCCATTTCTGATGGACAGTCAGTGGATGGATTTAAGAAGATTCATCTGGAAGTTATAGTATCTAGCCTATCTCATTTATTTTAGAGCTTAGAATATAATAACCTAATTAAGAAGTTGATTTTCTCCTTTAAATTTCACATAAAGATAATACTTATTGACACTATCCAATTGCAAATACGCTGAGCCTTTTTGGTTCCCAGCTTAGTCACTTTTATGAAAATTAAAATATCGGGATTAGAAACACATGTCATCAGGTATCCTCTTTAAGGTTCAATCTGACACCACTTAATTCTTCTCAGTGGGCTACAAAATGGAGGCAGTTGTTTTTAAAACTAGCTCTACTTTAACAGAACATTGCTTTTTGCCAGTTGCTATGCTAAAAGCTTTCAATGTAGTCATTGAATTAGTCTTCCATACAACATTATAAGATACATATTAATTTTATCCTCTTTCATGAAGGATAACATTATGAGGATGACCCTAATTCAGTCTCTTCTTCTTCAAGAGACACAGAGCCTGAATAGCTTCTATGGCAGTGGTTCTCAACCTTCCTAAGACCGCGACCCTTGCATACAGCTCCTCATGGGGTGGTGACCCCCAACCATGAAATTTTGCTACTGTGATGCATCGTGATGTAAATATCTGCATTTTCCGATGGTCTTAGGCAACCCCTGTGAAAGGGTCGTTCGACCCCAAAGGGGTCGTGACCCACAGGTTGAGAACCCCGCTGTTCTGTGGGGTCACTCAACTCAAGTAGCACAGTCACCAGCCCAGGGGCATCGCAGATCCGGGCCACTTGTTTTCTGAGGCTGCATACATGAGAAGCTCAAAAACATGCAGTCTACAGAGGTAGACAGGTGATGGTCATTCTGTGCACACTCGCTGAGTGGGAAATGAAGCCAGTGACCAGTTAAGAATGAGGGTGACACAAAGAGGCAGGATTGGGTGGCTTAGCCTTTCTTATCATGGTTCAAGATGGCCAATCGTGGCACATTGTTGAGCGCTCTCTGCAGACCAGGGAGCAACATGTGTGCATGCTTTGTGTGCGTTGGTTGACACAAACCCTGTAAGAATCACATATAAATTAATCATCCAAGATAACCAATGCGTATCTAAGTTTGCATCGTATACTAATTTCATGAAAGTGCTATCAATAAAATTACAATCTTGCATTGATTGTAACGGTAAATGTTTGATCACATATACAGATATTTACACACAGGATTTTTCTGCATTAACAATTACTTGAATAAAGTTCTGTTTAAAAAAGAAGTCAATGGTAAAGATTTCTAATTTTAATTATGTGTTTTTAATTATTTTGGACTTTAGGTAATCCACTGGCTAGCCAATTAAAAAGTAAATATATTGTTCCTCATTGATGAAATATAAGCTGAAGGGATCAAATTTAGTAGGCTGTTTACCACAGCATATTTATAAAATCAATATATGTAAGTGTTTGTTTATACAAGTATACAGCTTTCTAAACTGTTACAGCCTAATAATGTAATACCTATAGTTAATATTTATGGGGTATTTACTGGATACTAAACATTATGCTAGTTCCTTGCATGCGTTATATAATTTTATTCCCAAAACAAACCTTTGAGAAAGGTTCAATGATGATCATTACTAGGAGAAATGTTTTGATATTAAGTAATAGCTAGAGCAAGAACATAGACCATTTAGAATGTAAGCCAGATATGCCGAGGCGGGGTTCTGCAGGCTTCTGGAGGCGTCCTGTATTGGGGAGACCTGGGGAGGGATTCTGGAGGAGGTCACGGTGGCCAGGGTGATGGAAGGGGACTTAGAGGACTTGAGGCATTGATTATTTGCCAACTGATATCCATCAGCAAATGATTTTAATGCGTTCATAAAAAACCTTGCCATTAGTGGCAATGGTGTTAAATAATAAAATATATGTATATCCATTAATTTTAATGAGATAAAATTATGATGCATTCATCCCAATCAAAGGCACTCAAAGTTAAAAAAATGTGAGGGATGTAAATAACCCACAGTAGCATGAAAGCTTATTGTAGGAGCCAGAGGAGGAAAGGATGAGTCAATGGCTCCATAGCAGGCGGAGGGAGGTGGGAAAAGGGAAAAGGAATCATCCTGAGCAAGGAGATAAAAGCTAAAGAGCCAAGTTGATTGACTCTCAGACCGGGAAACCTTTTGGGAGGAATATGGTTATTTTGCACTTAATTGTACTTAAAAATTGTTATAGCAGAGAAAAAAAAAACTTAAAGCACAAAATAAGTGCAAATCCTGAGACATCAACATAAAGGAAACTGGTGCAGGCTCACAACAGATTGGAGTGCTGTAGACAGGTCTGCCTCTCTACACCTCTCTGTTTAAGTACAAAGCAAACATGCTAACACAGTGATTGGAAGTTATCTTGTAGGAGGCAAACATGCTAACACAGTGATTGGAAGTTATCTTGTATGAAGCAAACATACTAACACAGT
>JAAGEH010000337.1:5175541-5200649 GCA_011751065.1 Lasiurus cinereus
ATCTTGTATGAAGCAAACATACTAACACAGTGATTGGAAGTTGTCTTGTATGAAGCAAACATGCTAACAGTGATTGGAAGCTGTCTTGTATGATATCCCTTAGTTAAAGCTTATGTTTTAAAAAATTTAGTAAACATGTCTTTGCAGAAAACTGAAGTATTAATATGCTGTTTAATATAAAGTATTTAGTAAGTCATGGAATGGAAAAGTAAGCATTATACTGAAATAAAGGAGTCATCTGGAAAGTGGTATAACATCATAGGTGGACATTCAACCATTGGCCACACCGGGCAGGCAGACGATATTACATTTTAAGAGTCACTCTCAAATAATTGAAGAGTTCACCATCAACGCCACATGTGGTGTAGAGCTGAGTATTAAAGCTAATCCTCCTGCTTCCCACGGAGACAAATGAGATTAGGAAGTTAATTAATCAAACCGTGGTCAAAAGTTAGTAAGATACAGAGTCAGAACGTCACCTGATTCTGTCTCATAGCAAACCCTCTGTTCTAAATAATCGTGTATGTCTGAAGAACTTCCTTGTTTATGTCTATTCCAACATTTGCATGGAAAAAAAGAATTATACCATTTTCTATAAAAAAGGCAGGATAAGAAAATAATGAGATTTGCCAGGGTCTGTTTTATGGACAGGTGGAGTCAACAGACTTGTGTAAGGACCACATCCATAGAAGAAGACCCTCCCCACAATGTTTCCATAGCTGATACCTCCCGCTACTGCTAAAATTCTACCACTCGACACTCTTCCGGTTGGGCCTGGAAACCCATCCCATACAACGTATTCTGGGATGAAAACCAAAGGCAGCTTTTATCACACACAAACCCATCGGGGAGGTAACTAGCCAATGGCCTTTCCAAAGGGATGTCAAGGAAAGGATGCTGACGTGTGAGTCGCGAGACCTGGACAATGGCCCTGAGCTAAAAGCTGATGTTTTGAAAAATGGAGAAAACTGGGCTTTAGTTCTACCGCAGCCACTTACTGACTGACTGGCACTGGTGTGTCACTTGACCTGTCTGAGCCCAGCTTTTCTCAGTACTGGCGGCGACAATGCCTTTCTAACTGCATCGCAGCATTGCTCGAGAAAATTCCATGTCACAAAGCAAGGTCATGTATTCTTCAAGCTACTTGCCCACCAACCTGTAAGCTCTCAGATTTTTCTTGGGTGGAAAGGGGATCGAATCTTATTCCGCACACAATAGCTTCATCGAAATGAGGAAAGAGAGAAGAGGGTGCCCAGAAATTGAGAGAGAGGCGTTAAAAAGCAGGGAGAAGGAAGGCTGACTTAACGCTTTATGGTTTTGTTTCTAGATGTCCATGAGATTTAATGTAGAGTAAAATAACTAACTAACTAACAATAAGATGCAAGTTCTTCTTTAGATGTTGTCTAAAGCTCTTCTGTTCTCACTCTAGAAATGTGAGTACCTTTCAAATGGAAATTATGTTTGCATCTGTTTATAAGTATGAATCAATTCTAAGATAAAGGCTAGGTTGGTTCTAGGGGGAAAGAGATTGGGGAGGGAGGGAGGAAAGGCAGAGAGGAGGGCGGGAGAGAGGAGGAAAGGAGAGAGGGAAGAAAAAAGGAAGAAAAAAGGAAGAGAGGGAAGGAAGAGGTTTAAGTATGAATGCTGTTCAACAGGGCAATTTCTTACTGAGTGTCCCTGCTGTGGACTCTGGCTTTGAACTTCTGCCTCACATCATTTCTCTTGTGTTTATGGGTTTTCTCCTGCCAACACTCATCCTGAATGCGGGGCCATTTAGAAATCATGCATTCAGAGCTTGGAGACCAAATAATGTCAGAACATTTTCGGAGTACAGATAAATTATGACTGCCATCTTATTCTCCGCAGTCATCTCAGCTGGACCGCTGGATGAATGTAAATTAATCTCCGTCACTTTTAACCGATAAAAGATTGGACTCAGGCTCGTCTTCAATAAAAATGGGTTGCAGAAAAATAACCGTGTTTCATTAGCACACAGTCTAAGACCTATCTAGCTACTAATTAATAACAGTGACTTACCCTCAGGTACTCACAACACAGGACATAAAATATTGCAGTTTTATTTCTTCTAGTTTCACTTTAACATAACTAACATTCATTTAATTTTAGGGAGATTACATAATTTAACATTTTATCACTGTGCTATATTTACTATAGCCGATACTTTTATTTTTAATATCAAAAACATCGCTAACCTTGAGAAAGAATGGCATTGGAAAAACGATGAAATGTGCAAATACCTGTTTATAAACTCACGGTTGTACTGAGAAATGAGAGAATATTTTATTCATTGTCGCACTGCCCAGGGGTTGTTATTGCACAATGATTTATTGATCAACCAGAAGTTTAAATGTCTCCAAGTATTTACATCTGTGAACTCTCCCACTGCTTTTTCTCCCTTTAATTTAGTTTTTTTTTTTTAAAGATCTGCACATAAAGTAATCTTTCATCTTTCTTCCAATTTGGGCCATATGAGTAGTATTCAAGGAAACTGAGAGAACTCCTGATACCTCATACGAAATCAGTGTGGCCCTAACTGGTTTGGCTCAGTGGATAGAGCATCAGCTGAAAGGTCCCGGGTTTGATTCCAGTCAAGGGCATGTACCTTGGTTGTGGGCACATCCCTAGTAGGGGGCGTGTAGGAGGCAGCTGATCTATGTTTCTCTCTCAAAGATGTTTCTAACTCTCTCTCCCTCTCCCCTCCTCTCTGTAAAAAAAATCAATAAAATATATTTTAAAAAAGAAAAAGAAATCAATGTGGAAAATTGATAACTCCCTAAGTAGCTTTTGCTCCTTTAACAGGAAGAAAATGTATATGAGAAAAAAAAAAAGAGAGTTATTTTGTTGTCCAAAGATGCCTGTTAGGTATTAGATTAGTGTTGAATATATAAAACCATATTCAATTAAAAAAGCCAAAAGTACCTTTACATGATCCCCAAATCTAGAGAATGCTGCTAGGCTGGATCCCGGGTCCCCATTGTGTTCGGATGTGACCTTTCTTGTCGCACCAGCCAGTACACCTGCCTGAGCCAGCAGCAGTGAGTCAGACAGGGGATGTGCTCCACTCTCTGTTCTCAGACTCCACGGCCCATGCGCACCATCGTGTTCCCAGGAGGGAGGGAGGAGAACTCACTGATGGTCCAGGCACCAAATCAGAGCCTCCTTTGACATAAATATGGGCTCTTCCCGTAACTTAACATGAAATTTTATTTTCTTCATTGAACATATTTCTGAAATGACAACCAACTTCAAGGAAGAAATTTGAGTCTACAAATATAGAATTCATGTTGATTTGTCTTTCACTGAATGTATGTGTACATATATAGTACACAACACATACAGTATAAAGATGGTAAGCTACGTGGGTTATTCTTTTGTCATTTTTAATGCTTTCTTTTCCATTTGAATAGAGTTCACACTAAAATACTTGATTGCGTAACATTTACAAATACTGTCCCAAGCTATCGTCAAGTACTTAGTGATTTCAATATTTCCCAAAGCAAATCAAAAAGAATGGAAATGAACAGCTTTGCAAGTGTGTTTGTTGGGTGTCAAGCTTCTTGATTATGTATTTCCTGCTAAAATGTGGGCAATACGTGGATTATGATTATGATTTTCCAATATTACAAATGTCCTTGTCCTAAAGGATACTTTGTATACTTCATTTTCCAGAGAGCATCATGCGTTAGCCCGTTAAAAACATGCCTAGGTTCTAGGGATGATGTGAGGAGAGCATGCCAGCCGCTGGGCCGCATCAGCTAGGGCAGATGCGTCTGACATTGTGACTGAGGGGCCTTTCAGTGTCTCAAATCACACCCAACTCGTGTCTTCCTATTCGGTTCCCCCTAAGATACCCGGATGTATTCCTCAGAAGGGATGTTTCACTGTTCACGCTTTGGCTGTGAATATTTAATTAAAACAAGGAGCAGCAGAGAGGGCAGGAAATATGTCAGTAGTTAACCATAATACAAGTTTGATCCCGTGTTTGACAAAAGCAGGTTAGAATCAAGAATAAATCATCAATTAAATATTTCAGAGGATAATTTCAAAATGCCCTAAGGAATTAAAAACAAAAAGGCCTGCCCCCACCGTGGAATTTAAAAGGAAGCACAGAGGCTGAAACCGGTTTGGCTCAGTGGATAGAGCGTTGGCCTGTGGACTGAAGGGTCCCAGGTTCGATCCCAGTCAAGGGCATGTACCTTGGTTGCGGGCACATCCCCAGTAGGGGGCGTGCAGGAGGCGGCTGACGGATGTCTCTCTCTCTCATCGATGTTTCTAGCTCTCTATCTCTCTCCTTTCCTCTCTGTAAAAAAATCAATAAAATATATTTTAAAAAAATAAAAGGAAGCACAGAAACACAGAACAGATGATCTTGGCTGTCTGGATGGGGCTCTAGGGTGCAGGTAGGCGCTCTGTAGAAGCTGGGACAGAATTAACATGGAGATTACCCTTGACCCTTGCCAGCCAGGGACAGCTATGTTTCAATAGCTTCACTGAGGTATAATTGACAAAAAATAAATGGCATACCCTTAAAATGTATCATTTGGTAAGTTTTAATATATGGATACGTCACCACAATCAAGATAATGAGCAAATCCATCTCCCCGCCAAATGATACCTCTGGTTCCTTTCTAATTCATCCACTCACCCCTCCCTCTCCTCCCCTGTCCCTAAGCAGCCAATAATCTGCTTTCCTTCACTATCGATCGCATTCTCTCTCTTTCTCTCACCCTCCCCCTGCCTCTCTCACAAACATACACATCCCACCACCTTTAAAGGTACATCTTGGTCCCTTTAAAGGTTATATTGAACCAATTCTTAAAAAACCATTTTATAATAATTGGTCAAATTACTGATGTCAATAAAGAGGGGGATTAAAATTACCTTACTTTACAAGCTTCAGGCTCTTCCCAGTAGAAAATGTATATAAACCTTGTGACTATGCAATGAACTCTACAGAACAGACCGGAAAGACACAATCATTACATAATACAGGAAGAGGAAGTAGTTTATGGCAAAGCAATTAATTAGAAAGGACTGGGAAATGTTTGGAGGCTTTGTATTGGTCTTTGTTTGAGGATCCTTAATATGTAAATACATGTAATAGTTTGCAAACACACCTGAGAGAGCCAGGCATTGACACATGGACAGGTGGGCACCGTAGCCGGTTTGGCTCAGTGGATAGAGCGTTGGCCTGTGAATTGAAGGGTCCCGAGTTTGATTCTGGTCAAGGGCACAGGCCCAGGTTGCGGGCTCAATCTCGATCCCCAGATTGGGGCGTGCAGGAAGCAGCCGGTCAGGGATTCCCTCTCATCATGGATGTTTCTATCTTGTCTCACTCTCCCACAGTAATAATACATAGATTCCCTGCATACCCTTCCAAACCGCATGCCATTCTCATGAGTTTGAAACAGGCTGAATGCCTGTATCTAGGAATCAGAGCTGAAGCAATCCTGTCTCTTAGCCTCGTGTTAATATAAGCAACTTTCAAGTGTCCATCTGAGACGCCTTTCCTAAGAAGACAGCCGCATAGAGCAAAGAGGCGGGCGTATAAGGAAACTTAGTGCGGCTGTTCTGGCCTCTGTCTCTCAGAGCTCCCGGTGTCTAGAACAGCGGTTCTCAACCTGTGGGTCGCGACCCCTTTGGGGGTTGAATGACCCTTTCACAGGGGTCGCCTAAGACCATCGTAAAGGGCAGATATTTACATCACGATGCATCACAGGAGCAAAATTTCATGGTTGGGGGTCACCACCCCATGAGGAACTGTATGCAAGGGTCACGGCCTGAGGAAGGTTGAGATCCACTGGTCCAGAAGGAGGCTTTCTGATGGCTGGTCACCAGCGTACGGGCCCTGCATGGCCTAACTTGGTCGCACACCAGGAAGACTGGAGGGTTAGAAAGCAGGCCTCGTGCTTGCAAGGATCGGAGAGCTCATCGACCCGCACACACACGCTGACCCCTCCTCGAGACTAAAACCATGTGATGTTTCTCAAGGAGACGCATCCAGAGCTTCCCTGGACCACCCATATGCTTCACCGTGCACAGCCTGAAAATGTCACTGTCCCTAAATACAAAGTCCAGTGTGGTTGTCTGCTATACTTGCTAAATAACATGTGATAAAATAGCAGCACAGGTGTTTTCACATACACAGGAATCCACCAAAATTAGGTCCTGGCAAAAATAAGTACAATACATAAGGGAGACAAATCTGTGTTCTAAAAAAAAAAAAATGTTCAAAACCAGTTTGGCTCAGTGGATAGAGCGTCAGCCTGCAGACTGATAGGTCCCGGGTGCGATTCCAGTCAAGGGTATGTACATTGGTTATGGGCACATCTCCAGTGGGGGCGTGCAGGAGGCAGCTGATCAATGTCTCTCTCATCGATGTTTCTAGCTCTCTATCCCTCTCCCTTCCTCTCTGTAAAAAAATCAATAAAATATATATTTTTTAAAATGTCTTGGAGGAGGCTGTGGGCATTTTACAATGTAGAGGAAAGGTAGATGAAATGGAGACGCCTAAAAGAGCCATCAAATGCCCATGTCTCCTCACTTGAATTGCTAAAAGGCAATATCTCGGGGGATTTACAGTGGAATTAGAGCGATGTTTCTGACAATCAGGATATAATGATATGGGAAAGCTGCATTGAACCCTCCAATCTTTCTTCTTTGGCTTTGCAAAAAAAAGTAATAATAATGGAAATACATGTCAGACCACAATAAAGTCTTACAGAGAAAACATTTTCTCTTCAGCAAGGTAATATATTAAACTGGGGCGCACAGAGAGAACCGTCCCCGGAGGTAGGGGGACACAGAGGTGCTTTCAGAAGCAGAATGACGGCCGCAGATATCTGCGTGTGATTGGCATCTCACACCAGCCGTCTTCTCACACCCGTGCTAGCAGTGAGCAAGAAGGCTCAGGATTTTGAATGAAATCGAGCACAGCGATTCCCAGTGTTCTGTATCAGAACTCGGATCGAATACCCTTGTTAAATTATAAATCACCCCCTCGATGCCTCAAAATCGGGGTCCATCCCAGGAGACCCAAACTGCCACAGTGCTTTGCAAGTCAAAATTAAGTGTGTGGCCAAAACTGGTTTGGCTCAGTGGATAGAGCGTCGACCTACGGACTGAAAGGTCCCGGGTTTGATTCCGGTCAAGGGCATGTATCTTGGTTGTGGGCGCATCCTCAGTGGGAGGTGTGCAGGAGGCGGCTGATCGATGTCTCTCTCTCATCGATGTTTCTAACTCTCTATCTCTCTCCCTTCTCTATAAAAAATCAATAAAATATATTTTAAAAGAAAATTAAGTGAGCAGTGATAACATGATAAGTGGCGATTCCACTCAAGCCTGTATCGAGACTGGGCCGCCCTATGCTTATGTTCCCACGGGAGGCCCGGTGCACAAAATCGGTGCCAGGGGCTCGGCCTTCACCATCGCGGCGGCCTGGCTTGGCCCTGGCAGCCCAGCTTCGTCCTGGAGGTCATTAGCTGTCCGGTCTAATCAGCATGTTATGCTTTGCTTATTACAGAGCAGAGGCCCGGTGCATGAACTTGGCGCATGGAAAGAGAGGTGTCCTTCAACCCAGGCTGCACCCTCTCCAATCTGGGACCCCTGGAGGATGTCTGGCTTGCCCGTCCATCAGACATCCCTTTCTCCATCCAGGAAGGTCCTGGAAAACTGTGGAAGAGAAGCTCTCCCGAAGGCAGGAGTTGACGCTTACGTTGGATTCTCTCATGTGCCCAGATGCAGAGGCGGGCAGTGGTCGGCTCTGTGCTGCTGGCGGGTGTGACGCCGGTTCGCTGGGTTCTGAAGCCTGGCCCGGCCCGGGCAGAGGTGTGGGCACTGGCACAGGGACACGGAGTGGAAGACCTGGCTCTCCATGTTCACGCTCCTTAAAGAGCACCCACTGGAGATGCAGTTTCAGACCCCAGAGGGGAAGGACCATGTTGTCTTCTTCCTCAGCCCCCCAGGACTTGCCCAGGGGACCTCTCTAAGGAGTGTCCCCACACCGGCCAACAGATGAACCCGCCCTCGCCTGGTCCTGTTGTCACTGCTATTGGACACTTAATCTGCCAACATCGGCGGCCAGCGCGGACCAGCACGCCCGGGGGGTCTGGAAGACGCCCAGATGCCCTCTGACAAGTTGTTACCTTCAGACTCTGTACGTGACGCTGAAGCTGAGACGCCACCAGCCGGGACCCAGCAGGAGACTTACTGTCAGGTAAGAGGATGGGAAAGGGGCCTGCTTGTCAGGATCATGCTAGCCATGGTGTTCCGTTCTAGAACAGTGGTTCTCAACCTTCCTAATGCCGCGACCCTTTAAGACAACTCCTCATGGGGTGGTGACCCCCAACCATCAAATTATTTCCGTTGCTACTTCATCACTGTCCTTTTCCTACTGTTAAGAACTATAATGTAAATATCTGATAGGCAGGATGTATTTTCATTATTACAAATTGAACATAATTAAAGCATAGGGATTAATCACAAAAACAATATGTAATTACATATTGTGAAATATTTATTTCTAATTACAAATAAATGAAATGTTGTCTTGAATCTTGGTGTCGCATGGGTAACAATCTTCATATGACAACAATAAACTACATGGCTACACTTTGCGACACCGAGGAGCGGTGTGTTGGTTCCTAAGACCATGGGAAATAGGTGTTTTCCGATGGTCTTAGGCGACCCCTGTGAAAGGGTCGTTCGATCCCCAAAGGGGTCGCGACCCACAGGTTGAGAACCGCTGTTCTAGAAGCTTCAGTGAGTTCCCAGTGCCTGCTTTCTCTGGGCTTCTCAGGACCAGCCTGATATCAAACCATCAGATGCACCAGCCGCAGCCAGAGTGTCCCCTTCTCTCAGGACTGAGCCCCAGCTTTGCAGGCTGCTCCTTTGAGATCTGCCAACACCAGCCAGGCAACAAGCATTTCTGACAAGTCTGCGTCCCGCCCTAGAGACCCCTGCATCGTGCTTCTACCTTAGCACATCCTCGGCTCCTTCCCATCGTCCCCCAATCCTAGAGGCGGTGGGTTCCCGCCGTCAGCTCTGGGGTGCGTCAGTGTTTCTGGTTTTACGGCCCCCTCAATGCCTTCTCCACCAGTTCCCCATCTTAAAATCCTTTCTGTAGATAAAACAGCTAGTCCAGTGGTACCTCGAGATGCGAGTTTAATTCGTTCCGGCACCTTGCGGCGTGGGAAACTATGAGACGCTCGAGTCGCGGTAAACTGGTGGGTCGTGTGCAGCCGGCAGATCCGCGCGATGACTCCTATCTCAACTGTTGCTCGTATTTCAAAGCAAAAATCGCTCGCTCGACGGCTCGTATCTCAAAAATCTCGTGTGTTAGGGCATTCGTATCTCGAGGTACCACTGTACACTTCTCTTTTCCTACCCAGCACCTGCCAGTGCAGTGACCAGGTGCATAAACGCAATCTTATTTCCTGTCATAAGGTTGAAAATTCAAAGTATCTCCTTGACGATAAGCATGAAAAAGGCTTTGAAAATCACATCGTTTTTTATTGCCCCTGAGGGATTCAGATCCTGGGGAAACTCAGGGAGCGTCGTGAATGTGGAAACTCTCTTACCGAAGGCAGCCCTCCCTCGCTGGCTGTCGGAGGACATAAACATACAGAGGGCGGGAGCCGGAGAATGTGATCAAAGGTGAACATTCTTCCATCTGAAATCCCATCTCAGTAAACATGAGCAAGCACGCACCATCGAGAAACCCAGCGAGGTAACATGCATGGAACTGCCGATCCTCGGTCCGCAGTTCCTATGACACACATACAAATAGCATGTGATAGAGCCTTTCACATAGGGCACTGGTTACGAAGGTGTGAACTCCCAACTGGGAAGAAACGTGATATAAATACAGTGGTGCCTCGAGATACGAGTTTAATTCATTCCGTCACCTTGAGGCGTGGGAAACTATGAGACGCTCGAGTCGCGGTAAACTGGTGGGTCGTGTGCAGCCGGCCGATCCGCGCGATGACTCCTATCTCAACTGTTGCTCGTATTTCAAAGCAAAAATCGCTCGTATCTCAAAAATCTCCTATGTTAGGGCACTCGTATCTCGAGGTACCACTGTACCCAGTGTGGGATGCTTCCAGCCGGAAGTTCCCCGTCACTGTTTCTCAGAACTCTCACCCCCAGAGCATCCTTACACCTAGGAGACTGGTCCTTCTCTCTCACAGGTCACAACAGGGACATCCATGTGGGCCCTCTTCGGCCAGGACCTGCGTGACCTTGAGCCTCAGGTTGCCCTCTGGTGACCAGCCAGCACCAGCGGTGTGTGCCCCTGGAGGCCTGGGGAAGAGACCCTGGTGGTGGGTTGCCACCTGCTCTCACTGAATGCCCCTCCCCTCCCGGGCAGCATGATGCTGGGCGTGGGAACGGGCCAGTGAGCTCCTGACCCAGAGGAACTCAGCCATGCCAGGGACAGTGCCAGGGGGTGCGAGAACCGCAGTGCGAGCGCGCATGAGCCGAAGAGATTTCAAACAGGAGCAAGGCGCCGAGCGTTCGGAAGTGTGAGTGTGTGCGGCAGTAAATCACAGCGCACACCACGGAATTCATATTGAGGGAGAATGTTATTAAATATGACACGGTGGAGAAATAGAGCTTTTTTCGTTTCGATATAATCTGAGGTGGTAAATCATGTTGCAGATGTGATACCTCCTATTTTTGGGGAAAAGTATAGAATTTTTTAAAATAAGTTTTGTCACTGGAATATGAAGCAATTCCAAAGCAACAGGATAGTTTTAATAATCAGACCATGTACATTAGCATATACACTCAAAATCTCCCTGCGATAGAAAGGGATTCTCTAGCTAAAAATTTAGAGATATTGGACCTTTTGTTCATCTGACTTAACCATGAACACAAAATTAATATAGCAAATAATGTCTTATCTAGCATACATTTATTAAGATTTCGTACACTAATATCCCCAGCATGGTATAACATACGTTGGAAATAAAATAAGACTTTAGCAGTTTTAGCTGCCATTCCACAAACTTTTTCTTCTATTATTTCTTGGAAATCATAAATGTAGCTCTGGCATTTGTAACTCAGTTGGCCTTTCAATAAAAAAAATTATTACTTGCAAAAATCACCAAAAAAAATGGACTTTCTATGAAAAATACTCAGTAGAACAGACCAGCGGAGAGAAAGGTTTCAGGACTAAAATGAGGTTAAGGAGCTTGTCAGGAAGCGAACATTCTCCCGGGACAGTTGTGAGACGCATTGAGGGAGACCTGGGTTAAGGAACGGACTGGGACGTGGAGAGAGAAGTGAATGACGGATGGCTCCAGGGAGGGGCTGTCATCTGGAGGATGATGTCTAAGGCCGGGCCTGAGAGCCGGCCACGGGGTGCTTAGGGCCCAAAAAAAAGCCCCCCCCCCCCCCCCCGAGACCTCCAGCTGCTCATCTGCGGTCCGGAGCAGCAGCGACCCTCAGCCATTTCCTCCAGGCCCCCAAGCTAACACTGCACCCTCAGCTCACCCAAAGGGTGTCTGTGAATCCACAACTCAAAGCAGCTGCAATTTGGGTTCATTCACTCCAGGTGGCTGTTGTCCTGTTGGCTGTTTCCATTTTTTAAAAATATATTTTATTGATTTTCTACAGAGAGGAAGGGAGAGGGATAGAGAGTTAGAAACATCGATGAGAGAGAGACATCGATCAGCCGCCTCCTGCTCGCCCCCCACTGGGGATGTGCCTGCAACCAAGGTATATGCCCTTGACCGGAATCGAACCTGGGACCTTTCAGTCTGCAGGCCGACGCTCTATCCACTGAGCCACACCGGTATGGGCTGTTTCCATGTTTTCTTGACAGTCGAAGGGAATGGAGGCCAGTGCCCCTGGCCAAGTGGGTGTTCCCTGTTCTGCCAGTCCTGCGCACACCAGCTGGAATCACTGTTAGAATCGAGGCCAGACCCCAGCGCCTTTCCTCTGCCCGGGAAACCTGTTAGAGCAGGAGCAGCGAGCTCTCCCGCCCTCCTCTGTGAGCCTCGGCGTCATATTCCTGGTGTCCCCCCGCGGAGGAGAGCAGGTGCTGAGAAGGTGACCTCTGTCTGCCTTTCATCAGGGGGGGAAACTGAGGCCAGCGAGCCTGCAGTTGCTGCTGTAATAATGATTCCCCTGCCTCAGAACCTAGTACTGTTTTGGGAATAACACAAATATACATCAGTGGTACCTCGAGATCCGAGTTTAATTCATTCCGTCACCTTGAGGCGTAGGAAACTATGAGACGCTCGAGTCGCGGTAAACGGGTGGGTCGTGTGCAGCCGGCCGATCCGCGCGATGACTCCTATCTCAAATGTTGCTCATATTTCAAAGCAAAAATCGCTCGCTCGACGGCTCGTATCTCAAAAATCTCATATGTTAGGGCACTCGTATCTCGAGGTACCACTGTACATATTAAAAATTAGGCCCTGGCCAGGGGGCTCAGTTGAGCATCATCCCAGGCACCCCAAGGCTTTGATTTGAGCCCCAGTTGGGGTGTGTATGGAAGGCGACCAATCAGTGGCTCTCTCTCACATCGATGTCGCTCTCTCTCCCACCTTCAGTCCCTCCCTGCTTCCCCCCTTCCTCTCTCTTTAAAATCAGTAAACATAACCTGGAGCGAGGAAAAGAAAAACCTTCCTGGGTGTGACCTTGCTGCTTCCTGTTCCCCAGAGGGTCACCTTACACACCTCCTCCTCCCCAGAGAAAGACCCTGGAGGGACGCCCCCGGGAAGAATTGTCGGGGAGACTGGGACACTGGGAGTGGAGTCATCTGGAAGACAGGGAGCCTGTTCAGAGGATCAGAGAGGCAGACTGCCAAAACAGTCTCAAACTTGGCCTTAGAACTTAGCCTGTGACCCTGCAACATTTAAAAGCCTGGTCGCACCGCTCCCTAAGGAGGAATTAGGCCAGTGGTTCTCCACCTTCCTAAGGCCGAGACCCTTGCGTACAGTTCCTCATGTGGTGGTGACCCCCAACCATGAAATGTTGCTACTGTTATGCATCGTGATGTAAATATCTGCATTTTCCCATGGTCTTAGGCGACCCCTGTGAAAGGGTCGTTTGACCCCCAAAGGGGTTGCGACCCACAGGTTGAGAACCACTGAATTAGGCCAACAAAGCGAAGCAGCCACCAAAGACAGCGCACCACCCACACCCACATCAAACATGTCCGCCGAGGGAGGATGAAAGACCTATGAGGAGTGCATTCTGCAGCCTCAGGTTCAAGAGCAACTCCAGGAGCCTAGTCACAGGACCCCACACCCTCCCAGGAGAGCTGCAGGCTCACAGTAGACGGGGGCATTTGGTGCCCAGAAGTCAGCCGAGACATTATTGGTCCCCAAACACCCGCATGCTCACTCATGTCCCTAGTTTCTCCCCCATCCCACCCCCCGCAGCCAAAGGAGGTTGTGCTTTGAGTTGTCACCAACAAGAGAGCAGCCAGATGGGAGTCAGTGGGCAGAAGCCAAGGATCTAACTCCCTGTTTCTTTCCATGGTCACCTGAAGGCCACCCGCCACCCGCCACCTGCTACCCGCCATCCAGCCACCCGCCACCCGGATCCGCAGGCAGCAGGCAGCCGCCCTGAGGGCCTGGGACTACGCAGCTTGTGAGTAAGCGCGTGTTTACCTGCTGACACCGGAGGGTTGGTTAGCACAGCCTTGCCCGCCTCAGTCCAGGGGAGGGCGGGCGTGGTCCCACTGGAGACATTGCCTTGTGTGGGAGGCATTTCCGGTTGTCGGAGTGGGAGGGGGTGCACTGGCATCCAGTGGCCGAGCCTCGTCTGATCCTGACCCTGAAGTGTCCATGCCGCTCCGTTCAGCACAAACTGCCTTCCTCCATCCCTCATGCAGCATTTTACTTATTTTTATTGTTTTATTTTTATTGTTTTATTAATGTGTTACATGTGTACATATCTTCCCATTGCCCCCCCACTCCCATACATGCCCCCACCCCTCAGTGTCTTGTGTCCATTGGTTGTGTTTATCTGCATGCACACAAGTCCTTCGGTTGATCTCTTATCTCACCCACCTCTCCCTCACCTTCCCGCTGTAACTTGACAGTCTGTTGGATGCCTTACTGCCTCTGTATCTATCTTTTTGTTCATCAGTTTATCATGTTCTTTATTCTCCACAAATGAGTGAGATCATGTGGTGTTTTTCTTTCATTGACCGGCTTATTTCACTAAGCATGAGGCTCTCCAGTTCCACCCCGGTTGCTGCAAATGGTAAGAATTCCTTCTTTTTAATGGCAGCATAGAATTCCATTGTGTAGATGGACCACAGTTTTCTGATCCACTCATCTGCTGACGGGCACCTAGGCTGTTTCCAAATCTTAGCTATTGTAAATTGTGCTGCTATGAACATAGGGGTGCATATATCCTTTCTGATGGGTGTTTCTAGTTTCTTGGGGTATATTCCTAGGAGTGGGATTGTTGGGTCAAATGGGAGTTCCATTTTTATGTTTTGAGGAAACTCCATACTGTTCTCCACAGTGGCTGCACCAGTCTGCGTTCCCACCAGCAGGGCACGAGAGTTCCTTTTTCTCCGCATCCTCGCCAACACTTGTCGTTTGTTGATTTGTGGATGGTTGCCATTCTGACAGGTGTGAGATGGTACCGCATTGTCGTTTTGATTTGCATCTCTCAGATGATGAGTGACTTTGAGTGTGTTTTCATGTGTCTCTGGGCCTTCCTTCTGTCTTCTTTCAAAAAGATTCTATTTAGGTCCGTTGCCCATTTTTTATTGGATCCTTTATCTTCCTTTCATTGAGTTGTATAAGTTGCCTGTGGATGTTGGAGATTAAACCTTTATCAGAGATAACATTTGCCAACATGTTCGCCCATGCAGTGGGCTTTCTTGTTTCGTTGATGGTTCTTTTGCTGTTCACGTGGCATTTGAAGGGAGTGTGACCGAGTAGCCAGCGATCCTTTCAAAAGCACGGAGCGACTCAGACCTCTGCCCTGCTCCAGCCTTCAAGGGCCGCATCACCCTCCCCGTGGCCTGGGCCTTGGCATCGGCGGGGCCTGCCCTCCTGCTCACCCAGGTCACTGCCGTCCCTGCAGCCTATCCTCACGGCCTTGTGCTGTCCTGGCCTGCCACCACCTCCCCGCCGGGACACTGGCCTGGTCCTCGCTGTTTGTCCTCGAGTCTCATGACGGCTTTTCCTTCCGTGGAGGCCCTGCTCCCACCTCCTCCCCAGGGGGGTTTCCTGGATCCCCCTCTCACACTCCCTCCCCCGGGACACACCCTCCCTCAGCCAGCCCTGAGCCCCTGCCTGCTCAGCTTTCTCTCCCAGCACTTACGCTCCCCGGAACTTTTACCACGTAGTATTTATTTGTTTATAATTCCCCTCCCCAAATTGCCTCACAAAGTAGGGGTTTCCTGTTTCCCCTGGAATAATGACTAGATCATGGTAAGTACATGAGAAATACTGGCTGGATCCATGACTGATGAGTGGCTGTACATGCATGGAGAGACACTGGGAACTGGGCCAGAATGTTACAGTCCCCCTTGGGTTGAATAGTTTCAGGGATTTTTTACTTTTGAGCTGATGGTTTGACATGGTGCTTCATTCCTGTCCTTGTTACCTTTAGAAACTAATTTTTATTTTCCTTTTCAAAGGAAAAACACAAACGTAAGAGTCACATGCAGGAGGGTTGGATTTTGGAGGTAGTTGCCCTGCTAGATCCATACATAGAGGAATTAGGGAGCGGATCTCCAGGTTGGCTGCCCGTTACACTCTCTGAGAATCAAATCGAACAGCCAGATTCGTCTCGTTTTGCATTTTACAAGGATGTTGTTGTTATTGTTGTTGTTGTTGCTAGTAAGTCCGCCTGTGGGAATACAGAAGTAGCGGGAATTTCTCCTAATTCTGTGAAGTTTCAACACAAAGGACCAGGAGCAAGTTAAAAGAAAGCCCCAGAGCCAAAGCCGGTGTGGCTCAGTGGATAGAGTATCAGCCTGTGGACTGAAAGGTCCCAGGTTCCATTCCGGTAAAGGGCACATACCTTGGTTGTGGGCACATCCCCACTGGGGAGTGTGCAGGAGGCAGCTGATCCATGTTTCTCTCTCATCGATGTTTCTAACTCTCTATCTCTCTCCCTTCCTCTCTGTAAAAAATCGATAAAATATGTATATTTTTAAAAAGCCCCACAAATACCAGTGCTTATGCAATAATGATGCCTACTCCTTCTGAACAGCTCTTGGCAACTAAAACCAGTTCTGTATTCATCACGGCCTCTGCCTGAACTGCAAACAACGATAAAGAAAGTGTGAACGGGTCCTCCTGAGAAGCTCCTGGCAGCAGCCACATCTGAGATAATTAAGCAATAATGGGCACTGGGTGTGGAGAAAGGATGCTAATCTTCACTGACGAACTAGGCTGCATTCTGATGTTATAATTAAAGTGTCTGTTGCTTCTTTTTGAAAAGACGGGCATAAACAAAATAAGGGAGCTTTCAGAGGGGTTCAGGAAAGTCTAGCTCATCTGTGTGTGTCTCTGAAGAAGTCTCTGTGGGAGATGCGGAGTGAATAGAACAGAACATGCTTTCTTTGTGTACCGCCATGAGAAAGTTTCAGGGGGTAAAAGCCAATACTGAAACAAGCATTGATGTCAACAGGTTGTAAAACGATTTTACCCTCTGAAAATTTTACTAAAAATAATAGTCTGAGTAAGGAATATACAGATGAAAAACTTTCAACTAGAGTCCTCCTTAATCAGGGAGTTCCTTTTTAAAATATATATATATATATTGATTTTTTACAGAGAGGAAGGGAGAGGGATAGAGAACTAGAAACATCGATGAGAGAGAAACATCGATCAGCTGCCTCCTGCACGCCCCTCAATGGGCATGTGCCCGCAACCAAGGTACATGCTCTTGACTGGAATCGAACCCGGGACCTTTCAGTCTGCAGGCTGATGCTCTATCCACTGAGCCACACCAGTGTTGGCATGAGAGTTCCTTTTTGAACCATGTTCAGTAGGAAAGGAAAATACAAACGAGCCACTAGGAAGCACTTCAAACTTCAAAACCGGATTCTAATGGCAGAACGGACACAGAACTTTGAATAAATAATACTCGTTTTCACCTATTTGGTTTGTATCTTAAAGAACATCGTCGACCAAATTACTGAATCATTTATAAAACCCACATCTTCCTTAAAGAGATCAAATGCCTGTTCATATCAATGATGGCTCAATCAAAATAGAACAAAAAATAGTGAGATTCTATATCCACTGGAGAGTGGGTAATGAGATCAAGAGCAATAAGCTAATAACGTGGCAAAGTTATCCTGAATAAATTGTCTTTTACTTAATGGCATTACCCAATTAAAGGGTGTGACTGTGAACAGGACACAATAGATGTTTTCTATTAAGGTTCCATTAATGATTTTGACATGATGCCCCCTGATATTTAACTTCCCAAATTAACACAAATTGGTGTGTACATGAACACCATCCTGTAGCCAGGAGACTGATGTTTAGATTAAGCAAGAGTTAACCACAAATTAATATTAATGGAGTCCATTGGCTGTGACTCTGACCAGCTTACATAGCAGGGAGCTCTTACCTTGGAAGGCACTGGGTTTAATGACAGGCAAGGTATTTGAGCCTTTACGAATGAGTAAACCATGAGCTTTAATTACCGTATGTTCCGGAGTATAAGACGACTTTTTAACCCAGGAAAATCTTCTCGAAAGTCGGGGGTCGTCTTTTACGCCAGGTGTCACCTTATAGGGCGGGTATATCCCAAACTCTCTATTTTAACTGGAAAAGTTGGAGGTCGTCTTATACACCCAGTCCTCTTATATGCCGGAAAATACGGTACATTTGGTGAATATACATACATATTTATTTTAAGAAGTGTTTGCTTTATTTTTATTGTTGACAGGATCACAGACTTCCGCATCCCCCCTCCTTTGCCCACCTCCACCCAGCCCTGTCCCGCCATCTCTCTGGCCGTGGCCACGCTGGCGTCTGTGTCTCTGGGTAATGCACATACTGTATGTCCTCTGGCCAGTCTCTCCAGATGTGCGGAGTCTGTGTGGATGGAAGGCAGTGACAGTGACAGGAGTGGTCTGCGGGGCTGGGGCAGGAACGAAGCTTTAGGCTGGGGACGTGGATCTAGGCAAGTCTTGCCTGGGATCCCGTCTCGGCGAGTGGTATTTGGGTTTTGTGTCCGTTTGTGACTTTCTCCTCACCGTCACGTTCTTTGCTTGGGGAAGGCGGCCATTGTGGAAGAGTGGGCAGGCTTGGCGATGTGCACTTGCTTTTGATTCTCTGTTTTAGGAAGATACCAAAATAGTCTCAGCCCGGCAGTTGATGGACAGACCTTGGGTGCTTCAGAATGGTCCAAATGGATGACCGTGGAAAATATGGATAATCGATTCTTTCTACCCGTGTTTATTGTGCTCCTAATCTGTGCAAGCATTGCTCTGAGAGTTTGCAGCATTTGTGAGCTAAAGAGATTCATATTTCCTCCAGTGAAATTTACAGGGTAGTCAATGTCTTCCTCCTGGATTTCCTCTCTCCCCCCAGCGACACTGTACAAAGCTTGACAGCAAGTAGAACAGTGTTTCAGATCAAAGACAAAATATATGTTTGCACACCGATAGGAAGAAAGTGTGTGTGTGGAGATACATACATGGCACACACACACACACACACACACACACACACACTTAAGTAGAGGATAGCTCACTTTTGAAAATGAAACGTATTTAACAAACACTGTCTAGTAATGATTCAATGTGTGTGTGTGTGTGTGTGTGTGTGTGTGTGTCTGTGTGTGTCTGTGTGTGCGCATGCGTTTTGGGGACCCCCTGTAGCAGGTGCAGTCCCACAGATCTATATTACACACCTGTGTGTGCGCTCTGTATTCATAACTGGAAGCTGGTACTTCTAGGAGCTTCCAGTATCACCAGCAGGTCAGCTATCTCGTCTGCTGTCATTTCTGTTTGTTGGTTGGTTTGTAAGTGGGTTCTAACTCCAGCCAAGCCCGACGGGGGAGGGGGAGGGGAGCATGATGCAACCATCAAAGCAGTGGCTGCATTTCCTCGGGTGGAACTCCTGCCATTCGTGGGAACATGTAAATGGTAAACGGATTTCCCCGGAGCCGTTCACAGGTGCGAGCAGCTTTGCCTGTTTCTGTACAAACCAAAGCGAGCAGGGCTGGGCGGCTTCTTATCTCCGCGTTTAGACACGTCGCTTGTGGAGACATCTGTCACACATAGGACACGTACCATTTGTTTGGCATAAACAGCTCTGATGACTCAGCAGTATGGTGTGCTGGGGCGGGGGGGGGGGGGGGGGGGGGGGGGGGGGGCTCTCTCAGCCCCCTGGCCTAGCCTTGCTCACACTCCCAAACCAGGCACTGTCTCTGGCTCCCCTTCTCCAGGCCAGACTGAAGAGCGGGTACAAAAAAGCCTTCCAGGTGCTCTTTGGTGTGACCTATGTCCTCTCCATGGCACCCCACAAATCCCCCCTCCCCCCCAGCCCCTCCCTTTTGTCTGCCAATCTTTGGTGGTAGAGACTTCGCCCTCAGGCACTGCTGAATCCCATCCTACCCCGAACACCTCGTCCTAGCGATTCCCACTCCCCTGGTCTTCACTGTCTCCATCCGACGCCCCGTGTCCCTCTGGGTCCTTGTTGTGGCCACGCGTCAGAAGAAGCCCTGACAGCGACCCCCACTGCTTCCTGACCCCACCTCCGCAGCCACCGTCACAGGCTCACATTCCCCTCTGTCCACTGCCACCTCATACAGACAGATGCTTCATGTGCGCCCTCCTGGACAGGCCCATGTTCCTAATCATAACCCAGGCATTTGTGGCATCCTGTGTGCCAGGACCCAGGGCATCGGAGCATGTCAGAGCCAGAGAGGACCCCAGAGATGAGCAGGCCCCGTAATCCTTCCCATTTCTAAGATGAGGCTCATTAACCAGTGGCCTCCCGTGTCTTTCTGGGGGTCACACAGGTAGTGACAGATCTGGTTCCGAAATCGTGGTTTCCTCACTCCAATCCCAGTCTTCCTGCCCGAGGGGGCATATCAGGGGCGTCTTGGGGGACTCCCTCCCAGACACCCCGGCATTTTGAGCTTCCTTCTCTGCCCACTGCTCCGCCTCCTGCAGCTCTCACGCCTATGAGTTTCTCCTTCAATTCCTGTCCTCTGTCTGCTGTCCCAAATCTGGGGCCACGCAGTTCTCAGGCGTATTTATTTCCTTTAAATCTCTCTACTTTTTCATTTATATTCATCCCGTCGAATTCTCCACAATCTACCGCCCGCCGAGCTGTTGATGCCCTGGCTGTATTTTGCTATTAGAAAGTCCACGGCAGAGTGCGCACAGGGCTTGGTGGCCCTCGTGTTCTGGAGAATCAGTGTCCGATTGAATACAATCCCAGCCGTCACAGGATAGTGCGGGAGGAGAGGCAAATTGGCTATCACTCAGCACTTAATCGAACTGATTTGCCAGGGTTTAAGATACTCTTTTTTTAGTTCGGCATCTCTTCTTCTTAGTATCGGTGGCAGGCCTGCAATAATAAGCTAGAAATGGAACAGATAGAAACTGAACTTCTTCCGTCACATCCAATTCCATCGAGTCGCAGGTCATCTGTCCCCAGAAATCCAGCCTCTCTTATTTCTCCCAGTTCCCATCAGCCATGACAGAGCCACGCTCAGAAAAGGCTCCCGTTTGTGGTGATGCTGATCCTAATGGGAATACAGTGGTACCTCGAGAAAGAGTGCCCTAACATACGAGATTTTTGAGATACGAGCCGTCGAGCGAGCGGTTTTTGCTTTGAAATACGAGCAACAGTTGAGATCGGAGTCATCGCGCGGATCGGCCGGCTGCACACAACCCACCAGTTTACCGCGACTCGAGCGTCTCATAGTTTCCCACGCCTCAAGGTTACGGAACGAATTAAACTCATATTTTGAGGTACCACTGTTCAGGGACAGGAAGTGATGGGGAACGTTTGAGCCCAGGAGGAGCAGAATCAGTGTCAGCGCTCAGAATTCTCCGTTATGATGTAAAAGTTTGACTGTGCTTGTCCTCTTTGGCAGAAAAAATAGAAAGGACCCGATTCTGTGATTTTCCTTGCGTTGCTTTCATATTAGATGGTTGCCCAGGACACACTCCGAGTGACCAGTTTTAGAACGTGCACAGCGGGGGCTGGTGCGGGGTTCATTCTCCATCCCAGCGAAGGGAAGGGGTCCTTGGCTCTTCTGCACGAGCCCTTCCTTGCGCCTGTCTCTCTGGCGTCATCTTTGATAGCTGTTTTCCCCGTGAGAAGTGGGGATTTGGGAACTGACATTCCATGTGTTCTGTAGCAAATAGAAGCAATGTAAGCGATGGTCCTCGGGCACAGTAGCTGTTCTCAGAGGGCACCCGCCATCTGAAACACTTGCTCTTTCTCAACAACATGTCGGGCAGTCACCCTGAGGTTAGGTTTCCCGTTGAGCTGAGGAGCGTGAACACAGCGGCTGCTTCCAGATGGACGACGTATGCCAGCACTTTCTCACTCACACACGTCAGGGCCACGTGTGCACTGAGTGTGAGCGACCCTCGGAAGAAAGAAAATGCTCTATCATCCTCATAAACCAGAACACCACTTGTCATCAGAGCCAGAATTTCGGGGGCAGAGCAGGAGTAACCCAAGAGGGATTGTGCTGTCAAGAGCTCGTGTATCGCAGACAATGAGGGGACATATGAAATATGCTCAGACTGGTTTTGATGACCTATTGTGTAGGGCATGTGTATTAAGTACAGTATATACAAACTAGAGGCCCACTGCACAAAATTCATGCACTAGGGGGGATGTCCCTCAGCCCAGCCTGCACCCTCTCCAAATTGGGAGCCCTCAAGGAATGTCCAACTGCCCATTTAGGCCCAATCCTGGTGAAATTGGGCCTAAACAGGCAGTCAGATATCCCTCTCATAATCCAGGACTGCTGGCTCCCAACTGTTCACCTGCTGCCTTCCTGATTACCCCTGACCACTTCTGCCTGCCAGCCTGATCACCCTCTAACCACTCCCCTGCCAGCCTGGTTGATGCCTAACTGTTCCCCTGACAGACTGTTTGCTCCTAACTGCCCTCCCTTGCAGGCCTGGTCACCCCTAACATCCCTCCCCTGCAGGCTTGATCACCTCCAACTGTCCTCCCTTTCAGGTCTGGTCCCTCCCAACTTCCCTCTGCTGCTGGCTTGATCGCCCAAAACTGCCCTCCCTTGCAGGCCTAGTCCCTCCAAACTGCCATCCCCTGCTGGCCATCTTGTGTCCACATGGGGGCAGGATTTTTGACCACATGGGAGCAGCAATCTTGTACATTGGGACTGATGGTCAATGTGCATATTACTCTTTTATTAGATAGGATAGAGGCCTGGTGTACAGGTGGGGGCCAGCTGGTTTGCCCTAAAGGGTGTCCCATATCAGAATGGGGGTTCCCTTAGGGTATGGGGCAGCCTGGGCGAGGGGCATGTGGTGGTTTGCAAGCTGGCCACTCCCCCTGGCAACCCAAGTGGAGGCCCTGCTATCTGGGATTTATTTATCTTCTATAATTTAAACTTTGTAGCCTTGAGTGGAGGGCTGGGCCCCCAAGGTGTATGGAAAGCATGTCTTCTTCCATCACTGGGGAAACCCAAGCCTCCCTCCAGCTCTCTCTGTGGCCACAGCCATCTTGGTTGGGTTAATTTGCATACTTGCTCCTGATTGGCTGGTGGGCATGACTGGTGGGTATGGCTTGTGGGTGTAGCAGAGTGGTGGTTAATTTGCATATTACTCTTTTATTAGATAGGATGTAGTCCGAATCGCTACCTGATCACGCCCTCATCCCTATCTGTGGGTCTACGTACACCTGCTGTTCGTTGTTTTAGTGGCTGTGTCTGCACCAGGAGCTCTCTTTGTGCAAAGTAAATTGGAGTGTGACTTGGAAGATAAAAGCCCCATTAGCACTCGTTAATGAAACACAACTTCAGGGCTTGTAGCCTGGCCTCCTACTAGCAACCTTGTTGGCAAATGGCAGTACATGTTATCGCAAAAGAAACTCAGTGCACCAGCCGATGGCAAATCTTGATATAAGCCATTCTACATCTTGACACTTCCATTCCGTTCTACTCCACCTTTCTACGTAGCAGACATTAACCTCAGCAGTTATTCAGTGAGATACACACTAAATGCAAATACATACGAAACGAGATACATACTAAATGCAAGACCTGCATTGAAACAGATAGTGTAAAAATACCTTGACATATATTTAGATTACTTCAGCAAAGCAAAGCCCTTCTTTGAGATAAACTCTTATAAGAAATCCATTCAAATGTTACTTAGGAGAGGTTATTAAACCAGGACTATTATATTTTTATACTCACGAATCTGGCAATATGTATGTGTGTGTGTGTGTGTGTGTGTGTGTGTGTACACATATTATATATATATTCTATCTAATAAAGAGGGAATATGCTAATTGACCCTCACACCATCGCAAAGATGGCAGCACCCACAGACACAAGATGGTGGCGCCCAGTCCCCTCAGCCCTGCTGGGGAGGCAGGTGTAGAGCAAGCAGGCCCGGCCTTGCTGCACGCCTGCCTCTGGAGTCCCCCAGTCACCTCAACCCCCCAGCCGCCCAGTGCCGCCCGAGGCTCAGGTAGCCAGGCTGGCCGAGGCTCGCGCTGCCAGCAGTGGCAGCAGCAATGGTGTAATGGGGCATCACCTTCTCCTGATCGCCAGGTCACTCCTGCCCCTGAGGTATTCTGGACTATGAGGGGGACAGGCCAGATGAGGGACCTCCCCCCTCCAGTGCATGCACTGGGCCTCTCCTTGCAGGCCTGGGTGGGGGGCGTGGTGTCCCTCAGCCCAGCCTGCACCCTCTCCAATCTGGGACCCCCTCAAGGGGTATATAGTATTATATACTATTATATTATATAGTAATATATAGTATTAAGGGAAGAAAGTACCCAATAACAAGTGGTGCATGTAAAGTATTTATTCTTCTTTGGATTTTGTATTGTCTTTTTTCAAAAGTCATTTTCACAACCTACTATTCTTCATATACACACACACACACACACATACAGGCGTAAAACTGATAAATATTTCTAGTGAGTAGTCAGTGGATTTTCATAATTCACGGCTTAGAAAAGGCTGAATGGTAATTCATCCTAAACATCTTCTCGTGGGGTTAATTATGGGGCAATTATACCTGAATCCAAAGAGTCTGCAGAGATGCTAGGCTGGGTTTGATAATGTCCGGAATAACTCTTTGAATTGCTTAGTGAATAAACCTATAATAATTTGCAGCAATATTGTTATCATCCATTGCCACGAGATTGTTAACTTGTGTTTGTATAATGTCTTTCTTAGATTAATTGGAAATGCTCCATTTGGAATTAGAGCAGTCTCTAGAGAGTGCTGCTAAAATGCTTTGTCCATTAAAAATAATTCAATGCCAGTTAACTGGCCATTGGAAAATGTAATGTGTAAGGAAGTCCCTTTCAAAGCACTGAGGTTGGGCCACCGTGCACATCTATATCTGGCTTTTGAATTAAACCTCCGTGAAGCGTGTGCCACGTTAGGAACCCAGCAAGAAGGAGTGCGCTCTGTGTGGTGCGCTCAGTGACTGAGATGACCATCCGTCCTTGTCAGCGTGTGTGCATAGAAACAACCTGCTGGAAATTGGCCTCAAAAGGAAGCAACCACCTTATATTTAAATTGTATATTTTATAACATTTAATAAGTGTTAAATCATGTGAATGTAATCCCACGGGCTCCTCAGAAAAATTCTGTGGATCCTCATTCATCACCATCACCATCATCACCATCATCATCATCATCACAATCATCATCATCATCCTCATCACCACCACCACCATCATCATCATCATTACAATCATCATCACCACCACCATCATCATCATCATTACCACCATCATCATCATCATCATCACAATCATCACCATCATCACCACCACCATCACCATCATCATCATCACAATCATCACCACCACCACCATCATCATCATCATCACTATCATCATCACCATCATCATCACCACCACCATCACCATCATCATCATCACAATCATCATCATCATCA
>JAAGEH010000337.1:5200659-5211855 GCA_011751065.1 Lasiurus cinereus
CACCACCACCATCACCATCATCATCATCACAATCATCATCATCATCATCATCATCATCACCATCATCACCAACACCATCATCATCATCATCATCATCACCGCCATCATTACCACCATCATCATCGTCATCATGGCTACTGTTTATTCACAGCTGCAATGGATAAAGCATGTGCTAGGCATACGCATAAGCCCACATGTTTAAGACAGCTGCAGCGTGCCACCCAGAACCCCTCTCAGGAACAAGGCCTTCACCAGCGACCAGAAGGGTGAGCCTTTAAGCTACTTCCTAGGCATTTCCTTTGGCTAAAATAGCTGTCACCTTCCACATGACATCCCTTTACCCGGGCAGCCTGCACCCAGTGACTGGTCGCTGAGAAGGCACAGAGGCCGGAATCACTCCAGGGGCTGCATTTGGGGGCGCTCTCGGACACTGGCTCGGACCTTGCAGCGCTGGAAGCTCACCTTCTCCTGGAGCCTCGCCGGCTCACAGACGCCGATCCTGAGAGTGCCTCCCACCAGCAACCGCTGCCACCTCAGTGTCCATTTCCTGTCCGACCCACCGAAGACATGGGCGAGGAGACAGATCAGAATGAATACAGAAACACATCTCCAGCGCCATGTCGTCTGGCTAAGAGGACCAGGTCCAAATTTCAAGAGGTCTGATTTCAACCGGGGAGTAGGCAGACTTATGGCTAGACCAGCGGTTCTCAACCTGTGGGTCGCGACCCCTTTGGGGGTCGAAGGACCCTTTCACAGGGGTCGCCTAAGACCATCGGAAAATGCAGATATTGACATCACGATGCATCCCAGTAGCAAAATTTCATGGTTGGGGGTCACCACCCCATGAGGAACTGTGTGCAAGGGTCTCGGCCTTAGGAAGGTTGAGAACCACTGGTCTAGACCACTGGTTCCCTGCCTTTTTTGGCTACGCCCCACCAAAAAAGCATCTCTGAAATCCTAACACCTCCCCTCCCCCCCATGATATACAATCCTTATTCAAAAAGTGAGCTCCTCTTCACGTGGAGGAAGCCTAAAAGGACATTAACTTGGTCTAAACCAGCTTCCAAAGAACACGGCATCCAACAAAAGGACAGTGGAAGTCCTGAGGAAGAAATCACTCAGAAATTGTTTTAAAAAAATAGTAATATGAAGTGATAGGAAAAAATAGCAAATAACGTTTCAAAACATAAGAGAACTGAAATGCATAAATATGTCACAATATATATTTACATACTGTATCTGAAGCCCCTAGAACCATAAGAGATGCAAAAAATTCACTGTTCATAACACATTCTTTTTTTTTAAATATATTTTATTGATTTTTTACAGAGAGGAAGGGAGAGAGATAGAGAGCCAGAAACATTGATGAGAGAGAGACATTGATCAGCCGCCTCCTGCATGCCCCCCACTGGGGATGTGCCCGCCACCAAGGTACATGCCCTTGACCAGAATCGAACCTGGGACCTTTCAGTCCCCAGGCCGACACTCTATCTACTGAGCCACACCGGTTTCGGCCATAAAGCATTCTTGAATCTCCCCCCTTAAAATCAAATTGCTCCCCCCATCCCACGGGGCATATGTGCCACATTAGGCACCATATTGACCATATAGACATAATCAAATAAATTAGTTAAGAATACTTAAGAAAAAGGATATCTTACTTTTTGTGATAGCACAGATGGACTTGGAGAATTATTATGCTCAGTGAAATAAACCAGTCAGAGAAAGACAAAGACCGTATGATCATGTGATCTAATGAACAAAAGAAGAAGAGGAGTAAAATAGAAACAGACTCGTGGATACAGAGAACAGACGGGGAGCTGCTGGGGGTGGGCCCCCAGGTGGAAAAAGGTGAAGTGAGTTAAAAACAACCCTTAGACACAGCCGACCAGATGGGGATCACCGGAGGGAAAGAGGCGGGGGGGGGGGGGGGGAGATAGAAGAAGGTAAAAGGGGAGTAAGTGGTGATGGGAGGAGACGTGACTTGGGGTATTGAACACACTGTACAATGTACAGATGACGTCTTACAGAATTGCACTCCTGAAATATTTATAATTTTATGAACCAGTGTCACCCCAAGGAATTCAATAATTTTTTAAAAGAAATCTTAGGAAAAGGAAAGGCTGTTAAAGAGCTATGCACATCATCTTCTTAAAGTAACGATGACCTCTTAACTCCATTTGTTTATGAAGGTAGCAAATTTTCATTCCTTCATCCACCGTGCCACGAATTTGAATTTGAAAGGTCTAATCGAAGTAGAAAGTGAGGAAGGAATACAAATCGGTGCTATTTTGGAATGCATGAAGAAAACAGCATCCTATGAAGGAACAAATTCCATCTGAAAGATCGGTAGCTGTTGGCTGGCAATCTGACAAGTCTTCTGTGCCCATGACAGAACTGTGGTTAATTTGTTCTGCTTTGGCTATCTGTGTTCATGTTTATTTAGAGAGAGCCTTTGTTGTTCTGTTGATATAAGCATGTATTAGTAGAATAAACTGAAAAACATTCTTTTCATCTAAAATTTACATCCAAGAAACTAAAATACACGTAGCATCTTACTTCGCCAAAAAGTCACGGTCCTCCATTCAGTAGGGCTGCACGCTGTCCCTGGTATCAGGGCGAACCGGATTGTTTGAATTCTAAAAGTAGAGCAGTGGAGGTCTCCCATAGCAATGAGACACTGCCACATACCGATCGTGTGCATAACATGTTTGGAAATGAATTCCGTTATCCATTTTCAAGAAAAGGCAGTCTCTTTCCCACGTCCTTATAAAAACATGGATGCCGTACAGCACTTCCGATTTCTGTTACTTACAGAGGTTCCCGTGTGACATAAAAGCCTCCTGTCCTAGACCATTGCATCTTGTTCATTCTCTTCCCATGCTTTAGATGTTAGACCCCGAGCCCAACTTCCTTGGAATCAAAAATTAGGAAAAATTATAACAGCAGTGCAATTTAGATAAATTGGGCTAAAAGCTATTCTTTTCCTTCCCTACATTTTTCTGCATTAAAATCCAAAATGGTGATGGATGCCAGAAAGCAGAACTAGACGAGGAAAAGTCAAGTATATTATAAATTCTGGAAAAAGAGGCTCACATTTGGAAAGATGAATTTTGCCAAATCACCTCATCACTGAACCAGTCCCAACCACATGTGGAAATCAGGGATGGAAAATATTCTCAATCCACCAACGTGTCGTTTCAATCACATCATTGCCCAGCCCGCGTACTGGAACGCAAACCAAGCCCCAAGAGGGTGATGCAGGCATAACAGGTTCGCTCTCGGCACAGCGGCCATTTACTATCCGCATCTGGCAAATGAGACCCAGGACAAGTCCATTCTTTTTCTCACCAGCCTGTGCTCAAACCAAAGAGCCGCCGGAAGAAATGCATTCGCGTTCCCCTGAGGCCACGAGTTCTGAAAACAGACGCAAACCCGGTGGTAAAAGCCATTCCGGCTGACGGATGTGGCTGCTAATGAGGGGTCGGTGGTCATCAGGGGGTCATCAGCCGTCCAGGCAGCCAACAGTTTTGACATAATAACCTGTGCTGAACTTGACCGAGAAGTCCCTACTCCAGGAGGCTTGCGGGCTCTAAGGAGATGGATGTGGGCAGCTGCCGTAGAAACAGGTGCAGGCCCGTGGAACCGGGGGGTCCGACTCCTTCGTCCTTCCCACGGAATCATGCAAACCCCAACACCTCCCTCTCCCCACAACTCCCCAGGTCCCGCCCTCACAGCAAGATGGCCTGCTCCGGATTGGGACTTCCTCCCGGCCTGCCTCTGTGTAGCCAGTGAGGCTCGAAGGTAATCTCTGGTTGTGAAAATAACGAGCACAGGGATTTGAACAAGAAAACAGCATCCATGCTGCCTATTAAAACCCCGCTGTATTTGCTTCCTATGAGCACCGCCAGGAAGATGCAGTGTCTGATTAGGGCTGTGGGCACTGGGTCTGGCAGGAGGCAGCTTGGAGGCCACACACAGGGAAGACAGAGCAAAGGAAACGCTGAATTCTTGTAAGCAAAGCTGGGCCATTGGCAGGAGCAGGGAGGCCAGAAATACCCCCACCTTCCTGGAAAGGGAAGAGCCGTTTAGGGTCATTCGCATACAACTGGCATGTACAGTGGTACCTCGAGATACGAGTTTAATTCGTTCCGTAACCTTGAGGCGTGGGAAACCATGAGACGCTCGAGTCGCGGTTAAACTGGTGGGTCGTGTGCAGCCGGCCGATCCGCGCGATGACTCCTATCTCAAATGTTGCTCGTATTTCAAAGCAAAAATCGCTCGTTCCACGGCTCGTATCTCAAAAATCTCGTAGTTAGGGCACTCGTATCTCGAGGTACCACTGTATAAGATGTCACTTACTCTGGCTTCCCTGGAGTTACATTAACAAGGGTCCCTACAAGTCTCCTTCCTGTGTGACTTTGGGCTTTAAATACGACATAAGCGACATAAGCATTTATAAAAACAGCCCCTGCCTGGGAAGATCCCCTCCCTCCCTCTGGAGTCCCTGCATCCAGAAACCCCAAGGCCTCTCCCTGTATGGCACCCTCAGCGGGGAATAGGCGGAAGCCACATGGCCCTGTAGCACGGGCTGGTTTCGCATCAGGCTACTTAAGGGAATATTCTTCCCAGTGGGCACATTCTCGGGGCCGGAAAATTACCTCCATTCATTTCAGAGAGCAAGAGAGAAAGGAACCCAATTACAGAGCCCGGTAGCCGGGGTCCCCGGGGGATTCTGGGTGCTTCTCAACCTCCCGGTTTGTTGTTGGCATCTGCAGGCAAAAGCTGGGAGGCTCCCTCCATGGTCAGCGTGGGAAACTGAACCCCCCACTCCCTCAATCGAAACCCCCCCCCACCCCAGCAGCTGGCTCATTAGCAACGTTCATGGGACTTGATGCCGTCTTTGTGTCTTTCCCTTCAAAATCCAGCCAGGCCTGTCACACCTGATGGCCACAAGTCTAAGGAGAGAGCAGGAGGGATGAAAAGGTAGTAGAGCTGCAGCGACTTTACATATTGCCCCCACTCGGTGCCACTAGACAGCTAGGACCTATGTCATAAGAGTTCTGGAAAAATCAGTAATGCCTGGGTCTACCTCTGTGCAAGCGCCTGGAAAGAAGACAAGGTACCCTCAGCGAATTCTCAAGCAGGCAGTGGATAATATAAGTATGAATAAAAATGACGAGTATGATATCATATACATACCTACCATATTTTCCGGCGTATAAGACGACTGGATGTATAAGATGACCCCCAACTTTTCCAGTTAAAATATAGTTTGGGATATACTCGCCCTATAATATGACACCCGACTTTTGAGAAGATTTTCCTGGATTAAAAAGTCATCTTAGCCAAAACCGGTTTGGCTCAGTGGCTAGAGCGTCGGTCTGCGGAATGAAAGGTCCCAGGTTCGATTCCGGTCAAGGGCATGTACCTTGGTTGTGGGCACATCCCCGGTAGGGAGCGTGCAGGAGGCAGCTGATCGATGTCTTTCTCTCATCGATGTTTCTGACTTTCTATCTCTCTCCCTTCCTCTCTGTAACAAATCAATAAAATATATTTTAATAAAAAAATTTCCCCTGAAAACTGCAAAGCTGCAGTTCTGGGGGTAGAGGAGGGTGAGGTTCCCAGCTTTGTCCTCGCACAGGGTGGCAGAATCTCAGGGAGACGCCTTGAGTGTCTTGACCACCAGAGACTCGTATTCAAAAGCTCAGGACACAGGAACGTTTCCAGAAGATGCCAACACCCCAGGGACCACTTACCTGTCCTTCCCTGCAGCAGCAGCCAGCGGTTGAGATCAGTTTTCTGACAGCGCTGCAAATACCGGCCGTCCTTTGACTTTGCTAAGAGGGTCAGCCTTGTAATGAGCATTAACGTGGTTGGGAAACACTCTCCTGTGATGTGTGACCCCACTCCAGCGGACACCATGACGATGGCCTTGTCTCCAAAGTACGATTTCAAGCTCCCGGAGAACGGCACAGGGCGTGCCGACCTGCTCATCACGCACAGCATGCAGAGCCGCAAGCACACATTACGCACCGTGGAGCAGCACGTGAAGATGAAACCCCGTCATTTCAGCGTCCACGCGGGGTAATAAATAGTCCATTTACAGAAAGGGGCAGAAACACTTACAGCAGAAGCAAAACTACTCCAAACGATCCTATTCATGCGAAACCTGCGGGAGTAATCACATTCTATAAGATAAAAGGCTAATTACATCCTATAAAATAAAAGGCTAATATGCAAATTGTCCCCTGGGGAATGCGACTGCTTGCTATGACATGCACTGACCACCAGGGGGCAGTGCAGAATGAAAGAAGGCCCTGGCCGGCAGCTGGGGTAAGGAAGGCCCTGATCTCGGCCCTGATTGCTGGCCAGGCCTAAGGACCCTACCGGTGCACAAATTTTGTGCACCGGGCCTCTGGTCATTTGATGATTTGCTCAAAGCTTAGACTCTATCTGTGGTTCCTGGTTGAGAGAGGAAGTAAAATGTCACGTCTCGTCGTCCCTTTCTTTCCATCTTCCCGTTGCAGGCGAGAACATCTGGGAGGACGAGGCCCATGAATGGGGCTTGCCTGTGGGTGCCTATTGGTCGCAATCCTCTCTGACCCAGGGACAGCTGCTCCTTCTCACTCTGTGTCCTGGGGACTGGGCTTGCTAACCACCAGGCAGGGGCTCCAGACAGGAATGGGGACTGTGCCCCATCTGTGGCCAGGGCCTGGTCACAGCCTGGAGTTGGATCTGGGTGACAGAGCTCCCCAACCTTAAACAAACACACAAACTAAGCCACTGCGGCTGCCTCTGTGCGGAGATGCCGTCTGCACCTCCAGATGAAAGGGCGGCCCCCCGTTGTGTGCAGACGAGGAAACTGCTCCCACAGTGTTTGTTGGGAAATATTTACGGCACGCCTCCCGAGTGGCACGGTTTCCCTGCGGCAGAAACCCTCCCAGCCTGGCAGATGTCTGCGCCCCTGTGACCTAGCTGAGCGGGACTGGGAGGGCACCGGCCACCTCTGTGAGCAGCACAGACACCCCCCAGCTCCCTGCTGCCTCCCGCTGCTCAGCCATCTCACTGGCCCGAGAAGCTGTAGCCTTTGGACTCTGGGTGGGATGAAATGGGAAGAAAAGTGGACCCGGGTTTGGCACAGATCAGCCACGCTAGCAGTTTTCACCTTTTAAGTCTCATGGTACACAGAAACTAATTACTGAAATTCGGTGGCACACCACAAAATACATGTTTGGCTGATGGGGTTAAAAAGAAATAGGTGTCTCCTCTGAGAACCTCCCTATTGCACCCCGACTACATGCATCTTCCTTTTCTTTCTATACAGCATCATACTTTCCTTCCTGGCAGAGTGGACTTGATTTAAGGGAAGGAAACCTTTAACCTTCACCAAGCAGATAAAGGCAGATAAAGGAAGGACAGGAAGACAGAATCCCTCCCTAGCTTGTGTATATGGACACAAACTCCTGGCCCTTTCAGGCCACTCAAACTTGTGTTTTTTTGTTTTGTTTTGTTTTTCCTGCTTCCAGAAAGAAGCAGGTAGAAGCTGGTAACTGTGTGTAATTTTTACTCTGTTGGGGTAGACGATGAAGAAAGATCCGGCTCTGTTGATACGTAAAATGTACAACTGGCACAACAATAATCCATGCGCTGAACAGGAAGACTTACTGAATGAATGGGCATTAGCTACAGAAGCTTCATAAGTAATTGTATAGAGATCAAAATAAATAGTTTGACCCAGAAATGTAAAATGAAGAAAAATCTGCCAATTAAGAAATATATTGCCTATCAACCTTGATTTGCACCTCCTACTACAACTATATCAACCCTGCCGGACGGCTGACCGAGCTGTAGCTCTGCCCAGAGTTGACTTCCTCAGCACGGCCCCCGACCCCCTCGAATAGACACCTTGCCCAGTCTCCGCTGGCCACAGCATCGAATTGAACAGACACCATAATACAGTGGTACCTCCAGATACGACTGCCCTAACATGCGAGATTTTTGAGATACGAGCGATTTTTGCTTTGAAATATGAGCAACATTTGAGATAGGAGTCATCGCGCGGATCGGCCGGCTGCACACGACCCACCAGTTTACCGTGACTCGAGCATCTTATACATAGTTTTCCACGCCTCAAGGTTACGGAACGAATTAAACTCGTATCTCGAGGTATCACCGTATCACCAGTAGAAGCACTGCATGGAGTACATCTGAAGTAAGAGTGTCAGCCAGAACATTCTCTTCCTCAAGGCTACAAATGAAAACAGCCATCTGTAACCATAAACAAAGCACCCAAGTTCCACGAGGCCAAGAGCTGTCTTGTGGCTTCTTTTGATCACATCTACAATGACCGAGGACCTTAGAGTAGTTAACAGTATTGCATAATGTAAAGAATACTGGATCTTCTCTACAGTCTTTACATCGGAGTGTGGGGGATGGAGGGAGACGAAAGTATTGTTTAAGTACTCATTCCTGGGAATAAACATACTTTACCTGGCATGAGATAAGCCTACTCTTTCATTCGTCATGTCTCCCACATTGATCGGAGCATATGAGTCACCTAGGGGAGATTCTTCTGTTAAAAGATGCAGTTTCTGCTGAAATGGGTGTGGCTCAGTGGATAGAGCGTTGGCCTGTGGACTGAAGGGTCCTAGGTTTGATTCTGGTTAGGGCGTGTGCCTTGGTTGTGGGCACATCCCCAGTAGGGGGTGTGCAAGAGGCAGCTGATTGATGTTTCTCTCTCATTGATGTTTCTATCTCTCTCTCCCTTTCTCTCTGTAAAAAAATCAATAACAAATATATACAGTGGTACCTCAAGATACGAGTTTAATTCATTCCATAACCTTGAGGCGTGGGAAACTATGAGATGCTCGAGTCGCGGTAAACTGGTGGGTCGTGTGCAGCCGGCCGATCAGCGCGATGACTCCTATCTCAACTGTTGCTCGTATTTCAAAGCAAAAATCGCTCGCTCGATGGCTCATATCTCAAAAATCTCATATGTTAGGGCACTCGTATCTCGAGGTACCACTGTATGTTAAAAGACAGTTTCTGTCCTGCAGGTGCAGCATGGAAAGAGGTTGACCCTGGGGTCTGAATTCCACAAGGGCCCAGCGGCCGCTGTGATCTGCTGCGGTTAGGAAGGGTTTCTTGGTCACACAGCCTTCCGCAGCCAAGCCAAGCAGAGAACAGTGAAGGGTAGAGGAGACACCCGGCCGGAGGGGCTGTTCAACCGGGGGTGGGGGGCTGTAGCCACTTGACAACAAGCAGAAACCACAGCCAGAGCCGGACCATCGGTCCACCAGGAGCAGTGAAGCCACGATGAGCCAAACTGCCCCGGGCCAGCTTGCTGTTCCCGGAACACACTGTGAGGCTGAAGGGGGTGCACCTTCCAGTCCCCCCATCCCTGCCTGTGCCCCGTCCTCCGCGGCGCTGAACGGGTGGCTTGTGAGAGTCCAGATGCTCATGAATCATCAACTCGTAGCCGTTTGGCCGGTGATCAAAGCTTCTGAAGTGTCCATAAATCTCAGAGTAAACACCACCCCGGCGCCCCAGCGTGACTCGGGAGAGAAACTGTGCCCTCTGCCATGAAGGCTCTGTCTGCTTCGGCTCACTGGTCAGCTGTTCCAGATGTGAGAGTTTTGTCCGGCTGCCTACAGGCAGTCACGTGCAGGCAGACAGAATCAGACCCATGCTCTCCTTCCCCATGGTTATTTCAGTAAGGACATTGGCTCCTCTCGTTACAGTGTAAAACAAGATATCCTTGGAACAATTCCAAAATGTAGATAGCATTTATATATTAAAATTTGGCAATCGTGTGCAAAGTTTTCCAGAAAACTAAAAAGCCACCACCTAGCCGGTGTGGCTCAGTGGTGCAGCGGTTCTCAACCTGTGGGTTGCAACCCGGCGGGGGTCGAACGACCAAAACACAGGGAGTCACCTAAAGCCATCGGAAAATACAGGTATTTACATTATGATTCATTAACAGTAGCAAAATGACAGTGATGAAGTAGCAGCAACGAAAATAATTTTATGGTTGGGGGTCACCACCCCATGAGGACCTGTCTTAAAGGGTCGCGGCCTTAAAAAGGTTGAGAATCACTGCAGTAGCGGAAAGTCAAAGTTCCATTCCTGGTCAGGGCACGTGCCCAGGCTGTGGGCTTGATCCCTGGTGTGGGGGATGTGCAGGAGGCAGCCCATCAACGATTCTCTCTCATCATCGATGTTTCTATCACTCTCTCCTTCTCCCTTCCTCTCTCCAATCAATAAAAATATATTTTTTTAAATAAAAAAGCAAGACAGCTTTGCTTAGAACTCTGTGAAGGGTTGCACCCTTGTCCCCGCCCCTGCTGGCTTTCGGAGGGTTCTGGAATGACCAGAGGAGCCCACTAGTAAGGCCACTCACTGCTCGATGAGCCGCGATCAATATCCATCGCTGCTCCAGACCCCGCGGCCGGCAGGACGGCCTTTCAGCATCTGAAGCCAAGCATCCCGGGAGCGAGAGCAGCCGGCCCGGCAGCAGGCGGACCCTCCAGGCCGGGTCTCAGGAAAAGGACTCGGAGCCAGGAGGGAAGGCGTTTGGCTCGGGAACTCATTTCGCCTTGCTGAGTTTTCTGAGTGGTTTTCCACCTCATCTTCCTCCGTGCTGATAGGGGCCCGGTTCCTCTCATTTGTCAGGATCCCGTGAAATGGCAGGAGGAGATTTCTACCTGTTTATTTGTTGGTGGCTTCTATCAGCGTCTCTCACTAATAGGCTATCTGCGGCGACAGCTGGCTGCATGTGATAATATAATCAGCAGCGGCTCCCGCCTGGAGATTGAAGAATGAGGCAGGTGCCTTCGCTCGGCCCCCCTGTCTGGCAGGGGAGTGTTGACAAATGTTAGGCTGGCTGGTTTGAATTTCAAAAACAAGGAAGGAAAATGATGTAGGGTTTTTTTGTTTGCTTTTTGTTGTTTTTAAAGAATCACTTCGGAGAAGTATATATTATGCTATTCTGGGGTAAACTGAAGAGGTATGAAATAGTGATGCTTGCAAACAGAAGGTGAAAAAAAATGGGGAAAAATTCACAAGATTGCTTCTCTTTAACCTTGTTATAAACAAATAACTTACCAGCTAATACTTAGTCAGAAGCCAACACCAATGTTAAAACCAGCTCAACAGATCATGCTCTTTATTTTTGAATCGCATCAAACTGTTGAT
>JAAGEH010000337.1:5211865-5255497 GCA_011751065.1 Lasiurus cinereus
TTTTGTGAATAACCTGAGATATGGATTCCATGGATAACCTGAGATATAGAATCCAAGGATAACCTGAGATATGGATTTTGTGGATAACCTGAGATATGGAATTCATGGATAACCTAAGATATGGAATTCATGGATAACCTGAGATATGGAATCTGCGAATAACCTGAGATATGAGTCCACAGATAACCTGAGATACAGATTCTGCGGATAACCTGAGATACAGAATCCGGGGATGACCTGGGATATGGAATCTGCAGATAACCCGAAATACATAGGGCATGCTGGCGTTCATGGCATGGAGGTCCACTCTGCCTCTTCAGACTCCAGATTGCGGGTACACACTGAGGCAGGGGACTAAGCCCAGGTAAAGTGGAGGCCACCAACGGCCTCACAGCGCTGCCCCCAGTTCGGGTCCAGACAGCTCTGCCTCCGTAGGTGTCACTTAAATTGCTTTTCAGAGACCACCCCAGGGAACCCGCAGCTACTCAGACATTTCTCAGCATATTTTCCACACCCTCCGTACGCCATGCAGCCACCACCTGCTGCCCTCACAAGGGGCACATATTCTCGGCGTGTGAGCCTTCTTCCAGAAGAAACTTCTCTTAGGTTCCCTCTTCCTCATGGAACCCAAAGCCGGCAGGCTGTGAAGCCAGCTGCTCCCTGAAATGCCTTTCACCTGGTCCAGAAACTTCTGTGCTGCTTACTTGCTCGCTCACTTGACCATCTCTTCCGCTGAGGTTTCACGGCTGAGAAATATCACATTATGGTCGTTCTGCTCATGCAGAAAATCCCAGCCACCTCCTGAATATGAATGCTCACCCATCATAAATCCCCATCACCCATGTGGGAAAATGAAATACTACTTACTCCCAAGGTCCTCAATATGACATTCATCAGGGAAATGCAAATCAAAACCCAAATGAGGTACCACTTCACAGCTGGTCGAATAGCTGTTCTCAGAAAGACAGATAGAGCGAGTAGTGAGAGGATGTGGAGAAAAAGGAGGCTCGTGCACTGCTGGTGGGCGTGTACATTGGGAGAGCCACTTGGGAAAATAATAGGGCAGATCCTCAAAATATTTAAAACAGAATTACCAGGTGATACCTCAATTCTACTCCTGGGTCTTCATCTGAAGAAAACAAAAACACTCGTTCATAAAGGTGTCTGCACCTCCATGTTCTTGCAGCATTATTGACAAAAGCCCACTATATAAACCAGCTAACTCCATCTATTAGATAAAGAAAATGTGTCGTACACACACAGCAGAATGATATTCAGCCACACAACAGGGGGAAATCTTACCATTTGTGGCACTATGGATGGAACTTGGGGCATTATGCTGAGTGAAATAAGTCTGACAGAGAGAGACGAATACCATGTGACCTCACATATACGTGGAATCTAAAAATAAAACAAAACTGAAAAAAGCTCATAGATACTGCAAACAAATTGGTGGTTTCCTGAGGTAGAGGTTGGGGGTGAATGAAATGGGTCAAAAAGGGAGTTCAAGGGTACACATTTCCAGGTGTAAAATAAATAGGTCCTGGCAATATAATGTAGAGCATGAGGACCAGCTGTAATAATAAAAGCATAATATGCTAATTAGACCGCATGTGGAAGCCAGTTTTGGCCGCAGGGTGAAGGAAGGCCTGCTTTTCACGCATCGGGCCTCTAGTAGTTAATAATAATGAACTGCATATTTGAACATTGCTAAAAGAGTAAATCTTAAAAGTGTTCATCCCGCCAGAACCGGTTTAGCTCAGTGGATAGAGCGTTGGCCTGCGATTGAAGGGTCCCAGGTTCGATTCCGGTCAAGGCATGTATCTTGGTTGTGGGCACATCCCCAGTAGGGGGCATGCAGGAAGCGATTGATCGATGTCTCTCTCTCATTGATGTTTCTAGCTCTCTATCTCTCTCTGTAAAAAAATCAATAATATATATATATTTTTTTAAAAGTGCTCATCCCAGGAAAAACTATTTTGAACTATGTATGGTGACAAATATTAATTAGACTTAAGGTGATCATTTTACAATATATGACAGTCTCAAATGATTGTGTTGTTTACCTGAAACCAATACATACTTTATGCCAATTATACCTCAATTACTAAAAGATTAACACACTTCCGTTCTGCCTGGTTCTGGTCATTCTCTAATGATGTCAAGCGCTTTTTAATATTTGCTTTTGTACATTGCACATCAAACTTCTTATAAATTAAATTTCAGTAAGTGAATCTAGCCTAAATGGAGAGAAATTGCAAGGAATCTATTAACGGGCAGGAAATGCGTTCTTGAACATATTGCTCTTTAGAAAATGAATGCTGAGTAGCAGTTGGACAGCGTGCCTGGCACCTCCATGTCAGCATCTTCCCAGAAGTCTTTGCAAATGTAATTTATCTCAATAGGTTCACCAGAACTTTTCTAAGAATGAGCTGATTTCCTCGGCCCGCTTGTATTACACGATGAGCAATTGTACTTACATCATCTTACCTTCTCCACTCGCTCCGGCCATTCCTCATTATCATTCACAGTCAGAGGCCATTTCTTTTCACAGACTGCCAAGTTATCAGCTTTACGCTCACCGTGCTAAGAAGGCTTTATGCCAATTGATAGTCCTCTCTTCACGACAATTCTTAATTCCCATGGGCTGAAGCCCAAAGAAGATACGAGCCTGTGTTGTTTGCATAGTTTTAATAGCAATAAAATACTGTCATTGAGGCCAGGCCGGAGCTACTCAAAGACTTCATTTAGAGTTTTATATACATAGCATCATAGGAGTACTTTATTTGTCCAAGAGTATTATTTTAACTAACTTCACTGAATAAAGAGGTTTTCATATAGTTCTTCCACCATGAAAGTTAGCAATTTTTTTAGAGGGTTCGTGCTTAATAAGTTAGACCTCAATGAAGATATACGGCAAAAATATCTTAAAGTAACGGACAAAAATATAAACTCGTAAAGCATGCAAACTTACTCTGGGTTTTATGTTGTGATAGAATAAATTTGAGTCATTCTTGATGTTTTGGACTATTCACACCTCAGCTGGGAAGCTATGTTTGCTCACATAGCTTCATACACTCACTTCCAAGCTGCCAAACATGGATGCTTCAGAGATTACTGTTCTGGTTTCCAAGCAGAAACCACTGATAGGTTGTGCCAGGAGCACGTTTTCCTCAGAAGTCATCACTGCCATGTCAGTCTGCAGTTTCTCTTCCAGACCACTGACCGTTTAGTTTCTTTATTTTTTTATTTTATTTTACCTTTGACCATTTGGTTTTTTTGTGTATTCTTTTTTTTTAAATATATTTTATTGATTTTTTTACAGAGAGGAAAGGAGAGGGATAGAAAGTCAGAAACCTTGATGAGAGAGAGACATCGATCAGCCGCCTCCTGCACACCTCGTACTGGAGATGTGCCCGCAAGCAAGGTACATGCCCCTGACCGGAATCGAACCTGGGACCTTTCAGTCCACAGGCCGATGCTCTATCCACTGAGCCAAACCTGTCTCGGCTTTGTGTATTCTTTTAAAACATATTTTTATTGATTTCAGAGAAGAAGGGAGAGGGATAGAAGAAGGGAGAGAGAGAGAAACATCAGTGATGAGAAGAGAACCATGCCTCCTGCATGCCCCCCACTGGAGATGAAGCCCGCAGGAATTGAATCATAACCTTCTGGTTCATAGGTCAACGCTCAATCACTGAGCCATGCAGGCTGAGCAATTTTCGTTTTTAATTGAATGGCGATGAAACATTTACATTTTAGGGGATTATTTTGCATTACCATCTGAATGTTTAATATCCCTGTATTAATCATCAGTGCAACAAATGACAGATGAACTTTTTTCTGGGGAAAATTTCTTCCTGGCTATTTTTTGATCACTCATGGATATCATCTTCACATAAATTGTTACTGAATAATCCTGTGGCTTTATTAATCCTGTATCTTAGCATGTGAAGATCTAAATCCTTCACGCGCTGCTCTCGTCTGACTAACATGCTTTTGATGAGAGTCTAATTAAAGGAATGGATTTCCCTTAGCTCTCATTTGGGCCCTAAATTTAAATGCCTGCGTCTTCCTAAGACTAAGAGATTTTTTTTTTTTACTTCTTCTCCGCTTTCCTGTGGCAGCCATATGTACTTTAAATCAAATTGGAGACCTTTATAGCTAAATCTTAGTTTTCTCATTAAGTGAGGAAGATATGAGCATACATTAATTTTTATTGAATTTAATTTTCATATGATTTTTAAAGGAAGGTCATTAAATCTCCTAAATGGGATCAAATTGCTGAAATTATATGATGGTCTGGCATGTGTCCACTGGGTGAGATCATTTAAATATTTAGGGCTCTTTAGATCTGAATTCTTGGTTTCTCATTACGTCTAATTTTCCCTGTGAGAGAAAGTACCGAGTTTTGCTGAAGTGTTGACTTCTCGCCTGTGTAATTCTCTCACACGCGTGCAATCAGGCTGCTCTGTCACCGGAATGACGTCCCGGGTAGAGCCCGATGAGGATGCCCATTTGTCCTCCTTGATGTGTGGGGCCATGCGGTAGGGAGTAGCTTCAGCCAGTCACATGCTGGTGACGATGACAGCAGTGGCAGTGACTGCAGTCTTTGTCTGCAGATGGCCTCCCATGTGCCAGACACTCTACGTGATTTACATGTTATGTGATTCGAACTTCCCAACAAGACCTCCGTATGATGTAGGCTGCTCTCCTTAGTATACAGCTGGGAAGGCGGAGGCGCAGAGAAGCGAATATTTGTCCCGAGTCTCAGAGCTAAGCCATCAAGTAGGACCAAGATGGGAGCCCGTCTCCATCAGGCCCCAGAACCCACTGTCTCTTTATCTTAGTGGTTTTCCAACTGGAATCGTCGCCACGATCTGGTAGGGGTCTTTTTAAAAAAGAAAATACAAATACAGCGGTACCTCGAGATACGAGTGCCCTAACATACGAGATTTTTGAGATGCGAGCCGTCGAGCGAGCGATTTTTGCTTTGAAATACGAGCAACAGTTGAGATAGGAGTCATCGCTCGGATTGGCCGGCTGCACATGACCCACCAGTTTACCGCGGCGACTCGAGCATCTCATAGTTTCCCACGCCTCAAGGTTACGGAACGAATTAAACTCGTATCTCGAGGTACCACTGTAGTTATAGATTCTAACTCAATCATGAATTCTAATTCAACTACAGAGGTGTTTGAGGCACAGGCAAGGAGTTCTCCCAGAGATTTCAGGAACTGCTCTTTGTTCTTGGACTAGTATTACCAGTAAGCCTGAGGCATGGGCAGTTTTAGGAGAATCATTTTCTGTTCTAGATCTTCCAAACCTGATCTGCTTGCCTTGTTCTCTCTCAGAGGAGACAGGCATGTTTTACCAATCTCCACTCTTATTAGAATTTATCTTCCAAACATTGTTGAGCCCTGGCTGGGGGGCTCAGCTGGTTGGCACATCACCCTGTATACCAAAAGGTTAGGGGTTCACTTCCCAGTCAAGGTACATTCCTAGGTTGTAGGTTCAATCCCCAGTGGCCAGGGTGCATACAGCAGGCAATTGATGGTTGTTTCTCTCGCAGGTCATATCCCTCTCTCTCTCTCTCTCTCACCTCTTCTCTCCTCTTCTCTCTCTCAGTTCCCCAGGTGAGAATTTAAGAAAATTGACCACGTTGATAGTAGATAAATAGTTTTATAGAATTGTCGACCATCCATCTATGGATGAATTTCTGCATGTAGACTCCAAAATATGTGTGTATCAAGGCCTGGAAATTTGAGACTGGAGGTCTGCAGGTCAATGGCAAAAAAGGAATTCATTTTTAACATTTAAAAATTGGGAGCTTTTACATATAAATCCTGATTGCCTGCTACATTTGAGAAATTGGAAGACCCGGCCAACTGAATATTGCCACCTGCTAACAATCAACTGCGCGTTGGCTCCTGTTTCTGCACCGGGCATGGCATTCCTCTCTGCCATCATCCACGCTGAGCCTACTATACACATTGATGCTACCAGCCTGGCTCAGAACTACAGGCGGCCCTGAAATAATGTCACTCAAAGGGTAATTGAAAGAAATGGAACATTTTAGACTCGAGAGGAAAAGCCTCAGGAATGGCATTCTCATTTTCCTCAAATACCTCAATGATTTTTCTCATGTAAAAATGTAATAAAAATATTTTGTGTGATGCCAGTAACAATTCTCACACCTTACGTCTCTCTGGCACCTTATCGCATTGATGTTTCTTAGCTATTGTCCATAAAAGAGGCCAAAATTCCTAAACCCATTTTATAGAGGAGAAAATTAAAAAATATTGTATAACTTGGTTATGGTCACAAAAATAGGAAAGGTAGAGATCTGGGGATGGAACATAGTCCTTTGATCTCAAGGCCAAACAGGGGACACAAACTCAGATGCTTCAGGGACCAGATAAACAACACAGAGGTGAGGAGTGGAGGAGCCGCAAGTGACCATGGGTAGTGCTGGCGTGGAATGCTTGAGAATGCCTGTGTCAATTAAAATTTACTTAAAGCAGCCCTAACTGGTTTGGCTCAGTGGATAGAGCGTCGGCCTGTGGACTGAAGGGTCCCAGGTTCAATTCTGATCAAGGGCATGTACCTTGGTTTCTGGCACATCCCCAGTAGGGAGTGTGCAGGAGGCAGCTGATCGATGTTTCTCTCTCATTGATATTTCTAACTCTCTCTCCTTCTCCCTTTCTCTCTGTAAAAAAAATAAATAAAATATATAAAAAAATAAAATTTACTTAAAGCAGAAACAAGGATGGGCCAAAACATATCTGCCTCTGGGACCATGTGCCTTGAATTCCTGTTCTCTGCCTTGTGCTCCCTAGAAGGAATGATAGATGTGACTTCATAGCAGAACAATCCAATAGCAAGGACACTGTTGAACCACATAGGGATGCTGATGCTGGGACACAAACTCATGATAAATTAGGCAACTTAAAACCTCTCCTGACTGTGAATCAGTGTTTAAAGATGTTTCAAGTATGTATAAAGCATAGGGTGGCACGGTGAAACGTGTATCCCAGCGGTGTCAGAATTATCACTGGCGCTGAAGGCATTGGGTAGGTGCCATTGAGTAAAAGAAGTTGCACTGACGTCTCAGGGGTCCCGGATGAGTGACACCCTACTTATCTCTCCCAGAAGGTTGGTGCTGGGTAATTGGACCCACAAAGGTACCACCAGCTGCTATCACAGATAAATCCCAAAATATTCATTTCCAAACTCTAGAGCAGTGGTTCTCAACCTGTGGGTCGCGACCCCTTTGGGGGTCGGATGACCCTTTCACAGGGGTCGCCTAAGACCATCGGAAAATGCAGATATTTACATCACGATGCATAACAGTAGCAAAATGTCATGGTTGGGGGTCACCACCACAGGAGGAATTGTATGCAAGGGTCACGGCCTTAGGAAGGTTGAGAACCACTGCTCTAGAAGTATGTTTCCTCTTCAAATGACTTCCAAAGTGGGGGTTCCGAATGGGGGGGGGCCCCTTCCCAAAGCAGAGATTCAGCTTCCTTCCTTCATGTGGATTCCCACTCTCTGAGTACAGGCTGAAAGTGGCCTGGGAGCTCAGCATATTTCTACCCAGCAGAAGGTGGGAAGGAGACCAGGGTAGTACACGTAGAAGATGTCGTGTGCCATACCTGGAAATGAGGCTCAGCATTCCTGCCCACGCTCCAGTGGCCAGGCCTCAGTGACATGGCACACCTAATGCCAGAAAGGGTGGCAACTGCAGTTTACTTGTGCACCTGGGAGGAGAAAAAACTGGACCTGGTGAATTTCTACCATGGCAGTTCTCAGCTCATTTTAGGGTCAGCGTAGATTGCAAAATCTACTCCATCAAAATAGCTCACCTTTGCACCAAGTTGTCTACACTTGACAATAAGGATTCACATTAGGTATTGCAGGTGACCCTCACAATCATCCTGTAAGAGTGACTAGTTTTCTACTCTCATCTTCTCTGTGCTGTAACACACATTTAAACACATGACACACAGTCAGAGACACTCGGATGCAAATCCCTCTTCAACTGCTTGCTAACAATGGAATCTTGAGTGAATAACATTACGTTACCTCTAAATCTGTCATCTCATCTGTAAAGTAATTATCATAGAAATAATGGGTAATCCTATATAATAAAAGGCTAAAATGCAAACCGACCGAACGGCAGAACGACTGGTTGTTATGATGCACATTGACCATCAAGGGGCAGATGCTCACTGCAGGAGCTGCCCCCTGGTAGTCAGTGCGCTCCCACAGGGAGAGTGCCGCTCAGCCAGAAGCCAGGCTCATGGCTGGCGAGCGCAGCAGCGGTGGTGGGAGCCTCTCCCCACTCAGCAGCAGCGCTAAGGATGTCTGACTGAGGGCTCCTGGACTGCAAGAGGGTGCAGTCTGGGCTGAGGGACCCCACCTTCGAGTGCACGAATTTTGTGCACCAGGCCTCTGGTACTGAATAATTATCACGTGTCAAATACTATTCTTAGTGCTCTCATTAAACCCTAACAACTCAATAAGGAGTTCCTGTCATTGTCCCTGTTGACAGATGAGGAAACAGGTATAGAAAAGTTAAGTGACTTTTGGGGTCACATGGCTAGAGTAGCAGAGCGATAATTTTAAGCTAGACTTGTCAAACTCTCACACTTGAAAGCCTGTGCTCACAGCTCTTTTACTGTTCTGTTTTTAATATAACACATAGTTTGCATAGTCACAGGGAGGATTAAATTTAAAAATAAAAATATGAATAAGCCCTGACTGGTTTAGCTCAGTGGATGGAGGATTGGCCTGCAGACTAGGGGGTCCCAGGTTCGATTCTGGTCACGAGCATGTGCCTTGGTAGTGGGCACACCCCCAGTGGGGGGTGTGCAGGAGGCAGCTGGTCGATGTTTCTCTCTCATCGATGTTTCTAACTCTCTATCCCTCTCCCTTCCTCTCTATAAAAAAAAATCAATAAAATACATTAAAAAATATGAATGAATGAGTCCTCATGCTCATAATATGACCATGAAGGACTAAATAAATAAAGACATCTGAGCCCCTTCACCTCACCTGATGCTTTACCATCCAAAAGGCAAATTGCCCTGGTTGGCAAGTAAAAAATGCTCATGTGTCTTCCTGACTCTTACAAGATTGCTCTAAAAAGACATTTGCTTAGCATTATTTTTGCTCCATTACCCAGCGCCACCTCTAAGGAATGTGTGACATCTCGTGCTAGTTCTTAAGGAATGCCTCAAATACACTGGTATTTTATGTGTGTGTGTTTGTGTGTGTGTGTGTGTGTGTGTGTGTGACGTGCGCACACACACACACACACTGGAGGCCCGGTGCATGAAATTCATACATGGGGGGTTGTGGGGGGGAGGTTCCCTCAGCCCAGCCTGCACCCTCTCCAATCTGGGACCCCTCGCGGGATGTCTGATGCCGGCAGTCGGACATCCCTCCCACAATCCAGGACTGCTGGCATCCAATTGCTCGCCTGCCTGCCTGCCTGATTGCCCCTAACTGCTTTTGCCTGCCAGCCTGATCACCCCCTGACCACTCCTCGCCAACCTGATCGATGCCTAACTGCTCTGCTGTCAGCCTGATCTCCCCCAATCGCCCTACCTTGCTGGCCTGGTTGCCCCCAATTGCCCTCTCCTGCCGATCTGGCCGCCCACAATGCCCTCCCCTTTCGGACTGGTCACCCCTAACTTCCCTCCCCTGCCAGCTTGGTCCCCACAACTGCCATCCCTCTCCTACAGGCCCGGATGCCCCCAACTGCCTTCCCTGCTGGCCATCTTGTGGCAGCCATCTTGTGGCAGCCACATGGGAATGGCCATCTTGTACGAGGGCGTAATAGTCAATTTGCATATCACCTCTTTATTATATAGGATATAGATGTATATATATTTTTAATCACTGAGCAGCTTGAAAGTTTGTTACAGAAACACCAAGCAGAGCCGAGTGTGACAAGGCTGCCAGGCGATTAGGAATGATTCACCTACAAACGGTGCCGCTGCAACCTTGAAACGGGGCCCCCGGGGTGCGGTGTGCATATGGCACCGGCGCCACGTGAAGGCCTGTAATTACCAAGCACATGTTACGGGGTGTAATGTCTTGCTAGGGGAGAGATCAAAAATCATGTGTCTCTCAGCTCCAGCACGGCTCACGTCACCGTAATGTGTGACAGAGGTACCATCGCTTCCTCCACACGGTCCCTCTGAGCATCAGGTGCTGCCAAATCCGCCCCACCCCCCACACCGCGGCGGCTCACTCAGGACAGACGTTTCCAGGTGTCGTTCCCAGGGAAAGGCTGCTATGCCTCCTTGGGGAGTGAAGCAGACTTCTCAGTGGCAAGAAGCAAAGCTCACAATGAAAATGCTCCCGGAGAGTAAGTAAATCCAGAGTAGGCAGCACGGAAGGGCTTTAGATACAGTTAGCGACCAGGCGCTGTTTCAAAAGGTGGTGACATGCCCTCATCTGTGGCAGCCCCAGGGCCAGGGGGAAGGGGAACCAGAAATCTTCATCATCTGGGCCGAGAACTCGTATCCATGGGGGTCCCTCACCTTGTGGATACCTGTTACCCGGTGGGTTGAATCTGGGACTCTAATCCTCAGTTCCTTATAAAGGGACCGTGGAGGGAAGGAAAAATTAAGCATCCCCATTTCTTCCTTTATTCTTTCTGGATGGAAAGAGAGTAAAGAGAGGCCAATTCCAGTCCTTCCTCTCAGCCCAGAAATCCCCGCTCCACCCATTTCTACCTACCCGTATTTTCTGGCTTATAAGATGACTTTTTAACCCAGGAAAATCTTCTCAAAAGTCCGGAGTCGTCTTATACGCCGGGTGTCGTCTTATAGGGCGGGTATATCTCAAACTCTCTATTTTAACTGGAAAAGTGGGGGGTCATCTTATACGCCGGGTGTCATCTTATAGGGTGAGTATATCCCAAACTCTACATTTTAACTGGAAAAGTCGGGGGTCGTCTTATACGCCCAATCGTCTTATACATGGGAAAATACGGTAGTCTTAGGCAAAGGAGCTCTCACCATCCATCTGAATGAAATAGACCAAAGACAGAAGGACACAGCTCCCTTCCCCTTTCCCAAGTGCCCCCTTAAGCTTGCGCTTCTGAGCTGTCAGAGGCAGGACAGGAAAGATAAATGTTCACCTGAAGACACAAAGCAGGCAAAGCGAATGTGATAAATATTCCTCCTTCCATCGGCTCCTGCGGCAAGTATTTGGTAGCTGGGGCTGAGCTCTTGCAGATGGGGCAGATCCTGAGGCTCATGTCTCCTGGGAGGCCCCGAGTCGGGGTGCTAACTGCTGTGAAGGAAGCGGGGCAGGAGAAGCCGCAGAGAGGGGCGCGGTGGTAAGGGACGCTCTCTCAGAACGTGCGTTGTGGTTTGAAAGGCCAAAGGGGAAAGTACCAAAAGGGGGTGAGGGATGCACAAGTGTGCCCCTTTTGAAGCTGAGGTGCTTGTCCTCTTCAAGGCCAGGTGGCTGAGCTGAGGGAGGAGGGGAGAGGCAGGGAGGTGGGCATGATGGGCAGAGGGCAGGGCTCAGAGGGCCAACTGCAGATCAGTTATCGTCGCTCCTATGAGGAGGCCTTGCCTTGTCTCTGTGCTTTCGGTAGAGATCTACGGTCCCTGAGTGACCATCGCCCTGTTATCTGTCCGCTTTATACCCGGTGTGGGGGGATCTCTCAGCCTGGAGGGAGCAGATAAAGCACTGACCACGGACACCCCAAGGCCATCAAGCAGAACTACAGAACCATTCCCACTGAGCGTGCCCACAAGCCAGCATCGCGGGGCCGCCCCCCGCTGGCATCGGGATAATGAACTATCATTCCGCTTGTGTGCTTGGCACTCGGATGTTTATGGCTTAAAATGACCATCAGCTTTGCGGCAGAAATAGCCTCGTGTCCTTCAGAAACAGGTCCTATTACCTGGAATATGCATTTCCAAAGTGTGTTTGCCTGTCACCCTCTCCATCAGATGAAGTAGCGTCTTTAGATGCGACTCCGCGAGGAAAGAGTCTATAAAATGCTCACAGCGGTGCGAGGCCCGAGCTGCCCTTTGCGCTCGCAAGGGCATCGCAGCCATATGCCAGGCTGGACGGGCTCCAAGCGGTGCCTCTCCGCGCCCCCTCCTAGCCAGGCCTGGAGCCCAGGCCCCCCGCCTTCCGATGCTCCCCTTCCGGAACACCCACAGACTGCTCCCTACACGCCCCGCATTGTCAGAACGTCCTGGCCCGCAGAGGCATCGTAAACATTCGGGGGGATGTCTTCCCTCAAACCTCTAGACTTGGTGGAAATGTGAGAATAGAAGAAAATGGGAACTTCAAGTTGTGTTCTTGCAAAAGAAAACTCCCCTTCATGAAAAAGCGCTGTAAGAAGCTAATGTTTTTCCACTCCCGTTTACAGTCCCAACTCTTTGCGTCTCCAACGTCCAGGCTGTAGGTGGCTGTCCACAGAAAAGGAAGCCAGCCGCAGCCTCTCTCTAGTCCTGGTACAATCTCCTCCCGACCGGTTAGCTTCCGGTAAGCCTGGGCGAGCCCCTAATGTATCCTGCAAAACGGACAGATTTGCCATGCCCTCCACACGAGTCCTTGTGAACGAATGAATGAGTGAGTGAATGAATGAATGAAGGTTTGCCTCTTCTGAGCCCTCTATAGCAGCCTGGCTGAGCAGAAGTGGCTCATTCTCCCTGGTACTCTGCCAGGGCTTTGAACCATTCCCTTTATGCCTAGCGGTTTCTTCTCACGATACAACCCCACACAGGCCTGTCCGCAGCCAGCTCTGCAGGTCGGCTACCCCGACTCCAACAGTTTTCTTTCTTTAATTCTTTGCTGCATGTCAATAATCGTTGCTCTATAAATATGTTGAATCCAATACGTGGGTGATTCAGCAATTCATCTTCACAGCATAGCATTCATTTGCTCACCACGAGAAAGATGATGTATTGCTCTGGATCTGTTAGCTAAGCTGAACTAACGGTCTTTCCTCTGTATCCATCTGTCCATCACTGACCACTCACACTTTACGCAGTGACAGAAAGGGTCTATGTTTGTGTGCCTGATACTGTAATCAATGAGCATCAGAAATAGGGAACTACACGTTTAATTTTATTTCATTTTTCATTAATTAAAATTTAAGTAGCCACGCAACCCGTGGTTCTTGCACTAGATCGTGCAGATCTTCCCGGAAGTCACCAAAATATTTTGAGGATCAGGAAAGTTTTCATGGCCACTTGGTCCTGAAAGCAGTTGAGACAGGGGACCTCGCTGCTTATGTAAGTTGTGAAACTGGCCCTAGGTTCAACGCTGTGTCTCTAGCCACCAATGTCATTTGAAAATGGTCCACACGGAGCGGATGTGACACCTGCTTAGTGCTTGCAAGGGCTCTCCACTGGGTTCAGCAGAGACAAAGTTTGGAGGTGAGGCGGCTGGCTGTCGCTGAAGCTCCAGGTTCAGGGGTATTTTAACCATCACCGACTCTCAGATAGGCCTGGGGAACCACTCTGAGACTTCGCCACAAGTGAAGAGACGTTACGTGATTTTCTAGCGATGCCACGTGTCAACGCTCTTCTAGGAACCGAGGAAGAAACATGTGAACCAAATAGTCAAACAGTCTTTTCAGGAGAATTCCATCTCTCTCTTCTCCGGGAGGAAGTCACACTCGGAGAGCTTTCTGATGTGTGTCTACGTGGTTCCATTCTCTCTTTCCAAAGGAGTCACATTGAAAAGCTGTGGCCTTGTGACCTCGGTCCACCTCAGCATGTCAGATGGAAGCCATGACTGAAAATAGCCAACAGAGATGGATTGGATACCCCGAGCCCACAAGAAACTCAAACGATGGTAAGATTTGGGTTTGACAAGAGCAGACACAGTAAATTGAGGATCAGCTATAGGAAGTGTGACCACCACAGTGATGGCTTCTCCACACCTGGACATGTGGGTTGTGAGAAGGGGCACCTGGGAATGGGGGTGCACATGGGAACTATTCCGAGTGAGCATGGATGGGTGGTCGCCCCAACTTTTTGGAAGAATGTGCTCTAGGTCAACATGGTTTGGCCTGGTAAACTTCTTTGTAAGCCAGTAAATACCTGGCTTCTCACCGGTATGACAAATTTATCTCAACGTTTGATATTTCACATTCATCTTTTTAAATTTTATCTGGAATCTACAGAGTCATAAACATATTTTTTTAAATATTTTATTGATTTTTTACAGAGAAGAAGGGAGAGGGACAGAGAGTCAGAAACATTGATGAGAAGGAAACATCATCAGCTGCCTCCTGCACAACCCCCACTGGGGATGTGCCCCCAACCAAGGTACGTGCCCTTGACCAGAATCGAACCTGGGACCTTTCAGTCCACAGGCCGATGCTCTATCCACTGAGCCACACCAGTTTCGGCCATACACAGATTTCTGACTTCTTTGCTGTAAATGGGTGCTTCAGCTCCTCTTCCCTAGTCCTGACCCTCGGGCATGTGGTGAAGTGGGGTCCCTTGTCCTGTGTGAGCGCTGGCCACTCCACAGGAGCAGCAGGAGGAAGCAGGACTTCTGTCTGCTTGTCCAGGGAAAGAAGACTCTGGAAGCGAGGGCTTTTCCCAAGAGCACTGAGAAATCGGGGAAGTTCCGCTTGTCCATAGTCACACAGTGTTAACGGGGGTGAAGGGAGAGTGACGGGAGACATTACCGCCACGTCTGGCCTCTTCTCCTGAATAACATCCAAGCCAGCTCTGCACACGGGCCTTGCGGGGGGCAAACTGGCCCAGAGATTCCCTCTTCTCCGCGTTGTTGCACTTACCTCCCTTCCAGAGACGAGGAGCGACCATCCATGCCTTCCTCAGTCAGCACAAGCCGTTGCTGCTCTCCCCTTCCTGCCTGCGTCCCTTCCTGTAAAGCCTGCTCTTACCTCTCTGCACCTCCATTCCCCTCTCCACGGGGCCGGTCCTCAGCATCCGACCCACAGTCCCCACGTCCACATTGTCCCGTCACTGACTCCTTTGCGGGTTGTTTGGTTGGTCAGGTGGTTGGGTTTTACCTATTTCCCAGCGAAACTCTCCCGATCTGAACTCATATGGGGGTGAAACCTGGCCTGAACTGATGAGGGGCTATTAGAGACTGTTGTCCAACTTGGTGTGAACATGTGTGCGTTTCACAGTAGCCTCTTATAACGCCAGCTGCTACCGTGCTGCCTCTGGCGTCCTGGTGGTGGGATGGGGATTCTGCAGTCTACACTGCATATTACCATTCTCAAATCGTGGAAAACTCTCTGTGACCTGTCATTTTTCTACCGTTCTCTTCTCAGTCAACATAAAGAAACAAGTGTGAGTTGCCATTTAACTCATACTGAACTTATTTTTAAAGAGAAGCAGCTGTCTTATTATAAAGTTAATTATAATCCACAATTAATGTGTGTGTGTGTGTGTGTGTGTGTGTGTGTGTGTGTGTGTTTAAATCATAATGAAGAACATACTGGAGATGTGTCTCCTCGGGAAAGCATAAACATTAATTCTTTCGGACCATGAATTCCTCTAGAGCCGAAGTCTAGCATAGCCTTGTTACTTCCCTATACTTGTTCAGTGATACTGAGAAGTTCATCCAGAGAATGAACCGGTGTTGACCGACGCCATGGAAGATGGTCAGAGAAAGGCGGGTGCTGAAGTTTGGGAGAAGAGAACGGGGCTTGGGCACGTGGTCAGGCAGCCATGAGGGGGGCTGTTGCAGTGGCTTCAGAGACGGGGGGACGGGGAGCCTTGGGCTCAGCCTCCTGGTGGTGGAGCTGAGCCGGGGGTCCTGCAGGAGGAGCTGGGGGAATCCAATCCAAGAGCCCTGCTGCGTTCTCGAACCCTCTGTGTCACATTGGTGACGCTCAGCCACAGAGCCACGCCAGTCAGACTGTAGACTTCCCTCTTCCGTCAGTCCCTCCTCGTTCCCTGGTCCACGGAGCAGGGCTGTGGTATCAGCTATTACAAGCACCTGTTGGCATTATTCACTCGACAAGCCTGAGCGCCTGGGTGCCTGGGGTTTGCAGTGATTGAGACAGAGGGAGATCCAGGGAGAGGGGAGCCCCCAGCTGGCTGCCTGTAACCCCAGCCCTGCGCTCCCCTGCTCCCCCAGTTCCTCTGCCCTGTGTCTGCTCGCTTTCCTCATCTACCACGTGGCGGAATGTCACAGGTGAGGAGAGACCCTCGCCTTCCCCAGTAGCTCATAGAGGTGGGTTCTTAGGGTACCACTAGAGGCCCCCACCGAAGATGAGGTACAGTAGAAAGCTTTATTTCCACGGAAACACACCCCTAGGTCTCCAAAGCCCCATGTCCCGCAGTCCAGCGTGGAAGTGTCGCTGTGGCCTCAGTGGAGCTGAATCAGAGCCGTGGCCAGGCCAGCACCAACCAGCTCAGCTGTGTCCCCGCTGCGGCTCCTCACCCCCATGTCTGCCAGGGCTTCTGGGAAGATGGAAAGGGAGAGGGTGGCCGGAGGCCCGGGGCCCTGCACGGGCTGCAGACCTAGCGCTCTCATCACGGCAACAAGCGCAGTCACAGTTCCATTAGGGTTATTACTGCTGCGCGCAGGTGGAGTTTAATTTGTCTTGTTCCCCTCCAGTGAAGGCTTTCTATAAGTTAGGGACCTTTGGGCTGTGATCATGGAGAACCGAACTAAAAGGCTTTGAAATACCCTGTGATTTATTATCTCCCGGAACAAGCAGTCGGGGCCGTTAGCACCGCAGTGATGTCCGCAAGGACTGGATCCCTTCCCGCTTTCCTGCTCTGATGGCCGGTGCCTGATACACTGGGTGTCTGTCTCCTCAAAATCTCCACATCTCACTCACTCTCTCTCTCACCCGGGGAGAGGGGAAGGGCTTCCCTACAAACCACTTAGGTCTCCAGGGACCTGTCAGCTTCCCAGGTTCGGTTTGTCCGCAAAGAAAGGAGTCAGTTGCTTCTGAGAGGGCGGTAATGGCCGTGGAATAGGCGGCCTGGCCTTGGTCTTCCACTCCGGCCTCGATCTGCATTTCAGTCTGCTTCCGAATAGAGTGGCGAGCGGAACAGACTCAAGCCCTCGCAGAGAGCAATGGCAAGTCTTGCTGAGGAAGGCCTCAGCAGTACAGATGGCTGGAGCCAGCCTCAGCAGGGAGGGCAGCGAGATCGATGGACAAGGTCTTGGTCAGAGGCACAGAACCCAGAGTTGGAGATGGGAATAGGTTTGGGGTAGCTGCTGGGTGTTTTGTCCTTTAGAAAAATAAAAATAGATTCTCTCCGATTGGAAAAAAATGTATCTAAAGGTATACAGTGGTACCTCGAGATAAGAGTTTAATTCGTTCCGTCACCTTGAGGCGTGGGAAATGATGGGACGCTCGAGTCGCGGTAAACGGGTGGGTCGTGTGCAGCCGGCCGATCCCCGCGATGACTCCTATCTCAACTGTTGCTCATATTTCAAAGCAAAAATCGCTCACTCGACGGCTCATATCTCAAAAATCTCGTATGTTAGGGCACTCGTATCTCATGGTACCACTGTATGTGGGATGCATGCTTGCTGACCTGAAAGATGAGCTCTAGTAGAAAGCTTTCTTTCTCTCTCTTTTTTTTTTTATAGCAAAGGTGATTTATTGAAGAATAAGTACAGACTCCCATGTGGGGCGTGGGAAGAGTCTCACGGAACGGACTCCCACATGGGGAGAGGGAGGAGGGTCCCCAAAAGCTTCCTTTTCACAGAATTGCAGCCCCAGGTTCGCAGAGACCCACCTCCCGCAGCCCAGGCTTGGCAGGGCACCTGGGGTTTCAGTAGCTCTAACACCAGAGCTTCCTGGCCAGGTGGAGCTGGTTCAGTCCGGTACCAGCCGGCTTCTGTTCCAGGTCATCCATCTCCTGCTGCAGAGGAACGCTGGGAGAGTCAGGATGAGGAGACGAATCTGTCTGCACCCTCATCCTCGGACACCCGCATGAGCGAGAGACACAGGGCGACCGTGACTGTCTGCGATGAAAGCCTCAACCGGAAGTCTAAGTGCAATGCAAGCCCAAGAATTGGGGAGGAAGATCTGTGTCACGTGTTGACAGATAAGGGCCCTATTGTCACCCTTTCAGTGTTTCTAACGCTGTCTCGTCTTGCACATTAAAGAGAGACCTTTATTATAGGGGAAATCATTGGCCAATAAAATCCGTGAAATCCTCCAGGGCCAGTGTGGGTCAGTGGATAGAGTGTCTACCTGCGGACTGAAAGGTCCCAGGTTCTATTTCGGTCAAGGGCATGTATCTTGGTTGCGGGCACATCCCCAGTGCGGGGTATGCAGGAGGCAGCTGATCGATGTCTCTCTCTCATCCATGTTTCTAGCTCTCTAGCCCTCTCCCTTCCTCTCTGTAAAAAATCAATAAGATATATTTTTTTAAAAAATCTGTGAAATCCATCAGCATCCCAGGCTCAGATGAGAGGACTGGGGGAGTTCAGGCGTTGACTTCAAATGCAGCAAGTGCCGCCTCACAGAGGACCACGGCTGGGCTTCCTGCCACTTTGCTGCATGAGATTCACTGTTTGGTGATGCAGGAGAGGATGCCGACTTAATAGAACTTACCTTTCCATGAATGCATAAGGCTTGAAAAAACTCACAAAGAGGGCTGCAACCGGTGTGGCTCAGTGGATAGAACGTCGGCCTGCAGACTGAAGGATCCCAGATTCGATTCTGGTTAAGGGCATGTACATTGGTTGCGGGCACATCCCCAGTGGGGGATGTGCAGGAGGCGGCTGATCGATGTCTCTCTCTCATTGATGTTTCTAGCTCTCTATCCCTCTCTCTTCCTCTCTGTAAAAAATCAATAAAATGTATTTACCAAAAAAGCTCACAAAGAGGATCCCTGGAGCACTGGTGCTCTTACACATCAGCACGCATTGCCAGTGGCGGCGGTATCCTGTTTCTTGGCCAATTCCCATCAAAGAATAACGTGTCTGCTGTTTCAGTATGACTGAAGAAGGCGGGGTGGGATTTTACTTCACACCTTCCGCTAGTCCTTTAAAGCCGTACTGAGCCATTTCCAGTTTTCCTGGGGAAACGTGAGTGTTCGGGTTTCCCTCCATGATCAGCAGCACCAGCATTTGAGTGGCGACTTCTGGCAAAGCAATAACCGGACAGAGGCGGGTTGCCTGCCTTCCAGCATGCGTGGGGAGACACATCTTTTCTACATACTTTTTTTTTTAATATATATTATTGGTTTTTCACAGAGAGGAAGAGAGAGGGATAGAAAGTCAGAAACATCAATGAGAGAGAGAGACATTGATCAGCCGCCTCCTGCACGTCTCCTACTGGGGATGTGCCCCCAACCAATGTACGTGCCCTTGACCAGAATCGAACCTGGGACCTTTCAATCCGCAGGCCAATGCTCTATCCACTGAGCCAAACCGGTTTTGGCCTTTTCTACATACTTTTGTTTATCTTTCTCAACCATTAGACTTCTATGTCAGCCAAAGTCCCCGTGTGTGTGTGAGTGTGTGTGTGTGTGTGTGTTTCTCTCTACCACAGATAATAGGTCCTGGGTGAGGAACTGCAGTGGAAAAATCAATGCTGGTCCCTATTTGCTAATGCACGAGAGGATGCTGACTACCTCGGAAATTTCTCTCGGTAGCCCACGGAAGTTTATTTAATGATGATATTCTTAAAAAATGGAAAGCGAAACTGACAAGTCAGAAGGGAGCGCGATTCAACTAATCTAGTTCGTGTCAGATTGAGATTCAAAATATTGGAAAGGGATGGAGGGGAGGAACTCTCAGAGGGACGGACCCCTGACCCTTCATCTAATATTCCATTAGCAGACCCAGGGAGCGATGTGTTTACAGGCAGCTCAGCACGCCGTCCTCGCGCTGGTTCAAACGCGTTTCTTTTCTCTCTCAGTTTCCTGAACAAAAGGTGGTTCTGAATAAGACTAATTAGCTACCGGGGGAAAAACCACAGCCTTTCATTACAATCAAAGCTTCCGGGGGCTCCTTCCAAGGGTTAGGCTGTGGCAGGCCCTGTCAGTGCTGAAGAGAGAGTTGGATAATTCCCATCGTGAGTTCGGAAATGACAGTTGACTTCCTGCTTTGCAATGGCATGTTAAGTTTAAAAAGTGAGATTGGCATCCTAATGAAACGCTGGAGACATGAAAGAGTAAACAGTGGTTGTGTACAGTCAGGAAGATGAGGCTTGGACAGTGTGGCCCCGGAAGTTCTGATCTGAAGGACAGTGTAGAGATCCTAACTTCCGACTGAAACCCTAAGGATAGAGCACTTCTGTTCCTGCTGGGGAGAAGTCCGTGTCCCCACCTGTTGCTTGTGGGAGTGGAATTCTTACGCTATCCAGGGAAAAATTAATTTTCTGAATGCTGGCCTGGGAGAATGAGGGACTTTTATTTCTGTGGAATTACCGTATTTTCCGGGGTATAAGATGACTTTTTAACCCAGGAAAACCTTCTCAAAAGTCAGGGATCATCTTTTTGGTTTTTTTGGTGTCCTGTTCCTTGTCTGAATATATCACAACTTATTATCACATCTTATAGGGCGGGTATATCCCAAACTCTATATTTTAACTGGAAAAGTTGGGGGTCGTCTTATACGCCCAGTTGTCTTATAATCCAGAAAATACGGTACATCCTTGACTTCCCAAGGTCCCATTTCCCCTTGCCCCACCCTGAAAGGGGTGTAGGTGTGGCTTCAGGAGGGCTAGAATCATTGTGGGAGTTTCCCTTCCTTATTGGGACAGTCAGAGTCAGCTGCAGGCTGCCTTAGCTTGTGCTCCCTACTGCAGACAGACCATCAGTCCACTGCCTGTGGGGGCCCCATGGCCAGGGGTATATGGGGGAATAGAAGGAACCAGAGATCCGATGAGGCAAGGGTCACAGAGAGTGGTTCAAGAGCCAAGAGAGAGAATTCCTTTGTTTCAGCGACTGTATATTTCCAAATTGTTGTGTGCTTGCAGTGGCCACGCCCATTCTGGCCAAGGAGCTCTGTTCCTAGGTGTGACTGACAGGTACCTTCCCTAGTCACCCCAACTTCACTGTGCATATATCGCTCACCTCTTTGCTGTACCCCTTCCCCCAGTGATCTTCAGGGGATGGGCCTGTGGCTCCCTGGGGTGTGCGAATTGCATCTTCGTGGTGAAGCTGCCCGAGTGCCATGCGTACAAGGTCTGGCCTTCCCTCGTCTCCTTTCCTGTGATTATAACTAAGCCAACTGCCGTGGGATCCCTGAGAGTTTCTGTGGCCTCTGACCTGCGTTATTCTCACGAAGCTCTAATTAGAAATCCCCCTCCCCTTGGGAATGAATTCAGTAATGACACCGTTTAGTCATGTACACTGTGATGTCTTGTTGTATATTTCACCCTGAAAGAAATAATTACTTCTGGAAGAAGACCATGTTTCCAAATAGAGGCCAACGTTAGGTCTTTGGAGCTGGGCCCGCCCTATTTTATGGTTTTTATTAAGGTTTTCTGTTGTCTCAGAGGCGGAGAAGATGAAATCTCCAGAACCAGTCCCTGCGAGATAGAGATGAGCGAGGAAGACAGTCATTACACGGTCACCAGGCCAGTGTCCGGACCCCAATCTCCCCTGTCTGTGGGGGGCAGGGGACAGAGACCCGATTCCGCCTGTGGAGCTGGTCCGGGAGGGCTGGATGCAGACCAGTGGCTGAAAGTGATCTTGTTAAAACCCTTTCTCTGGCTCCCAAATGAATGTGTTTATTATCTGCCTCTCTCCAGTGACCACGGAGACACCCCTCCCTGCACACACACCCTCCCCGATCTGGTGCCTCCCCACTGGCCAGCCCTCTCAGTGATTCTCCAGCCCCTGGGCCCTGGCCTCTCTCAGAGCTTTTGCAATGTCCCTCCTTTCACCAGGAAAACATGTGGGGTGTTCTGCCAGCTCATGCCCAGCTGCACTTTCGTTTTCTGCTTAAGTGTCCCCCGTATTTTCAGGTGAATAAAGACGACCCCCAACTTTTCCAGTTAAAATACAATGGTGCTTCGAGATACGAGTGCCCTAACCTATTAGATTTTTGAGATATGAGCCATCAAGCGAGCGATTTTTGCTTTGAAATAAGAGCAACAGTTGAGATAGGAGTCATCGCGCGGATCGGCCGGTGGCACACGACCCACCCGTTTACCGCGACTCGAGCGGCTCATAGTTTCCCACGCCTCAAGGCGACGGAACGAATGAAACTCGTATCTCGAGGTACCACTGTACATATAACACGCTTTCGCCATGTACAAGCTGCTTTCCTCAAACACAGAAACAGACAGAGCCTTCCACAGGACTTGAATGAAGCGATCAAGAAATGGTTGGCATTCCTAATGATCAGGATTTTAATTTTTGGTTAAAACCCAGATTTGCTTCACCCCCCTCTCTCCAACGGCCCTCCCGTCAGGCGGTCGGGACTGTCAAAGACAGAGATGACGCCGCTGATGTAAAGCGGGATTTACATCCGAGCTTTCTGCCGTGAGTTGCCGGGAGCATTTGTCAGGCTGCTTTTCACATCCTCTCGCCCTCCAGCAACCGTGTCATCTGTCTCTGCTTGTAGGGATTTCCGTGCAGCATCGCGCAGAACACACTTAATTAACAGGCAGTGGGACCCGGGGCAGCACACACGATCCATTATCTAAAACGCGGCGGTTTCCGAAGGGATGTTCATGAATCTCCGGTAACGAGGCGGCCTGTTCTGTGAAAGGACTTCTTTTGGGGCGGGGAGCTATGGCCTGAACTCGCGTTATTTTTATTTCAAATACATGTGGAATGGAAGTTCCGTAAGCTTTCCCCCATTTGAAATCTTGACGACCTTACCAGTGCAAACTGATCCTCAGTAATTACCAGTGTCAAGCGCGGTGGTTCGATGCTCAGCCGGCGGGGCTCAGTGGTTGAGAGTCAGCCTATGAACCAGGAGGTCACGGTTCTATTTCCGGTCAGGTCACAGGCCCAGATTGTGGGCTTGATCCCCAGTGCGGGGGGTGCAGGAGGCAGCCGAACAGTGATGTTCTCTCACCATTGGTGTTTCTATCTCTCTCCCTCTCCCTCCTGTCCTCTCTGAAATCAACAAAAATATATATACAGTGGTACCTCGAGATACGAGTTTAATTCGTTCCGTCACCTTGAGGCGTGGGAAACTATGAGACGCTCGAGTCGCGGTAAACGGGTGGGTCGTGTGCAGCCGGCCGATCCTCGCGATGACTCCTATCTCAAATGTTGCTCGTATTTCAAAGCAAAAATCGCTCGCTCGATGGCTCGTATCTCAAAAATCTCGTATGTTAGGGCACTCGTATCTCGAGGTACCACTGTATCTCTCTTCCTCTCCCTCCCGTCCTCTCTGAAATTAACATATATATATATATATATGTCTTTTAAAGTGACAGTGCCATCTGACAGAGGGCACGAGGTTGTGGGATGTAAGAGCGAAGGAATGAAGCAGAAAAAAGAGGAACTCATAAACACAGATAGCAGTATGGAGATAACCAGAGGGAGGCGGTAGGGGAGGGAGAAGGAGGAAAGGGAAGATAATGGTGGGGGGGGGGGGACTTGACTTGGGGTAGTGGACACACATCATATAATACAGAGGTGATGTATGATAGAATATGACTGAAACCAGTATAATTGTGTTACTGTCACCCCAATAAGTCTTTAAAGAGTTAAATGCAGTCATAAGAGTGGGAGTCTCAATCGGAGGTGATTAGAACTGTCTCCCCCCACCATCCTCTCCCCAGCACATCACAGAAAGGCAGCAGCTGGCAGGCCAGGTCCACAGCTCTGACCAAAAAATTACAACTTCTGACACCTCCATCGTGGACCGGTAGCCTCTGTCACTGTGAGAACATAACTCTCTGCTGTGCGAGCCACCACAAAATAAAAATAAAGAGAAGAAAGGAAAGGGGGAAAGAGTGGTGGTTCCCATCTGTAAGCTCTTTTGTAGTATTACCTTTTTTTTAATATATTTCTTATTGATTTTTTAGAGAGGAAGGGAGAGAGAGAGTTAGAAACATCGATGAGAGAGAGACATCCATCAGCTGCCTCCTGCACACTCCCCACTGGAGATGTGCCTGCAACCAAGGTCCATGCCCTTGACCGGAATGGAACCTGGGACCTTCCAGTCTGCAGGCCAACGCTCTATCCACTGAGCCACACCGGTTTCGGCAGTATTACCCTTTTGATGGAAGATTCTGGAGGCCCATCCTTCAGCCTTTCTCACAGGCCCTGAGACTGTGCAGTCACAGTTCTGGGAAAGAGAAGGATGTCTACTGAGGAGAAGAGATTCTAACATGTTTGTTTGTTTGTTTTTTCTGGATTCAAAGAGTATCGGATATCAAATCTTTGCTTTAACATTTTTGTAATAGAGATGATTCGGTTTATCACAGGAAGTCATAAGAAAAGACAGCTGTTGGAGAAGAGCTTGCATGTCACATGAAGAATTCTGAACATCGGGCAGCAAGCTCTGGGCGGGAAGGCAGGCTTGGGGCTCTGGGACCAGACAGACTTGGGTTTCAGTCTCAGCTCTGCTTTCACTGGCTGTGTACCCTGGGGAGGTTTCTTAACTCTTCCTGCCCCCCCCTTGTGGGCAGAGCAATGGCAGAGCCATCCTGATAGGACGAGGAGGGTGTATTCAATTCTCACACAAAGAACTGAATGAGACCATGTTTGAAAAGGGCTTAGCGCAGAACTGAGCAGAAAAAACATTCAGTGTTTTGTTTGTGTTTCTTTTTAAAAATATATATATTTTATTGATTTTTCACAGAGAGGAAGGGAAAGGGATAGAAAGCCAGTATCATCAATGAGAGAGAAACATCGATCAGCTGCCTCCTGCACGCCCCCCACTGGAGATGTGCCTGCAACCAAGGTACATGCCCCAGCCCGACGCTCTATCCACTAAGCCAAACCGGCTTCGGCTGTTTGTGTTTCTTTAAGGATGAGAATTTACCCATCACTCCCGAGAGTTTCTGTTCTATTTTATACTCTGCCCCCAGACCCTCCTGTCCTACCCCCAACACCCATCACCACGCAACCACGGATCGGATGTCCGTCACTGCATATATGCGTTTGCACTTCTCAGGATTTTATGTAAATGGAACACACAGTCCATGTTCTTTTATTGTCTGTCTTTATCCAACCTCATCGTTTTGAAATTCCTTCAAGGTACAGTGAATATTGGCCATCTATGTTTTTTGTTTGTTTGTTTGTTTGTTTTTAATTACTGAGTGGCATTCCACTGTATGGGTGTGGCACATTCCAGTCTACTCACTTGTAGAAGGACATTGGGCTATTTCCAGGTTGGGGCACTCCCAGTGAATCGGCTATGGACATTCACATATGAGTCTGCACATGGACGTATGTTTGGGCAAGTACTTAGGAGTGGAATGGCTTGGATTACGTGGCAGGGAAATGTTTATATTTTAAGAAACTATTGAACCGTCTTATGAAGTGGTTCTAACATTGCGCGTTCCCATCAGCAGTGTATGGCACTACCAGTTGCTCCACGCTGTTGCCAAGACTTCTTAGTCAGCCTTTTCCATTTTGGCCACTCTGCTCCATTTTGAACCATAAGTGCGCCTCCTTATGGTTCAAGTGCACTTCCCTGAGGACGAATGATGCTGAGCATTCTTTCCTGTGCTCATCCGCCATCCACATGTCTCCTTTGTTGAACCATCAGTTGAAATCTTTTTCCTATACTTAAGTGTCTGATAATGTTATTCTTGAGTTGTAAAAGTTCTTTATGTATTCTATATAAAAGTCCTTTGATGGGTTTATGTTTTGTAATTATTTTCTCCCAGTCTGTGGCTTGCATTTTCATTTTCTTTTTTTAAAATATATTTTATTGATTTTTTTACAGAGAGGAAGGGAGAGGGATAGAGAGTTAGAGAAACATCGATCAGCTGCCTCCTGCACGCTCCCTGCTGGAGATATGCCCACCACCAAGGTACGTGCCCTTGACCAGAATCAAACCTGGGACTTTTCAGTCCACAGGCCAAAGCTCTATCCACTGAGCCAAACTGGTTTCAGCTCATTTTCTTTTTCTTAAGAGTCATTTTCAAACACAGAAGTTTTTAATTTTGATTAAGCACAGTTTATCATTCTCTGTCATTATGGATCGTGATTTTCATGTCGTATCTAAGAAAGTCTTTGCAAAGGGGCAGGCACAGTATTTTCTCCTGGAAGTGTTATGTATTGCATTTTTATCTATCACTATTTGAGGGTTAGTATCTTTTATATGGTGTGAGGAATGGATTAAAGTTGTGTTTTTCTGGATTCCATCACCATTTCTCAAAAACACCATCCTTTCTCTGCTAACTTGCCTTCGCGGCCCTGTCAGCTTAATGGTCCTCGGGCCCCGAGTAGGAAATGAAATCCTGAAAATCTGTGGTTTGAGACTCTGGGCTGAAGGATGGAGGGCTCTTAAATGACTCCCCCACTTCATCAGAACCTCTTTAGCCAAAGACCAGGGTTCTCCTGTCAGCATTTATTAGGGTCATCAGCTTCGGGCACACCGTGTCCGAGATGCTTCTGAGGACCTGTGCTAATTAAAGCACCCGTTTCCCCTGAAGCACGAGCCAGCCGTTCGTCTGTCAGTCACGCAGATCCGGGGGACACTGCGACCCAGCGGAGGAAACCCCGTTGTCACAGACGGAGAGAACGTACTGAGACATCGCTGTCAGGGAGGCAAAGGAGATCGTACAAATGGGAGAAGGAACGGCTTGATCTGCTCAACGCCATTACTGTAATGTTCTGTTGAAGTTCAAATTGCTGAAATGTCAGCAGTGCAGGGTTTGATTCATGAGGATTTGGGTTAAATCCTGGTTTTAAAAAGAAAATTAACCCCAAGAAGAATATAATTTTTAAAAAATCTCATGATAGATTTGCTTCTCATTGTTAATTATTATTATAACAAGCTAATGATATTGTTGATAAGTGATCTCAAAGATCCATCGTCTGCCAATTTTTGACTTGAGAAGGGACCATTGACCCAGACTCAGAGTATTCATCATTTATCACTCCACCTCTGGAATGGAGGATTGGTTCATTTTAGTTGAACCCACGTAATTACAGAGACTTTGTTACAGGGCCTCTCCGGTGATCAGGAAGTTTTATGACACTGTTGTTCCAATGTCTCTTAGAGGAGAAAGACATTTTTAAAACCTGCACTACATCGTGTCTGAGGTAACCTGACAGCCTGAAGTCTGCGGGGACCTCAACGACTTACAAGGATCTCAGACCAGGCACATCTGCTCCGTCCCTCTGAGCTTGGTGGCTGCTCTCCCCGCAAAGAGGGACAGTTGTGTAATCGTGTCCACCGGGCGATTAGAGATTGGATGGAAGGTCCCTCAATATCCTTCATGCGGAAAGAAGCTCCATGTCCCTTTCGGGCAGAAGCCAAGTCTAATTTATCTTGATGTCTCCACTGTCTACTGATGGCAAACAGGAGCTTACTCAACGTTTGTTAAAAATTGTGGGCAGCTATCTCAGACATCTTTAACCAGCAGACTTGGACCAGATTGGTCTCCATAGAAGATTGGGAGGGTTATCATTAGATTTAAATCATGTGTGTCTAGTTGCAAGTTTGAATTTTAAGAATGACAATTACTGTATTTTCTGGTGTGGAAGATGACTTTTGAAACCAGGAAAATCTTCTCAAAAGTCAGGGGTCGTCTTATACACTGAGTGTCATCTTATAGGGCGAGTATATCCCAAACTCTATATTTTAACTGGAAAAGTTGGGGGTCGTCTTATACGCTCAGTTGTCTTATACGCCAGAAAATACAGGTATTTTATCAGCCAAAACTTGTACTTCATGAATAGCAGGTTTAGATAAAAACAAGAATAGTCAAATTGTTAACAAATATGTCTGGATTCCTATGAGCCAACTCTTCTCCCTTGTTGAAAATCACAGGGCCAATGATGTAAGGGCTTATTTATTTTCTATATGTATACAAAGGGAATATAAGGGAGAGGCCAGAAATGCATGTCTACCTTATGCCAGGAGTACAGTTTTTGGTGACTGTAGCTTTGTAGTAAGTTTTAAAAATGAGAAGTGGAGTCCTTGAACTTTGTTCTTATTAATGTTGTTTTGTCTATTTCGAGTCACTTGCAATTATTTATAAATTTCAGAATCAGCGTTTTTTACTTAGTCCTGGTTCTCCATAGAGTTCCCACACCCTCATCTGTACCAGAGATGCTGTGTCAGCTCTCCAGAGAGCGGGTTTCCAGGCCTGTTCTGCGGACGTGCTAGCTGCATGGAATTAAAAAAAAATAAATTCTGAGATCAATCCTTGAGCCCAAAGACCTTGAGGGCTGGCTTCTAACCCCTCCCCCTTTCTGCTTTGTCATTAAGCAGTGTTTTTCCTAACTATCTCTTAACCCAACCCCCCCTCAGTGTCTATGTGTGTGGTCCCTCCTTTAGACCACGTTCATAGGTACCAGATGCCATTCTCTCTGCGCGGTTCATCTTCTGAAACAAAACGGAAATCAAGCTGCTTGTTGGATCTCCACATTGTGGACATGGGGCTCAGTTTTTCTTGGCTCTGCTGAGTCTGCAGCCACATCTCTATCTGCTTTTCCAGCATCTAAAATATTGTGGCCACTGTTCCCTCTACCATCTCTGTCTCTGGGGTTCATATCTTTAATAAAGCCTCTTCGTCAGAGGCTTGGGAAGGAGTGGGCCTACATGTCTGTGTTCCATCTGCCTTGACATGTGTGCCTGAAAGTCTCCTTAGCAATAGTTTCTTTGTAGAATAGATTGAGAGCCTTCAATTCCACTGCACAATATTTAACAGTGTGTTATGTTCTATTGTGGGGATATGTGATCCTTCATTTAACAGCTTTCTTTATTCTCAGGGTGGGTTTTTTGTTGTTGTTGTTGTTGTTGTTGTTGTTTAGTTTTAGAAGCAATGCTGTGATGAACATCCATATAGAAAATGTAGTGCATTCCCATAAGTATTTTCGGAGAGAAAAAAATTCCTAGAACTGGCATTCAATCATAAGGTCCATTAAGAATGTTGATCTATATTGTTAACCCAGCAGAGAGGTTTCATTGATTTCATGTCTGCTTATGAGAGTGTTTCCCCCCAATACACACACACGCTCATCAACAGTGGACATTATCATTCAAATAACTCCCCCGTACTTTCAGTTTTTAACTTTTTCAAACCAGAAGTGGACTCAACACCATTGGTTCTACGATAACGTGATTATTAGGAAGAATGGCTTAAAGTCTAAAATCCTTAAAGTTAATATCTATACTTGGTAGAAGTCTCTAAATTTAAATCCACTCATATTCACAATAATAAAACTCTCCATGTAAGAGATTATTTGGTTTGGTTGTTTAGAAGGCAGTATTACTGCTAATGCTTTCTAGCAATTTCTGTAGGAAATGCTCCTGCTCAATTATATATACTTTTTTTTCCCCCTGAGGAATTGGTGAAAATGTTATAAACCGTGCTTAGATAACATTCTGCACCATTCCCCGTGGAATAAAATTTGGGGGGACTTTATCATTTCCTCATAGTTAGGACTACTTCTTTTTCTGTATTTGTTAATCTTGGCCTTGCCTGAAGGAATTCTTTTGGCCACACGAGTGAAGAATCAAGAGACCATATATTCAAGAGAGAGTCTTAGCTGCTTCCAAGTTTCACCCAGGCCTGGAAGCTTTGTCTGCTGTTTATTTGGTCTTTAAAGAACCGGGAAGTCTTCTTAACAGCATCAGAAAATGCCTGCACACCAAGTTAATTCCTTCCCGCTCTCATTTATTAAAATCTTAGAGACAACTAGTCATTAGGAAAGACTGAATGACAGACTGCTCATCCAGCTCTTACGAACTGTGACTTTTAAATATCTTGTTAACTGCCGAACCTTTTCTTTACGTGGAATTTTAAGTCCTGTTTGCTTGACGCTCCCTTACTCCCGACAAGGTGAGCCATTTCTCTCAGATGGAAATGCCAGGAACATTTGGTTGGCCTCTGAAAAGAGCCATGGAGTTGAGTGTCTCTTTTTTAAAATTACCAAACATTCTGAAATAGATCTGCTTCCCAAATCTCCTGATGCAGGCCATTTATTTACTTCTCTATGGTGAAATATGAATTTACATTCTATTTTCCCTCTTACAGAGAGAAGAAGGGAGATGGATAGAGAGCTAGAAACAGCAGTGAGCTGCCTCCTGCACATCCCCTACTGGGGATCGAGCCTGCACCCCGGGCATGTGCCCTGCCTGCGAATCAGACCCTGGTGACCTCTTGATTCCCGGGTCGACACTCCACCACTGAGCCACACAGGCTGGGCCATATTCCACTTTTATGAAGTGTATTTTGTTAGCTACTAGTTCATTGAAAAAAAAACAGGTTGAGAAACAAAGGAAAATGACATTTTTAAAATGGCCTGGGCAACAAGACGCCCTTAAAGATTCTTCAAAGGAATGATGAATGGACCACGGTTGTAGTTGAGAACGCTGTCACCCGTATCCCTGTCGAGATAGATTCTAGGGGGGTCAGACTGGAGGCAGAATGTCCCATGGAAGACATTATCAGATGTCTCCAGGAGTTCACAGCCAAGAAGGGGAGCACGGCCCCCCCATGTGAGACAGGACACAGTCAGGCAAGCATGATCCACGGCAGGTCTGTGAGCCATGCTCGGCTGTCCGAATTCAAATAGCGGACTTGCAGACAGGAAGCAGGGGGAAACCAGACGGTTCATGCCGTCTTGCAAGAGGGGGTGTCTGTGGGCAGGCGCACAGGGAGCCGTCATCACAGACAATACAGCCCTGTTCCCCATTGGCTGAGTACAGTGGGGTTAACAGCTTTCCCAGTACAGTGGTACCTCGAGATACGAGGGCCCTCACATACGAGATTTTTGAGATGCGAGCCGTCGAGCGAGCGGTTTTTGCTTTGAAATACGAGCAACAGTTGAGATAGGAGTCATCGCGCGGATCGGCCGGCTGCACACGACCCACCCGTTTACCGCGACTCGAGCGTCTCATCGTTTCCCACGCCTCAAGGTGACGGAACGAATTAAACTCGTATCTCGAGGTACCACTGTACTTCACCTGGTCTTATGGTCTCCTGTTGGGTTGTTTGTTTATTATTGATTGATTGATTGATTGATTGTAATGAGCCGAGGCCTTTCCTGTTGTCCCCACTGCCCTCTGCCTCGCGGTGACAGATCTTCAGGAAAATGGGCCGCTGCTCAGGACAACTGTGTTCTCATACCTCTCCCCTCCTCCCTGCGTCCTGTCTGCCCTGGAAAACTCAGCAACCACCTGGCCACCTGCTGCTACTTTTCTCTAAAAGTTGACTCTGCGGAGGATGGAGCACAGGCCTGTCTCCTGCAGGCATTTCAGGCAAAGGGCGTGGGTGAGGAGATTGGTCCCCGGGGCGTGGAGAGCTGTGGGAAGTGCTGGCTTGTGGAGGGAGGGAGAGGCCGGCTGACTGGTATTCCCACCGAGAAGCTGCAGGGGCTCCTGTGGGCCCACCCTGATCTGAGGGTGACACCCGGGAACACCCTGCCTCTGCCCCCTCCACTGGCCTCCATCGTTCACGGTCTCCCAGTACCTGAACCCCCCTGTGGGCCAGGTGACCAGACAGGGAGGGAGACGGAGGGTCCAGCCACGCAGGACAGAGCATGGGGTGCGCGCCCCGCAGGCGGGGTCGGTGCCCAGGAGAAGGATACCCGGTCCGCAGCGGCGCCCGAGGCAGTGACGGATCTCTTCTGGGCTGAGTGAGTGGCTGCTCACCGCCCCTGGGAACCATGTGTTTGCGGGGGAACAAGGGCCAGCTGGGGAGCCAGGAGAGCACATCCGATTATAAATGGAGCCGCTCCGAAATTTCCAGGGGTTCCCATATCTTACCGGAATTTTAAAGGAGACGGAGGCTTTAAATCCGTACATATTCAAACACGTTAAAGCAGGCAATCCATGCATGCAGGAAAACATATGGAAGTGGACTTGTTTTTAAAAAGGATGAAAAGGCCGAGACCGGTTTGGCTCAGTGGATAGAGCGTCGGCCTGCGGACTGAAGGGTCCCGGGTTCGATTCCGGTCGGGGGCATGTACCTTGCTTACGGGCACATCCCCAGTGTGGGGCTGTGCAGGAGGCAGCTGATCGATGTCTCTCTTTCATCGATGTTTCTGACTTTCTATCCTGCTCCCTTCCTCTCTGTAAAAATCAATAAAATATATTTAAATAAAAAAAAAAGAAGGATGACAATTTGTAACTGCTCCAAAGAGCAGTGGCTTTTGGAGATGACGCCAGCACTGCAGTGAGAGGCCGGAGCGCTCCTGCCTGCACTCAGCGGGGTTTGCAGGGGGGTTCCGGCCTGGAGCGGGGATCTGGGCAGAGCTCTGGGCATCAGCTGCTGCCTGCGAGGCGGCTGAGCACTTCCGGCTGCATGGGGAAAGCCTGGTCCTTCCGCAGAAACATGATGCGAGCATCCCGGAAAAGCCAGACCCCAGACTGCACGTCACGACCCCGCTCTGACACTCTGATGTGGCCCTGCCACCTCAGCCCCCTGCACCCCCAGACACAGACACCCCACTTCTGCCCCTGGAGTCTGGCTGAGCTGCAGGGGGCTGCTGCGCATGCCTGGGAGTTCTTTATTTAGGTGTTTTTTATTTGACTTTTCATTCTGAGATGTAGTTATCTCACTTGCCACATACAGATTGCATGCATAAGATTACTCTTTGTTTTGACCATTTATACTGAGTGGACCCATTGGGTATATGACTCTGTTGAAGACCTGACTGTAATTCCTTATGGATTTCTGTATGAACAGGAAGTTGCCCTGACTTTTGGGGTCTGGATGTGGGGTGTCTTCTTTTTCTGTTTTACCCCACGCTATCCTACTCTGAGCAAGAACTCAGCACTGATGGTGTACACCAGCGGTTCTCAACCTGTGGGTCGTGACCCCTTTGGGGGTCGAATGACACTTTCACAGGGGTCGCCTAAGCCCATCGGAAAACAGATACTTACATTATGATTCATGATAGTAGCAAAATTACAGTGATGAAGTAGCAATAATTTTATGGTGGGGGGTCACCACAACATGAGGAACTGTATTAACGGGTCGCGGCCTTAGGAAGGTTGAGAACCACTGGTGTAGACCATATTTTCTAGAATGCTTAAGGATTCTGTTTATCTCTGGGCTTTTTACATGACATGTTTGAACACTTCTGTGTAAGCATTCTGAGGCCCTTCCTGATATTATGTAAAATTCTCTAAGTTTTGGATCTGGTGGACAGGAACATTCCAGAAGACCCCTTTGGTGAGCCCTGGTTGAGCTCGGGGGCTGAGTGAAATGGCCGTTGTGCACAGAGCAGAGCTCTGGACCTTGTGGGTCTGCAGTGAGCCTGCTCACCGGGGCGGGCATGTCTCTGTGTGGGAGGGAGAATGCACAGCTTCCTTCCATTTTATTATTGATTCATTGTCAACCACGTCGTCCTCCCCCCTCCCCCCCCTGTTGTCTGCCATGCTTGGTGTAGAATGTGCTGGAACAGCCTGGCTGGGCGCATGAGCCGCTCTAAGAGGGACTCTTCTTCCACTGAACACCGCCTGTGGAGAGATATCACAGCGTCCACAGCTCCGTGCAGTCCCTGGCCTCGCAGCCGGAAGGAAGGACGGACCTTTGATGACACGGCACCTCCAGGGCACTGCCAGCGGGGTCCCAGCCGCCACCACTGAGCCAGGCCCGCAGGAAAGCGAGCTGGAAGCTTCGCTGGCCGAGAGTCTGCCTTCCATTTGCACAAACGGCCACATCTGTGAGGCACAATAAAGCGAAACCCGCAGAAGCTGTGTGCCTGTATGCAACCTCAGGTCAGCGGGCTTGAGTTGTGGCCTGGGGGGGGGGGGAGAGAGGGCGCATATCCCCATCACCTGAGTCTCATTCACCTGCCAGATTGAGGGCAAAGCCCGCTGCTCAGCTTCCCTGGGAGCAAGCCTGCTGAGGGCTTTGGTGGGGGGGGGTTGCTCACATCACCCCCTCCATGTTTTCCTCTCTCTTTCCCTCTGCTTCCCCCTCCTTCCTCTCTGACGGAAGCATGTGCAAAGCCAGGTGAACATGGTAGTGGCAGCAATGTCCATGTCATAAACCAGAAAGCAAGCACGCCCCTGGCCACGCGCTTTGCTGGGCCCACGCCAGCACCCGCATGAACGCAGGTGCCACACGGAACGGCAGGCTGGGGGGCTGTGGCCTGAGCGTGCCCCCCAGCGGGTCCGGAGCTGGGTCTCGGGTCCGAATGGGAGTAGAGGCCTGTGATGGGGAACACCGGGCGCTGGGGCGGGGCCTCCTCCTGAAGGTTCGGCACCACGTGCCTCCCGTCACGTGCCACCCGGCGGCCTCCCTGCTGAGCCCCAGACCCGGCGCCTGGCCCGCGGCTGGCCACCCCGGGCGGGGGTCCGAGGAGCTGCCTGGCTTCTGGAGGCGAACCCTGGAGACCCGGCGACGTGTCCTCTGCCAAGGTCCGCAAGGTACTGTGTTCTCCCCAGAATTCTCTGGATTTGGGGTGTATGTAGGCGGCGGGCGCCAGGCTGAAGGATTGACCGTTCTGAGTGTCCGTTAGGGCTGGCTGCTGGGCAGAGTGAGAAATGGCCCCTCTGTGGCATGTACTCTCTCCCCCCCCACCACCCTCCCCTGTGTGCGCCGTCTCCAGTTCTCACACGTTCCATGGGCCCAGGGGATGGGGGGGGGGGTGGCAGAGAGCTGGGGTGCCACAGGCTGCTGACAGCCACCTGCTCGTCTCTTTGTACTTCGGGGTGCTCAGCTGCCCAGCGCCTCTCGATTGCCTTTACTGAGTCGCTGCTGAGTGGCGTTGAGTGGTTGAGAGCCGTCTTCTGCTCGTGTGTATGTCTGTGCTTTGCCTTTTTTTAAAAAATTGCGGTAAAACACATGTACCATAAACATACTCTGCACCGTTTGTCAGTGCGCAGTCAGGGGCATTCATGCAGTTCCGTTGTTCTGACTCCCTCACTTCCATCCATCCCCCCAAACCCTTTCCTCTGCGCCCTAAAAGTGAAGCCCTGTGCCTGGCAAACAAGCTCCCCGTCTCCCCGCCTCCCCGCCTGCAGCCCCTCCGCCTGTGATTTGACTAAAAGCGCCTGGAAAGGTGGAATCATCGTCTCTGTAACTGGCGTCTTTCACGTGACAGTGTCTTCAGATCCACCCAGATTGCAGCATCTGCTTCAATCTCCCTTGTTTCTTGGGTGAGGGTTTCGGGGGGGCAACGGGCGATTCATTATCAGGGGGCCAAATGGGGGAGGGGGGTCAAGGTGCTCCGCCCCTTTGGCTGTTGGGGGGTCTTTTGCTCTTGTGTTTTAAAAGGCTGGGACTGGATCAGTGGCTTTCCCTTCCCCTCAGCGATGCCATCCCAGACTCGGACATTCTGGGAGGTTCTCAGGGCCCCTGACCGTCTGCACCCCCACCTTCCCTTCCGCCCCCTTCGTTCCTGTACTTACCAGAGCTCTGCCCTCGGTTCTGGGCCTCCACTCTCTTCTCCTCCTCCTGCCTCCTCTTCCCTTCACCCCTAAACAGGCCTGGGGAGGGAGGCTGGGGGCGAGGCGCAGAGACAGAGGCGGAGGCAGGACAGGAAGGATGTGCCCTCTTCTGCTCGTTACAAAAAGCCATCCTGGGGTTGCCATCTCATTGCTGTCCGAGCCTCGTTTCGTATCTGTGGACGTTAAGCTGCGCGGAGTCACGGAGAACTTGGCAAAGCTTGAATTCGTGCATCAGTGGGGTCCGGCCAGCCCGCCCTGTCCCCTACATGTAGGGGCATTTAATGTACACGTGGGGTGCAGCGGGGAGCTGGTGGGAATGAAGGCTTTGATTGTACAGGAGGGGGACCGGGACGGGAGGAGCAGTCTGTAGAGGAAGAAGGGAAGGATGCAGAGCGCAGTGGAGAGCGTGGCCCGCGAAAGGCACTGCCCGCTCCTCTGGGGGGGATGGAGGGGAGGCCGGCTGACGGTGCTCACGTGTAAGAAGGAAAAGGGAGGACGGGATGACGTCCTAACGCTTCCTCCTGCTCTCTCTTGTTAAAGGAACACACCTTCCCCTTCTGAAGGCCTGGCAGGGGCCTGCTTCCCTCGCCCGTTTGCTCGGCCTCTGGGAGGGCAGGTGCAAACCCTTGCCTTCGTCCAACCTCGAACGTGTCAGCTGCGCTCACGCCGGGCTCTGGGGCGCCTGTGTCTGGAGCTCCATCTGGGGAGGCCGTGACTGGGCCCCAAGGCGCGCATGGTGTTGGTGAGGCTGAAGGCCCGGCCGTCCTCCGCAGAAAGGGGTGGCCCGCTGTGCTCGGTGTCTGAAATGTGAATATCTATGTTTTCCGATGGCTCTACAGCAGCGGTTCTCAACCTGTGGGTCACCTAAGACCATCGGAAAACACAGAGATTTACATTATGATTCATAACAGTAGCAAAATGACAGTGATGAAGTAGCAACGGAAATAATGGTATGGTTGGGGTCACCACCATAGGAGGAGCTGTCTTAAAGGGTTTCAGCATTAGGAAGGCTGAGAACCGCTGCTCTAAGCACCGCACCCAGCCCGGGGACGGGGCTCGCTTCTCTCTCTCCTCCTGAGGCTGTGGTCCAGGGACTGTGGGACCGATGGGCGCATGCCATGCTGTGTGTCTCCTTCGCCAGGACGTGCAGAGGCGCAGTGTCTGCTGAGCCCCTCGGGTCTGGACGGAGGCTGGGTGACGGGCCTCAGATGGGAAGGAGCTGGGGCAGCGTGCGAGACGGGGCGGGAAGGATGTAAAACTTGGGGAGATGTGCCTCCTGCTAGAAGAGCCACACACTGGTGGGGAGGAAGGGCCACTACAAGTCACTGTGACACATTTAACATGACAAGTGAGCAGCAGTGGAGCAAGGTGCCGGAGACGGGAGCCTTCTTACGCAATGCCAGGTTGGAAAGTTAGAAGTGGCTTGATCAGTGGCTCCTGTGGGACTCGCTGAAGCATGAGGAGCAGCCATCTGTCTTTTGCTCCGTGTCCCTTCGGCTCTGTACCTCCCGGAAGTGCTGTCTGCCAGGAGGAAGTCCCTCAGCCCAAGGCATCTTTTAGCCCCAGAGTTTCCATCCAACGCGAGCTTCCTGCTTTCCATTAGCGCCGGCATTTTCTTGGTGTTTCCCAAACGGACTAATAAGCCGATTAGCAATTAGGCATTACTGACTCTCTGTGGTGGGTCTGAGAGATAATATATTTTCAAATTTACAGTTGCTTTTTGGAATCAAAATGTTGGCTGCAGTGGTAGCAATTAGTGTCCCCGTGGCAAATCCGTGGGGAAATATTTTTAGATCGCCCGGGTTTCAAGTGCTCTGTTCGGAGAACACGGGGATGTTCTGTTCTGAGATTTCACGCTTCCTGCCGGCTAACACCTTAGCCCATCGCAGCTGCATGGAAATTGGCAGAAACCGTGAGATCCCGGGCAGACCCAAAGCACAAGGTCACGGGACAGGCCGTAGCAGTGGACTCGCAGCAACAGTGGTAGCTGGGACTCCTGAGGCCCAATGGTGCCCGCCCACCTGAGGGCTTGTGCCACAGGAGAGCGGCCCTGGGCTTGGGGAACCCAGACCTTTTTTATCGACTCAAGAGCACCTGCCTGAACTTTGTCCCCAGGGGAGACATTCTCTCCGTGATACGGGATAGTAAGCAACGCTGCCCTCTGCTCGGGAGGGAGACACTCTATCTTCCAACCTGTCGACTGTGTGACCATCCAGGAAACTCGGGCCGGAACGGAAGGGCAGCGCGTGCCCTGTGTGTTGAAGGTGGCAGAAATGCCCCGCGCCCAGGGGAACTGCCTTCTGACTCTGTAGCCCGAGGCGCTGTTCTGTGTGTCGCTCCGTGACATGCCAAGCAATGTTCGAGGTGCCACAGAACATACACTCACAGACAGCCCCATCCCCTCCCCCAGGGACCTGTCGTTGCTGTGGGACAGATCCGGGGCCTGCGATGTGGAGAGAGAGAGTTTCTTGTTTGGATACAGAGAGCGAGTGCCACGGAGGGGTTCCACCCCGGCTTCTCCCCTCTGGTGCCCCTGCTTTCAGGGCGGCACCTGCCACTCCAGCACCAGCCCCCCGCCTTCTATGGGATTTCCTCGCCAGTAAGGGCTCCACAGGAGCAGAATGCAACCCTCATGCAGAAGGTGTTTAGCTGCCAAAACCAGTTTGGCTCAGTGGATAGAGCATCGGCCTGCGGACTGAAAGGTCCCAGGTTCGATTCTGATCAAGGGTATGTACCTTGATTGCGGTCACACTTCCAGTAGGGGGCGTGCAAGAGGCAGCTGATTGATGTCTCTCTCTCATCCATGTTTCTAACTCTCTTTCCCTCTCCCTTCCTCTCTGTAAAAAAATCAATAAAATATATTTTTTAAAAAAAGAAGGTGATTAGATAGCAACTACAATACAACAATGATTATCGTATCACGACTAGCGGCCCGGTGCACGGATTCGTGCACCTTGAAAGGAAATTCATTGGAATGTCTGGGGCTGAGTGGCAGCTTAAAGAGCATCTGCTGAGTGAGGGGGTGCAGGGGAGAAAAAGAAAACTCACGCTGGGGCGGCCCCCATTGCTGGCTCTAAGTCTCACCATGAGAGGTACCAGGTGGAGAAAAACCTATTCCCAGCGCTGTCCCTCTTTTCATAAAAACAGAAATAACCTCCCCATCATCAGCAGCGCTCATTAGTGCTGTAAGCAGATGGCTGTCCTTCCTCTTCCCACTCGAAGCGGAGTGCTGGTTACATTTATGCGTGGAGATGAAATGGAACATGTGTGTGCGCAGAGAGGTAAGCATGCAAAGTTCAGGCGACCTGTCCCTTTTGCTTGCCTCGGTGTCTCTGTTATGTGAATTCAGCGTGTTTATGCATCTGATGAGCGTGGGTTTATGTAAATCTGGCACAGCACGGTTACATGCGCACAAATACCTCCATCCCAGTGTGCATACTCACACATTACAGTGCTTCTGATACTAGCGTGCTTCTCATGTGGATCTGTATATGCAGTGATGGGTTTCTTCCTCTGAAAAAGCTGTTAACGGGTGGTGCCTATTCCAGTGGGTCATTTATTGAGTTGTTCCTGAGGAGCTAGGTAGTTAAGGAAGAGGCCAGTTAAAAAAAAATCACTCTAGCCGAAACCGGTGTGGCTCAGTGGATAGAGCGTCAGCCTGTGGACTGAAAGGTCCCAGGTTCGATTCCAGTCAAGGGCATGTACCTTGGTTGTGAGCACATCCCTAGTGGGAGGTGTGCAGGAGGCGACTGATGGATGTTTCTCTCTCATGGATGTTTCTAGCTCTCTATCCCTCTCCCTTCCTCTCTGTGGAAAATCAATGAAATCTATATATTTTTAAAAATCACCCTAGTTGATAAGGAACACAGACTGTTTAGCAGAGCTGTGCATCCACGTTAGCCTGCTCTCCCCGCGGAGCTCTGAGCAGGCGGAGAGGCAGAGCAGGGATTTGGCTTCAGCATGGCCTTCCCTGGGCCGGCAAGTCCTCCTCCAAGGACACCGCCACCAGCAGCCGGGTCCCCCTCCTCCCCTCATGTCACAAACATCGTTGTTGGCACTAAAGCCACTTCGTTTCTGGCTGCTCTCAGTCCGGCAGCATCAGGACCAACAGATGGGGGACTTCTGCAAAGAGGGCCAGAGGGAGGAGCCCGCATCTCCAGAAGTTTCCGAGGGTGACCCTGACCCCTTCCTGTTCTCTGTGCAGGTGGCACAAATAGCCAGGCGGGGGTCTGACTGTTTTCTGAATATTTTTCAAGCTCAGATTTGATCTTGGGAGGTAAACAATTGAGTTTAAACTCAGCTCTTTTGATTTATTTTTAAGAAATAAGAGGAAACCATGCCCAGTTAGCACGGCTCAGGGGTTGAGCATGGACCTATGAACCAGGAGGTCACGGTTTGATTCCCGGTCAGGGCACAGGCCCGGGTTGCTGGATTGACCTCCAGTAGGGGGCGTGCAAGAGGCAGCCAATCCATGATTCTCTCTCACCATCAGTGTTTCTATCTTTCCCTCCCTCTCCTTCCTCTCTGACAACAATAAAATACATTTTTTAAAAGATTAAAAAAAAATACTAACACAAATAAAAGCCTAAAGCTTCGGGGGGAAAGGCTGAAGCCTGCTGATTCCATGGAGAGTGGAGGATCTGTTTCAGCTTTGGGGGAGGTGTGCGTGTGTATTTTCCACTGGCCACCATCCCGCTGCTGATGCACGGATGCTGGCCGTGGTGTGCGGAGAGCTGAGAGTTGGGAGATGTGCAGTTCTCGTGTTCATCCGGGGTGCCGTGACACCTGGTGTCCAGATTGAGCGGGCGGAGGATTAACACCAAATCCCCCCATTCCTGAAGGGCCTGCGCGGCTCTAGTTTACAGCAGGAGGACACGGATTTCAAATACAGTGGTACCTCGAGATACGAGTGCCCTAACATACGAGATTTTTGAGATACGAGCCGTCGAGCAAGCGATTTTTGCTTTGAAATACGAGCCACAGTTGAGATAGGAGTCATCGCGCGGATCGGCCGGCTGCACACGACCCACCCGTTTACCGGGACTCGAGCATCTCATAGTTTCCCACGCCTCAAGGTGACGGAACGAATTAAACTGGTATCTCGAGGTACCACTGTACGTAGTTTTAATCGCAGCTCCGCTTCCTCCAGGATGGCGAGCAGGCCTGGCCCGGCCTCGCTGCAAGGCAAGCGGGGTCCCCGGAGGTTCTCCCCATTCTCTGTGCAGGCGTCTGCTGGCCCCAGTCTCCGGCTTGATTTGGCGCCGGGAGTCCTGGTCTCGCCTGCAATAAAAACCACGTGTTCTTGAACTCAGCCAGGCGCCCCGGGGAGGGTGAGACCCGGCCCCCCTTCCTTCCTCTGGCTTCCTTCTGCTGCTCCTGTGGGCTCAGCCCTTTAGATCAGTCCCTGCAAAAGGTGAGGGAGCCTATACAGTGGCACCTCGAGATACGAGTTTAATTCGTTCCGTAACCTTGAGGCGTGGGAAACTGGTGGGTCGTGTGCAGCCGGCCGATCCGCGCGATGACTCCTATCTCAACTGTTGCTCGTATTTCAAAGCAAAAATCGCTCGCTCGAGGGCTCGTATCTCAAAAATCTCGTATGTTAGGGCACTCGTATCTCGAGGTACCACTGTACTTCTTTCTCTTCCTCTCTCCCTCTCTCTCTCTGTCTTTAAAATAGATTTGTATTGATTTCAGAGAGGAAGGGAGAGGAGGAGAGAGAGAAACATCATTGATGTTCCTTAACGTGTTTGTGCTTTGAAAAAGAAACGTAAGGTAATAGAATGGGGAGAGAGCAAATTACACGAAAAAAAATCCATTCCCACACTAATGAAGGGGGCGGTGGGAGATCTCATGCCTTCAGAGCAGCGGTTCTCATCTGTGGGTCGCGAACAGCTAGCAGGGTCTCCTAAGACCATCAGAAAACACAGATATTTACATGAAGATTCATAACAGTAGCAAATGACAGTGATGAAGTAGCGACAAAGGTAATTTTATGGTTGGGGGTCACCACCACATAAAGAACTGTATTAAAGGGTCGCGGCCTTAGGAAGGTTGAGAACCGCTGCTTCAGAGGGAAGTAGATGTTCTCCTCAAAGACGCTTTTTGGCTAAAAGGTGTTTCCAACCAAACAAGCCCAGAGATTTTTAGTTACCTGTTTCTGTGCATGTGATAAAGGAAGGGTTTTGTATGAAATTAAACCCCAAACCAAACAAAATACTAGATTAATGACTAGTTATAGACGGAGGACTCTCCACTTTGTACTTTTTATAGTTAAACTTAAGGCTGTTGTTATTTTTTTTAATATATTTTATTGATTTTTTTTACAGAGAGGAAGGGAGAGGAATAGAGTGTTAGAAACATCCATGAGAGACATCTATCAGCTGCCTCTTGCACGTCCCCTACTGGGGATATGCCTGCACCAAGGTACCTGCCCTTGACCAGAATCAAACCTTGGACCTTTCAATCCGCAGACCGACGCTCTATCACTGAGCCAAACCAGTTTCGGCTTAAGGCTGTTATTTTTAAATTTTTTAAGTATTGAGAATATTTTTATTCTAATAGTATAAGTTGAAAAACAAAATATTCATTTTATTTTATTAAACAAGAATTCCCAGTCCCTAACCTTACCTCCCCACCCCAACTCGTGTGTAATTTTTGATCACTTATTTTCTGTACTTAAAAATAAACTTAAAATCTCCCACGAACCAAGAGGTCACCAGTTCGAGTCTCAGTCAGGGCACATTCCCAGGTTTCAGGCTGGATCCCCAGGTTGGGATGTGCAGGAGGCAGGAGACTGATTATGTTTTTCTCTCATCAATGTTTCTGTCTCTCTATCCCTCCCCCTTCCCCTCTCTCTCAGTCTGGGTTTTGCTGACTGTATTGCAACGTGACAAGCAATTGACACGTTTCGCTTCCTCCGCTCTTGCCTGTAACTTGATCTTGAGAATTGATCAGATTTAGCTTTGAGTTTTTCACAAGACACTTCGGGTAATATCTTGTAGTCCCATCCATCAGGGAGCAGATGGTATCCAGTTAACTTTATTTTTTTTATGTTAACAATAGCCATGAATGATGATTGCCTGGAGCCATTATTTGTGGTTTCAAAAGATTAAAATTCTGTCACTCCCACTTTATGGGATACTTCTATAAAGAAACACTTCTCTTGTCAGCTACTTAGCTTTCCCAAGATATCGTTTGTACACTGATTCAGCATGCTCGATTCTTTCTCCTTATTTATTACTTTCCAAATTAACAAATTTGTTCCCAGCATTCTCTAGATCAGTGGTTCTCAACCTTCCTAAGGCCGCGACCCTTGCACACAGTTCCTCATGGGGTGGTGACCCCCAGCCATGAAATTTTGCTACTGTGATGCATCGTGATGGAAATATCTGCATTTTCCGAGGGTCTTAGGCAACCCCTGTGAAAGGGTCGTTCGACCCCCAAAGGGGTCGCGACCAACAGGTTGAGAATTGATGCTCTAGATATAACCAGTGATTTTTTTTTATTACTTCTATCACATTTTTACATATTTTTTAATGCCAATCCATTGCCAATACTTTGTGAGCTTTGGGGTTTACTTCTCTACTTGCTCTGTCCGTTACGATGGAAGGGGTGATATTGACATACCTATGCGAAGACTTCTGTGTCTGACACCCTCGTTTTCCCATGCCACGAATCTACTCCTCAGTCCTCCTGCACCTTCCTGAGACAGAAAACCCTGTGAAACTTTCCCCGCAAAACTGTCCACGTCAGAGTTTCATTAGGCAGAGTGATAGTTCCATTGGAATTTGCTAGAATGAAAAAACTTCTGTGAGAATGGTGGTCTCTGAAAAAATAACATATGAAACTCAGTCAGTCCTGCATGTTAGCAAGGAGACACACAGACGATGTCGTCAGGCGTGGGTTTGACGTCACCGAGCTGTCTGCTAGTAATGACCTTGCTCAGCCCCATGTCACAGCTGGCCACGTAGCGGGTGCCGAAGCAGGGTCAGGACTCAGTAGTTGAATTCATTGGACCACTGGCAGCTTCCTTTGTTCTGAGAGTCACAAAGAACACGGGTGCTCATTCTCTGCCCCCTTCTTGTTCTCCTGGGGTTCCCTATTGACACAGGAGCATGTTCATATGGGGGTGCATGTGTGTGTTCATGCATAAGGGCATTGCTCATGTGAGAGGGCATA
>JAAGEH010000337.1:5258665-5287716 GCA_011751065.1 Lasiurus cinereus
TGTGAGCAGTGCACAGGGGTCTCTCGCTCCTGTGCCACTGTGTGTCCTGTGACCAGTGCACAGGGATCTCTCGCGCCTGGGACTTTTCACGGTAGAATAAGTAGCCATTCCAGTTGGTGACTTACATCCTGGACTTCGTTGGGCTGTCTTCGTTGTGGCACTGGGTTTCAGGAGGAGAGCGTGGGGGACACGGGTTTAGAAATTGGGGGCAGGAAAGATGCCACATGGAAAGAGCCAAAAGCACGCCAGCAGGGAGAGCTGAAGGACGAGGCCGCTAACACCGTCAGCACAGGGATGGCCCTGGCACCAGCTTCCTGCAGCGGCGGAGCTGCCTCAAACCTGTTAAAAGCTAGGAGCCCTGTAAGGAAGACCCCCCCCAACCCCAATCTGAGTCCACTGCTGGCTCCATGTGACCTAGCCCCTACTTACCCCTTTTCCTTCCTATTCTTGGCCTCAATACAGTGGTACCTCGAAATACGAGTTTCATTCATTCCATCACCTTGAGGCGTGGGAAACTATGAGACGCTCGAGTTGTGGTAAACGGGTGGGTCGTGTGCAGCGGCCGATCCGCGCGATGACCCCTATCTCAAATGTTGCTCTTATTTCAAAGCAAAAATAGCTCGCTTGACGGCTCGTATCTCAAAAATCTCGTATGTTAGGGCACTCGTATCTCGAGGCACCACTGTATATGCCTCACTTAACCCTTTTCTGTCCCTCCCACCAAAGTGGAGGAGATACTGTCACTTGCCCTGTAGGGTGTCATGAGGAATAAATTGATTTGTGTGTAAGGGGTTTCAAATAGTCTCGGACACATCACACATGACAGCTGAATACAGGTGTTACTACCAAGGTGATGGCTAGCGCTCCGGAGGTGTAACTGGTTGTGAAAATGTGTAACTTGGTGTCAGTAGTCACGGTGAACAGAACAAGTGGCGTCTTCCATCATATCCCCCCTTCTTCTTGATCTTAGACTCTCAGGTACCGTCCTCCTCACAACTGGCTCCCCCTCCCCCTCCTCACTAAGTAATATTTGAAAGCATCCTTATAGGTATTGTTACATTTTGTCATAAAATAAAAAAATACAGCTCTACCAGTAAAGGCTATACATTAATCACATACCAAAGGTTACTGACAAATATTCATTTACCATCAAAACCGGTTTTTAGGAAATATCATTTGGTTTTCATGAAAACCTTTATTTGTAGAAAATACCCTCACTATTCAGAGTTGTTGTTTTTTTTCTATTTCTCTAACTCGGGTGGGTCCATTATTCATAAATACTCTATAATTTGGAATCTTCGATGTTGCAGAAAAGATGTGAGGATGTAAACCTGAGTATTCTAAAATCTTACAGGGAGGGTTTGGGTTTGGTTATTTCATCTTCTTACAGAATTCGCAAGGAGATATGTATGCAGTCACAACGTATGATACACCTTCTGCTCTCAGGAAATGCAGCAGTCCTGGGAGCACAGGTGATTAAAACATTGCACACGTCTTCAGAGTTTCCAGTCCAGCGGGAACATCTCTCAGGCAGTGAATGACGACAGGGCGCGGGATGGGCTCCGGTGCCTGCCAGCACAGCGTTCTGGAGATGCCGGCAGCGAGGGGGGGACCGAGCAGAAAAGGGGTGCGCAGCGGGGAAATTACAGGGCCTGGCAGGCCATCCAAGCAGCGCGCGCAGGGGCCGGGGCTCGGGGAGGAAATAGCTTGGAACGGATGGAGCATGGAGTTATTAAAACGGGAGGAATGAGATGGCGGAAGACATGGTCACAGTTCACATCTTCCAGGACCTTGAATGCCACGCTAAGGATTGTGGATTTTGTTTAAAAGCACGGGGCAGCCAGTAAGATTTATTTTATATACATACATATATATATGTATATGTGTGTGTGTGTGTGCACGCGCGCGCATATGTGTGTGTATATATATATATATATATATATATATATATATATATATATATATAAAATCTATTTTTTTACAGAGAGGAAGGGAGAGGGAACGGGTTAGAAACATTGATGAGAGAGAAACATCAATCAGCTGCCTCCTGCACACTCCCTACTGGGGATGTGCCTGCAACCAAGGTACATGCCAGAATAGAACCTGGGACCCTTGGGTCCACAAGCTGAGGCTCTATCCACTGAGCAAAACCGGTTTGGGCAAGATTTTTAACGCAATCTCATTTCCATTTGCTCTTGACCCTGTAGAGCAGCCGTTCTCAACCTGTGGGTCGCGAACAGCGAGCAGGGTCTCCTGAGACCATCAGAAAACACAGAGATTTACATTAAGATGCATAACAGTAGCAAATGACAGTTATGAAGTAGCGACAAAAACAATTTTATGGTTGGGGGTCACCACCACATAAAGAACTGTCTTAAAGGGTCGTGGCATTAGGAAGGTTGAGAACCGCTGCTGTAGAGCTTTGGGGGAGGTGGGTGGTGGAGAGGGCAGGAGGAGTGAGGAGGCTCTTGCTTCCGGGTGAGCACTAACGGGGCCAGATGGAGGCACCACCATCAGTAAGAATTGGGGGAAGGGGAGGGATGCCAGAGAGGAGGACCTGGTCCCGGGGCCACACTCACGGCGCGCAGGCACTTCCGTTAGGGATGTGCTCTACTCCGCAGGAGGGAGGTGACCCTTCCGCTCGCCCTCCCTCGCCCCTGGGGAAAGGAACGCCTTCAGATGCACCCATGTCACTTGCAGCTGCATGCACCGTCCGCCTGATTTCCCCGGCTCAGCAGAGAAGATTCCAGGCTTCTAGCAATCAGCACTTGACCCAGGGAGGCGTGTGCAGGCCACTCTGAGACGCAGGTCCACCAGATGACCGCTGGCCCTGGACAAAAGGCTTTCAGTTAGGGAATGCAGCCTGTTAGAATCTAGGAATTTTAGCATTTGAAGGTCACGTCACACACCCAGGGAGCTGATGCGAATACTGACATCCAGAGCCACAAAGGAGTGGTCAGCGATAAAGTGCTATTTAAAAACACAAGGAGCTGAAACCGGTGTGCTCAGTGGGTAGAGCGTGGGCCTGCGCACTGAAGGGTCCCAGGTTCGATTCCGGTCAAGGGCATGTACCTTGGATGCGGGCACATCCCCAGTAGGGGGCATGCAGGAGGCGGCTGATCGATGTCTCTCTCTCTCATCGATGTTTCTGACTCTATCCATCTCCCTCTCTGTAAAAAAAACAATAAAATATATTTAAAAAAAAAATAAAAACCCAAGTATTCCAACTTGCTTTGCCACACTTTCTAGCACCCTCCCCTGCTGTGATTTCATTTGTGAATTCTCCTAACTGGAATTAAACTGTTGATCTTGTAGTTCTTGAGTGAGCCATTAATGGGCTTTGATTTTATCATTTTATCCCTGCTCTTTTTTATTTATTATTTTATTTAAACTTGGTGTTTTTCGTTCCACTTGATGATGTCCCTTTCATGGAAGAGAATTTTCGCTTTCCTTTGCACTGCGAAAGAAATGGTCAGAAATAACACTTGTGAAAAGAATAATTTAGCTTCAAATGCATCCCGCCGTAATTTGATATTTGAGTACTTTTAAATAAATTATAGTTAATTAAGCATGCAAACACATTAAATACCCGAAGTACCCAATTAGCTACCGTAACTGAAATAATTGTCCTGAATTGCCCATTTCTTTCAGAGGCGTTTTTCAAGGTGCGCCATAAATCTCTGTCTGCGGGGTGACAAATGTCATTAGGCGGGAACAGGTGCTCGTGCAGGAAGACAAATGGAGCGTGAGCCCCGGTTTCTCCAGACCCCGGCGCCCTCCCCTCTTCCAGCAGCGCCTGGCCCAGAAACGTCCCGAGGTTTTCCCTCCTCCGACGCCCCGCGCCTTTGCCCACGAGCTGTTCCTGCAGCTCATTCCACCTGCAGGACCCCATGTCTCCCCGCAGACCGACGATCTTTTTTTTATTTAATTTTTTATTAATGTGTTACATGTATATGTATCTTCCCTTGCCCCCCCATCCCAGGAATACCCTAACCCCCTAGTGTCTTGTGTCCATTAGTGATGCTTATAAGCATGCATACAAGTCCTTTGGTTGATCTCTTATCTCCCCCACGTCTCCCTAACCTTCTGCTCTAATGTGACAGTCTGTTGGATGCTTTACTGCCTCTGTACAGTGTTACCTCGAGATACGAGTGCCCTAACATACGAGGTTTTTGAGATTCGAGCCGTCGAGCGAGTGATTTTTGCTTTGAAATACGAGCCACAGTTGAGATAGGAGTCATCGCGCGGATCGGCCGGCTGCACACGACCCACCAGTTTACCGCGACTCGAGCGTCTCATAGTTTCCCACGCCTCAAGGTTACGGAACGCATTAAACTCGTATCTCGAGGTACCACTGCATCTATCTTTTTGTTCATCAGTTTATAATGTTCTTTATTATCCATAAGTAAGTGAGATCATGTGGTGTTTTTCTTTCTCTGACTGGCTTATTTCACTTAGTATCATGCTCTCCAGGTCCATCCAGGTTGCTGCAAATGGTAAGAATTCCTTCTTTTTTATGGCAGCGTAGTATTCCATTGTGTAGATGGACCATAGTTTTCTGATCCACTCATCTGCTGACGGACACCCAGGCTGTTTCCAGATCTTAGCTATGGTGAATTGTGCTGCTATGAACATAAAGGTATACATATTCTTTCTGATTGGAGTTTCTAGTTTCTTGGGATGAATTCCTAGAAGTGGGATCCCTGGGTCCAATGGGAGCTCCATTTTTAGTTTTTTTTTTGAGGAAACTCCAGACTGCTCTCCACAGCAGCTGCAGGACCCCAGGCCTCCCTGCAGACCGACATTCTTTACCCGAGCCCCCCCCTCCCACCGGCCCTAGTGCAGTCCTCTTGTGCATCTCAGCTCCTGTGCTCCCGGAAGTGGCTAACCTCTCGGAGATGCTGCCTCATGCTCTGGAAAGATCTCCCTCAAATCCTGACCCAGAGACCCATCCCCTAGGCTCTGCCTGACCTCTGTTTTTGGTTTGGTTCATTTTCGTTTTCATTTCCATCAGCTTCTAACCAGAGCTTTTTGGATTATCCAGGGTGACTCTCATCCCGGTGTCGCTGCCAGGTCTCTGTGCCTCAGCTCTGTTGTTAAAGTTATTCCAGGAAGGATGAGGAACACGCTGTCCCCGCACACCTGGCCTGACATTCTGTCTTTGTTCTTGTGGAATTTCCTTTCATGTTATCGTGCACGCTTGCCTTGGTACAGCCTAACAGTACACATTATACCTTCTCCTCCCAAGCAATAGAGAGAGAGCAGAATGCTTTCGATGGAATAAATGGTCTTTTTGAGTTGTTCTTCTACGTGGTATTTTAGTTCTATTTGTTTAAAAAATAAACGTCTGGGCTGTCATTTATATATAAGAAAATGTACACTTGTTAGGTACACAACTTGATGACGGTGGCCAAATACATGGACCCACCCATTTGATTTTTATCATCCCCCAGTTAGTTACTGTTGCTAAGTTGACTCATATGTATGTACCGGTAGGGTTCAACCTAATTTTTATTATCCTTGAATGTATATTTACTTACAGTTCCTTAATTTCTTTCATTCTGCTCTTTGATTCAGTTTTCTTTTTTCAAAAGCACAAGCTGTATTGCATAGAGAACGCTAGTGCTAAGCGTTGTCTGCAGGACATTAAAGATCCATCTTCTGCTGTCCCCTTCCTTTGTCATTGTTCAGTCAGCTGCCAGTCCAGCCGTTACTCCTTTTAACTCATTTGTCCTTGCTCTTGAGCCGCTCGGACATCTGCAGTTTCGCAATCACCACGTTGTGAATGTATTTGTATTTATTCTCCTTGGGAGCCGGCGGGCTTCCTGAATTGGAGAGCATGCCCAGTCCATCCACTCAGAAATTCTTATTCACTACCGCTTCCAACCGGATCCTCCCTTTCCAGGTAGCTTGCAATGGGGCCTTATTTTGTCCTTCGTGCCTTGTTATCTTTATTTCTCATGACAACCTGTTTATTTCTCTGGACTGTGTTCTGGGCTGTCTCCTCAGGTATGTATTAACATGTGTTACTTATCTGGTTGTGTGTGACCTGTGGAGCCTGCTCTAGGAGGTTTTCACTGACCATGTCTGTGGATGTGATGGAGTTTGCGTCTTGGTCTCCGTGAAAAATAAACTGTATCAGCTTAAGGCCCTGCTCCCTCAGGCAGGCTGACTTTCACCAGATTCAGGACTTCTGGCAGCCTGCCAGGTCTACTCCACACCTTAGGCTCTGGGGTCACACTCCGTGGACCTCACATAGCAGTCAACCAAAGAGTGCAGATAGTATGTCCAGTTAAGGCACTTTATAACACGTTTTCCTCTCTTTCTAGCTTCATGTCTGAAGGATGGGTTTTTAGTGGTTTTTCAGATAAACCTTGATGTACTTCTGCTCTTTGAACAGAGAGGGATTTAAGGCAAGCATCCAGAGTGACAGGAGGCTGGACCTTCCACAGAAAGCCTAGGACAGTGGTCAGCAAACTGCGGCTCGCGAGCCACACGCGGTTTGCTGCTCTGTTGACTAATGAGTTTGCTGACCACCGGCCTAGGAGCACGCACCTAATCATGGCATCTCATTGTGTCCTACGATGAAGGAGTTAGGAATCGAGGAGTGTCTGGAAATGGGTCACTTTTGACTGTTACAAAGTATGCGTGTACATGCGTATGTGTGCGTGTGTGTGTGTGTGTGTGTGTGTACGTGTACGCACAACCTGGGACTACAGTTCCTCTGATTGGCAAGCACTTTGTTTATATTCCTGTTGGAGGAGTTGAGCGTAGGGCTGTGATAACTACCCATCAAGGGAAACATTGATCTAGATCAGTGGTTCTCAACCTTTCTAATGCCACAACTCTTTAATACAGTTCCTCATGTGGTGGTGACCCCCAACCATGAAATTATTTTTATTGCTACTTCATCACTGTGATTTTGCTACTGTTATGAATCATAATGTAAATATCTGTATTTTCCCATAGTCTTAGGCTCTACAGCAGCCTGTGGGTCGCGATCCACAGGTTGAGAACTGCTAGCAGGGTCGTTTAAGACCATTGAAAAACACAGATATTTACATTATGATGCATTAACAGTAGCAAAATCACAGTGATGAAGTAGCAATAAAAATAATTTTATGGTTGGGGGTCACCACCACATGAGGAATGGTATTAAAGAGTTGTGGCATTAGAAAGGTTGAGAACCACTGCCCTAGATGACCTGGGGAAATTCTGCCCCCAGAGTTCTGTTCTTGGTCAAAAGGAAGATTTTCCTTTCTGGCCAGAGAAACCCTCGCATTTCCCTGCCTGGCAGAGTTTGTGAGACCTTACAGCCCGCCAGGAAAGCAGCAGCAATATGCATTAAGAGGAACCGCTTTCCCTTAAGCCGGGAAGCAATCACAGCCTGAGGAAAGAGTGCATTCTTGCATCGCGGTGTAGAGCTAAAACACCGTGGCCTTATTAGTAGCACAGGTGGGACATTCTGTGGCTGCTCAGATTGCTTGGAAATGCTTAAGCAGAACTCTGAACCTGGGTGTGCCCGGCCTGCACGGGGAACCACTGCATTCTGGGACTTCTGGTTTACCCCCCAGGTGGTACAAATGATTCCTCTACCCAGAAGCTTGACATCTACATCTGAGGAACTCGATCCTGCCAGAAATTCAAACACTGCCCTGGACGGTGTGGCTCAGTGGTTGAGCATCCTCTCGTGCACCATGAGGTCACCCATCCAATACCCAGTGAGGGCACATGCCCAGGTTTTGGCTCAAACCCCGGTCAGAGTGCATGCGGGAAGCAGCCCATTGCTGTTTCTTTCTTTCTCTTCTCTCTCTCTCTAAAAACCATAATAAAATATATATTTTTAATTTGACTATTAAGATATTACTAAATATGAGGCAAAGTTCCATGAAAAATTATGTATTTCTTCATTCTGTCCAAAGAGGTAAAGATCTCTTTGGAAGCAGCAATTAATTTGAAAAACCTAATGTTTTGCAAATCTAAATATAACGAACTTCCATTTCTGCAGAATGGTTGGCAAAGGGAGTGCCATTCGTGTATTCATAGAACTCTGTGTGTGACACATGTCCTAATACATCTGTCATGATTCTCAGGATAGAACAGGAAAAGACAGATCCTTGCCGCTTTGCAGTTGGAGAGACTGAGGCACAGACACACCAGAGAGTGCGCCCCTCTTACATATTAGCACGACCCCGTCCCTGGGGCATAGAATGCTCTTAGACTGATGGGCTGGAATAGCTCACCAGAGCAATGATAGCCCCGTCAAATCATTGTGTACGTTTTTAATCACGTAAAATCTCCCAAGTGGTGATTTCTTTTTCTTTTCCTTCTAGAATGAATGACTTTCCCTCCACAGAGACTGGAAACTTAATTAAACTTTAGTTTGCTGTTTAGCCAGACTGTACAGCACACTTTCATTGATTAGAAATGATGAATCATGTTCATAAATTCAAGAGCATTAGGAAATGAAAATGTAACTCAACAAGTTAGGAAAAGCCACTCTTAGGAGAGTCATACTCCAAAGGAAGTTATAAAGGGACAAACTGTGGAACATGGGTGTGACCACTTCGTTGTCTTACTAGAAAGTCAGTTATCATCGTAAAAACCCATTTCTTGGTGGATACTGGTAAAAAGAGAGCTGAGCTAAACGGCCCCTCTATCCACACAAGTGGCCATAGCCCGAGAGAGGGTAATACAGTGGTACCTCGAGATACAAGTGCCCTAACATAAGAGATTTTTGAGAGACGAGCCGTCGAGCGAGCGATTTTTGCTTTGAAATACGAGCAACAGTTGAGATAGGAGTCATCGCTTGGATCGGCCGGCTGCACACGACCCACCCGTTTACCGCGACTCGAGCGTCTCATAGTTTCCCACGCCTCGAGGTTATGGAACAAATTAAACTTGTATCTCAAGGTACCACTGACTTTGAACCATGGCACCTTTCCATAAAAATGCCACCGGGGTGTGATCTGTGGGTTCTTGTACCCCCAGAACCAGGTGGCCTACGAAGTCCCAGGTAGGACTCCCCTTACATTCCACGTGTAGACTTCCGCACAGCTAAAGGATGCACTGCACAGTTTGGGAAAACAACTTTATCATTTTTTAATAATTGTTATTGATTTCAGAGAGAAAGGGGGAGAGAAAGAGAGAGAGAGAAACATCAATGATGAGAGAGAATCATTGATCGGCTGCCTCCTACACGCCCCATACTGGGGACTGAGCCTGCAACCTGGGCCTGTGCTCTGATGAATGAGAATTGGATGGTGACCTCCTGGTTCATAGGTCGATACTTAATCCCTTAACACACTGGGCGGGCAGCATTTTAACTATAAGGGACAGACGAAAGGTAGTTTAATATACGTTGTATACTTAATTCAGAATTATTTATAGCGATTATAAATGGTGTTAAGTTGCAAAACCCACATAATGGAACCATTTTTAGTAGAATCGGATGAGGACTCCGGCTTAAGAGAAGAAATGACTAGTAAAACAAAAATCATATCATAGAGTCTTTTATCATCAAAGTGAAAACACCCCAAAAGATGAGCCTTTTACCGATGGTTTCCCTTTGATTGACTCTTTGCATTGGAAAGGATCAAGGCCTGAAGTGTGAGAAAAGGAGTTCAAGGTTATTGGGGGCTTTCTGCAAAGAGGCAGCAGCGCTTTGAAATGAAAGTGCCAATCCTTTATTCGGGGACTGGGAAGACTTGATTCATGGGGAAAGGGTCTCCGGGGGAGTGGGAAATGGGGTGCTGGGAAACAGGAGAAGTTCAATGAGATTTCAGAGAGAACAGGGGATGGCTTTATACAGAATTCCGCACCAGTAATCCGCGCAATTACTCGGCCACACTGTCCATTTGCTGCGACATCCTCCTGTCCCTAGGATCTAATCAGTGGGACAGACGTTCATTGCTTATCTCGTGGACGATTCCCGGGGCTGGTGGAAGTACAGTGGTACCTCGAGATACGAGTTTAATTCGTCCCGTAACCTTGAGGCGTGGGAAACTATGAGACGCTCGAGTCGCGGTAAACTGGTGGGTCGTGTGCAGCCGGCCAATCCGCGCGATGACTCCTATCTCAACTGTTGCTCGTATTTCAAAGCAAAAATCGCTCACTCGGCGGCTCGTATCTCAAAAATCTCATAGGTTAGGGGACTCGTATCTCGAGGTACCACTGTATTCCAGGGGCACCCAGATAGGTCAGGGTCAGTGAAGGACCCCAAGGAGGTTAAATTCTAGTTGAAGGACAAGAGGGCAGAAATAAAAGAACACAAAATGAGAAATGTCTCAAGAATTATAAATATGGTATTGCACAGAGTCAGCAGAGAGCCAGCCAGGATCCCCAGAGGGGGTGCTCTTGAGATGGATCTTGGAAGAATGGGTCGGATCTGAGCAGGAGAGTTAGAGTGGGTCAAGTTCAATAGAGCTCACAGGCTTCATGCAAAAGAGGAAAGAGCCGAAACCGGTTTGGCTCAGTGGATAGAGTGTCGGCCTGCGGACTGAAAGGTCCCAGGTTCGATTCCGGTCAAGGGCATGTACCTTGGTTGCGGGCACATCCCCAGGAGGGGGCGTGCAAGAGGCAGCTGATGGATGTCTCTCATCGATGTTTCTCTCTATCCCTCTCCCTTCCTCTCTGTAAAAAATCAAAAGAGGAAATACGCTCGGAGTTTAGGCAACTTGCCCAGTGCCCCTCCGTGAAGAAGGAGAGCTGGTTTCGATCCAGGCTGGCCCAGTCTTGCCAAAGGCCCTCCCTCCCCCTGAACCAGCCGGGCGCCTACGTGGCGGGAAGGCCGCTATGGAAGCGTGTGCCTGGGAGGGGGAGGCAGAGCAGCCTCTCCATGGCTCATGTCTGTGGGGACCGCACAGGCCGCCCAGCTGGCCGCACCTGCCATACTCATGAGGGAAATGGCCTAAAAGGACGGGAGTCCTCTAACGTGGAAGAAATGGGTACAAACGCCTGAAAGGCCTGAGAGCCATTGTTTTTCCAGTCTGAGATCTAAAAAGGGGCCTCGTGCCCTCACCGGTTTGGCTCAGTGGATAGACCGTTGGCCTGTGGATGGAAGGGTCCCAGGTTCGATTCCCGTCAAGGGCACATGCCTGGGTTGCGGGCTCGGTCCAATGTACAGGAAGCAGCCAATCAATGATTCCCTCTCATCATTGCTGTTTCTACCTCTCTCTTCCTCTCCCTTTCTCTCCCTTCCTTTCTGAAGTCAATAAAAATATAAATAAATAAAATAAGTAAATAAAATAAGATGGGGCCTCATGTACCTTTTAGTATGCAGACCAATGGCCGCTCTTCTTCTGCCCATTGTACAGCTAGTGTCGTGGCACCTTCCGTTGGCTAGAGCCTTTAATTTCGGTTGGTGAATCCATTTGTGTGAAATAACAAGCATAAGCGTCCATTTCCAAAAGTGAACACTGGTGCAAATCCATTTGTCTTTTTTTTTTTTCTTGCCATTGTACTTTCTCTTCACTCTACGCTCCCAGGTCTGTGTGATCTGTGCGGCGGGATGTGACAGGTAGGAAGAAGTCACAAGGTCATTTGGTTAATTTTGAATCTGTTTCAGGCACCTCGCTCTCTTGGTTTAAAACAAGAAAGGATCTAGATGACAACTTGGCACTGACATCTTGTTTGAAATGTCTTCTCTCTCGGTGACAACCCTTCAGCTGCTCGATCTGAGTCAATGACGCGCAGATGGCGAGTTTCTCATGGAGTGTTCCCCATGGAAAAATCACCCCCTGTTGATTCCGGGGAGGTGGCAAAGATGGCAGTCTAATGTGGGGTCTTCCTGAGTCCCCACCCAAACCCAGAGGCTAGAAAGCACGCGCCAAACGCCATCTCCGCCTTTGCAGAAATACCAGGTGTCACCACGGTGCCACGAACCCGAAGGTCTGGTCCGGGGGAGATCAGCCGCTGAGAGCCAGGGAACCAGGGCAGGTGGCATCTGTGCCAGGAGAAGTGAACAAAAGCCATGGGCCACACACAGGCCCCCCCCCCTTGAGGTTGCCTGCGGGGGGAGTGGTTGGCTGCTCACTTCCTGCGCGTCGGCCTAGCTTCTGAACGCTCAGCTGGTTGCGGGTGGACCAGCCAGTGGCCCAGTGGGATGGCGATGAAGGGCCATTTCTGCCGGAAAGAAGCACCTCAAATGCAGAAGCAGACTGTGGTTTGGGCTCTTCCTGCCCCATCTTGCGGCCTCTCTCCCCCTTCAGAACGTGGTACTTCTTCACTCCTGGGTCTCACTGTCTGCCTCTGCCGGGGGCGCTGCTCACACAGAAGGGCCAGGGGATTGGGGGAGAGCAGGCAGAGATGGGGCGGTGGGGGGAGAGTCCCCGGTACAGAAGGATGATGGCTAAAGCCCGCCCTGGATGTGCAGGAATCTGTGGGGGAGGAGACCTGCAGCTGGGCCGACTCAGGCTTTGAACTTGAACGCGGAGAGCGATGTCCACAAACACAGTGATGTCGGCTGGTTGGTGGGTTTGTTGACTGCCTACCGGGGACCCAGGAGAAGCTGAGGACAGTTGAAAATTAAACACTATGTAGGCCAAAACCGGTTTGGCTCAGTGGATAGGGCATCGGCCTGTGGACTGAAAAACTATGCGAGCCTCAAGGTTTCTTCAGTAGAACTTAGAGGCCTCTCTCTCTCTCTTCTGCGGTAGAAAAGATAAAAACCTAACCCATCCATTTAGGGATAGACCACCCTCTCTCAGGGCTCCAAGAACCTCCCTCGGGACCGCCCCTACTTCCGCTCTGGCCCCCAAGTCAACAGCAAGGAGTGAGTTGCCCCATAACCCACTTAGGCCCCTGCTGGGCCTGGCCGGGGTGAATGGGCGTTCGCTGCAAGAACTGACCAGCATCCCCAGCAGCTGGCGGCGCCCCCAGCGGCTGCATTGTGAGGGGCCCACACACAGCAGAGGGGACCACGGTACAAGATGGAATGAGGGAGATGCCACTGACCTGAGGGGATCCCCTTGGGACGGGAGATGCGGGACGCTGACAGTGACCTCAGGAGATGGCGCAAGCTCATTTCCTGGGTGTCTCCTAGGAAGGCGGAGAGGGTGCGGCTGAAGCAGAGAGAGACGGAGACGCCGGGATGGCTCTGCAGAGCGTGGCCACGGGGTTCAAAGGCCCATGAGAGTGGGGGTGTGGGGGCTGCCGTCCTCTGTGAGGCCAGGCGACCTCTCGGGGTACGCTTGGAGGCTGTGCCATTCACCCAGGTCAGCGGGAGGGTGAGAGGGAGAAGACCCACTGCGTCCAGAGACTCGGTGTCGGCTCTCCTCTAACTGGCAGGGCCCTGATGGCAGGAGAAGGTGCCGGAGCGGCTTTGGCTGGTGGACAGCCACGGGGACCAGGCGGCCCTGCAGCGGTAGAGGCCAGGCGGTGGCACTGCACCCCAGATGCTGCGAAGGGGCAGCCAAGTGGCTGTGACCTGCATGTAACGGTGAGGATGCTTAACAGACGTGGCAGTCTCGGGGAGAACAGATGGGCAGCCGACAAGGTTACTGCCGCAGGTACGTGCTGGCAGGAAGTGGAGGGGCAGGAAGGAAGGATGGATGGCGGGAGCCTGGGACCCGTTTCCCCCGGAAAAATCACGACCTCTGTCCAGGTTCCAGATGCCAGCTGTTTCTCAGGCTGAGAATCCCTCAGCCACGTGGTAGCTGGGTCTCTGGGTCTCCGAGTGGAAGGGCGCCATGACAAACAGAGGCTGTGATCATTGGCTGAGCCCCTCCCCGCAGGACCTAAGGGCCAGAGGCTCTCCAGTCTAAAGAATGAGTTTGGCCGAAACCGGTGTGGCTCAGTGGATAGAGCGTCGGTCTGCGGACTCAAGGGTCCCAGGTTCGATTCCGGGCAAGGGCATGTACCTTGGTGGCAGGCACATCCCTAGTAGGGGGTGTGCAGGAGGCAGCTGATTGATGTTTTTCTCTCATTGATGTTTCTAACTCTCTGTTTTTCTTCTTTCCTCTCTGTAAAAGATCAATAAAATATATATTTTTTAAAAAGCATCATCTGGGTGTCCACCCAGGAGGCCCTGTTCCATTCCCGGGCAGAGCACATGCCCAGTTTATGGCCTTGATCCCAATGTGAGGCGTGCAGGAGGCAGCGATCAATATTCCTTCTCATCATTGATGCTTCTCTCTCCCTCCCTCTCCCTCCCTCTGAAATCATTAAGAATGTGCACATACAGTATGTGTGTGTGTGTGTGTGTGTGTGTGTTAAAGCACAGTCTGTGACCTGGCACAAAGACTTAGCTGTGCTAGGGCACTCAAGCATGTGCAGTGAGAGGAATTTGGGGTACAAACGGGCTTACGGGGAGCTCAGCACTGCCACTGGCAGACACAGGCTCTCCCTGCCGTGAGGAACGCTTTGGTCCTGAACCTCCCTTTCTGTCTGACCCCTCACTGTGCTAAAACCTCATGGGGGGCACATCTCCTCCTTCATTCGGCGCTTAGATGGTAGCTGACTTTCGGCAGAAACCGGCAAGGCTGGGAGTCACAAAACCCTCAACAGGTTGGAATCCCAGTTGGGACCCGCCATTTACCCAGGATTCCTCCTCCTCGTTAACCACGGAGCCCCTTCTGCCCGCGTGGCCCCTGCCCACCCGTGGCTTGTTGGGATGGACTCTGGGCGGGTGGGTCTGTGCCAGCCCTGGGCAGGGCGAGGTTCACTGCCCACAGTCTGTGTGGACAACAGAGAGCCCTTCCTGACTGAAAAGCAGTCTCTCTCTTCCTTCTCTCTCTCTCTGCTCTCTCCTCTCTCCCTCCCTCCCTCTCTCTCTTTCTCCCTCTCCCCTGGAACCACTCAGTTTCAAGGCAAAAGCCAACCAATCAGTACACTAAACCGCCCCATCCGCTTCTGTGACCGGTGAGGGCAGATCTGAAACTGCTGAGACCTTCACCCTCTAAACCCACAGGCCCCCCGAGTAATCCTCTTAAAGACGCCGCGCTCTTTGTGGGTGTCACTCAGAATAAAGGAGGTGTTTCTGCTAATTCCGCTCTCCCTGTAGAAAGCGCGTGCGTGCCTGCCCCAGGGGCTCCGGCTGTTGGTGAAGAGGCTCTGGGGGCAGAGCCAGGGGGCGAGGGGGTGGCACCTGGCACCCCGGCTCTCAGGGTTCTGGCCCAGAGCCCGCGTGAAACCGCGGAAGCAGGGCAATTCTCTGCAGCGAAAGGCAAAGGGGAGCGCAGGGCAACCGGCCTCCCCCCCCCCCCCCCCCCCCCGGCCAGCCTGCAGAGAGCCAGCGGCCCTGCGGTAGCTGCTGTGACCTGAACTAGGCCCTCGCCCGGGACAGGGGCCTGGAAGACGGGAGACGGGACCAGTGACGTCATGTCCAGAGGAGGAGGCCAATCCCTTCGCCAGTCCCCAGCCACGGGGCACCGGCCTTCACCTTGGCCCCGGCGAGGGGCACACAGGACGGGGGTCTCCCTCCGAGGCCCCGCTGGGCACTTGCCCGGCGCAATGTCTGAAGCGCGGCTTGAAGCATGAAGACTGCTGCTGCTTCAAAACCAGGGTGCTCTGGGGCTCGGGATCCCCGCGGCTTGAAAAGAAAGCAATGGGCTGCTTGGTGCAAGCAAGGGGCCAATGGGCATCAGCTTCTAAACCCTGTCATGACCCAACAGCCTTGGTGGATCATGATCTTGGCAGGATGCAGGATGGAGGGGGACGGATTTCATAGGCGATATGATTGTGCCTGTGTCCTCTCGGCTAGAAGTGAGGCAGGGGACAGGCAGGCAGGGGGATGGCCGTGGATTGTGGATGATCAATAGCCTGTAGATTGGGGACGATCAGTAGCCTGTGGATTGGGGACGATCAATAGCCTGTGGATTGTGGATGATCAATAGCTGTTGTCAGCAGCTCTCAGGCAGGGATGTGGCTGGACTCTGAGCGACAATCCTGGGGTTCCTGGGTTCAGAGCTGTCTCAAACCGGCTGTGTCCATGGCTTTGCTGGGGGGCGGCCACACCCTGGCCACAGCCCCGTTAAAACTCAGCCTCTAGGCCGGACCCACACCCCGTTTAACTACACGGAGCCTGCACTTGGCTGATGGGAATACTCACACCCTCCCCCTTGTTTCCCACGTGGAGGTGAAGCTGAGCGTATGTATCATCCACCGTGTGCCCTCCATCCGCACACGACCAGTTCGCAGCGGGCGTCTGGCATGTCAGCTGAGAGCACAATATGGCCTTTGGGGGTGGTTTATGAATAGCATCTGTGTTGCCTCCCGTGATTTGTAAAGCCGAGATTGCAGGATGGAGCTGTGTTTGGTGGTTGAGAGAGAGTAAAGGATAATGACCGATGACTGAATACTGCTTTTACACAGCAGCTCTATGAAAACCTTTCTGGACAGTTCCCTGGGCCAGGCATGAAATTTCATGAGTTTTTTGTTCCCTAATTTTTCATTACTTTGTTTGAGGATATAAAAAAAAATTGAGAGAAACGGAATATATGAAAAAGACCCAAGTAGAATGTAAAGCAACAAAAATAAAACATCGGAAACGAAACATAAACTTGAGAGGATTAATCACAAGTTAGCGCAGAAGAAATGGTCAGCGAACTTGAAAACATGGCACGAGGCATTATTAGACATGAAGCAGGGAGAAGGGAAGACTGACTAGCAGCGGCAACTGTGCGGCCACATCGATGTGTCTAACATTTCATTTGCGTCCCAGAAGGAAAAGAAGGGAAAGATGGGAGGTACAGGGCAGAAGGTAGAACTATGGGAAGTTAACATTGGCCAGAATTTTTCCAAATTGATGAAAACTTACACCCATGGATCAAGGAAGCTCAAAGAGCCCCAAGCCAAATAAAAATACATATTTGAGCTATTGATTTTAAATTCTCACTTTAAAATAATTATAATCTCATTATTGAACAACATATAGTTGATTTAAAAAATATAACCATAAGCTCCTAGGACCCTACACAATTAGAAGGAGGACATTATTTTTCATTTCTGAAGATCGATGTAGTGTTTCATTTACTGAGAGTATGATAGAAGCCTGGCTGGTGTGGCTCAGTGGTTGAGCATTGACCTGTGAACCAGAAGGTCACCATTCAATTCCCATTCAGGGCAACATGCCCAGGTTGCAGGCTTGGTCTCCAGTAGGGGGCGTGCAGGAGGCAACTGATCAGTGATTCTCTCTCATCATTGATGTTTCTCTCTCTCTCTCTCCCTTCCTCTCTGAAATGAAGAAAAATATATTTTTTAAAAAGAAGAAAAAAGTATGATAAATTATCATTTCTGTTTTTACATTTGGTTTGTTACAATATCACATAATGTAGCCTCTAGAATACTCCACTGAAGACTTGGGAGAATGAAAGTGAAGAGATAAATGATTTAGCATTATTATGAAAATAATTTTGACTTCAGTGATGCCTTAAAGGATCTCTGGGACCCAGATGGCACTTTGAAAACCATTGATGTAGATCAATGGAACAGAATAAAGCCAAGAAATAGACCCAGGAATATATATTCAATTGATTTTGAGCAGAAGTACAAAGACAATTTAATGGGAAAAGGGATAATCTTTTCATTAAATGGTGTGGAACGTTTGGGCTGGCACACTTAGAAAAATGTCCATCCCTCCACTGCATACAAAAATTAACTCCAAATGGATCAGAGACTTAAGCACAGGAGCTAAAACCAAAAACCTACACTCAGTTCTGGGCCACTCTGGATTGGCTACGGCCTTTTAGACAGGACTCAGGAAAAAACATAAACCGTAAAAGAAAGGAAGATAAATTTAAATTTAAAATTTAAAAGACAAGCCACTGATGGGAGGAAAATATTTGTCTATCATTTCTATAAGGAAAAATTTCTATCTAGAATATATCATCAATTTTTGCAGCCCAATATTAAGAAGACAAGTAACATGATTTAAAAAAGTGAAGCTAATATTTGAGCAGATACCTCACACCACAGGTTACGTGAGTGATAGATGGACAGTGTTCATCAGTATTAGTCATCGGGATAATGTGGATTAAACTAAAACACAGCCAGTACACACACAAGAATGACCAGCAAATGAGCTGTCACATCCAATGGTGAGAAAACAGCCTCGGACTGGACACAGTCTACCGTCCGTTCTGATTCCCGGATGAACACATTGTTCTCTCCACGCCTTGGAATATCGCTCAGCAACAAACCCAAAACCAACCCCGGCCGACTTAACACAGCAACATATAAACTCCAAAGTCTGGTACTAAGTGAAAGAGCCAAAGACAAAAGACAACGCAATATGTGATTTCATTTATCTGAAACAATTTTTTTTAATATATTTTATTGATTTTTTACAGAGAGGAAGGTAGAGGGATAGAGAGTTAGAAACATCAATGAGAGAGACATCGATCAGCCGCCTCCTGCACGCCCCCGACTGGGGATGTGCCCCCAACCAAGGTACGTGCCCTTGACCGGAATCGAACCTGGGACCTTTCAGTCCGCAGGTAACACTCTATCCACTGAGCCAAACCGGTTTCGGCTTTTATCTGAAATTCTTGACCAGGCACAACTGTCACGATCCAGCAGGCGAGGACTGACTGGAAAGGGACACCAGGGAGCATTTGGGAGGTGGTGACAATGTTCTGTGTCTCGACCAAAGCTGTGTGATTTCTCAGAGTTCCTGAACTCCACGCTCACCGGGGGAAACATTTATGTAAATCACATGCCCATAAAGCCAACCATGAAAACTCTGCCTCCCAGTCTCCCGTGGAGCTGGGGCTCCTGGTCTGATGGATATAAACCCTGAGACGGATTTTGTGACAGGCGAAGTGAACCGCGATGGGCTTTTATAGCTTCTGCTTTCTCTGTGGCAGAGAGCGGGTGGAGGCATCTCATCTGTTCCGTGGCAGCATGACACTGCGCTCTCCATGTCCCGTCACTGGCTTTGTGGGTGCCAAGGGGCAGGCGCGGGACCTCCATTCTGCGGGAGCAGACTGTAGCTAGCACAGACGGACCCCCAAGCCAGAAGCCACAGCAGCGTCTGATTCAGCGCTGGGGGGCTCCGGCCAGTATTAATGGGGAGCCCCATGGTTTTCTGCTGTGCTGTGGCTTTTGGAATTCCCCATCATCCCCACCTGAATCCGTGTCTCCAGCCTGTGCCTGACCCTGTGTGCCATTAACGCCCTGTAATAAAACACTCCACCCAATCCAGGCAGGACGGGCCGCGTCCTTTAACTGAAGGCCCATCTGCTTTGTAGGCACACTGTGAGACACGCATGAAATTAGCTGTCAATCACTGAGTGGTGCCTGTACTTAGTGAACAATGTGAGTGTTTATTATAATCATGTTGTCTGATACTAGACAAACACATGTTGAGTCAACTACATGGGAGGGGGAAATGGACAGGTGGCATTTTGCCCATTCTCTTAGTCAGCTGGAGCTGCTCTAACAAACCCACCTAGACTGGGTGGGCTAAATAAATACTTCTCCCAATTCTGGAAACTGCAAGTCCAAGGTCAAGGCGCCGGTAGACGGGGTGTCTGGTGCGGAGCCCAGACTTGGAGAGTGTGACTTTGCCCAGTGTCCTCAAATGGCAGCGCGCAGCAAGCTCTCAGGACGTCCATGAAGGGGATTGACCCCCCTCAGGCTGGCCCTGCCCTCCGGACCTCACCTGACCCGAATCACCCTCCAGAGGCCTCCCTCCTCAGACCGTCTCATGGAGGTAAGCTTTCAGCCGGTGCATTTGGGGGGCACATGAGCATTTGGTTCTTGGCACTCATCCGTTCAGAGAGAACGGAAGTCCTCTCATGCTCTGATGTCTCCCCGGATGTGCCTGGCGTTTCAGTCCAAGCGACTGGGCCTCAGATAACCCGGCCCTGCCTCCCTCCCCCATCCATCATCTGCTCCCCAGTTGCGTCCTGGACTCCCCAGCTTGCTCTCACCTGTGCTAACCTGTGCCTGCCTCTGGGAGTGAATGCGGATGCGAAGTTAGACGCCTGGGGATCTCACTGCTGCATCTTCATTAAGTTCAAGGTTGTAGATGACGCCCACCCAACGGTCCTCAGAAAGCCTGGAGATCCGATTGCTGGCGTTGGATAAATTATAAGGAATATGAGACGTTCCAGGAGATGGAACGTTGCAAGTACTATCCTGATTTTTCTAAAATAGGGAAAAGTCAGATTTGAAAAAAAAAAAAACGAATCGGAATGGAAATATCTAGAAAAACCAATGGATGTATTAAATGGGTTTGGAAGGTTAGAAGGGCAGAATATTATTAGCGAGAGGCAGCCTTCGTTTGCAGAGGACAAGTTCAGCCAAGTTCAGGGTGCTGTTTCTTTTTAAGGAGGTTTGTCTGACAGGCAGATTGAGGGGACAGTGTGGACACACTTCGGCGAGGAATCTGACCAAGTTCTGATATCCTCAGGACTAAGATGGAGGGATGGGAGCTGGCTCATCGCAAAGGCAGCGACCTGTCTGCCCCGCGTATCTAACGTGGGACCAATTAGTGCGTGCCCACTGGCAGGCCCAGTGCCACCCGTGGCTCTGAGCCCACCTCTGACCCAGGGTCGGACTGAGGTCAGGGAGCCAGCGGGTTGGCGAGTCGGGCAGCAGGAGAGCTGGTTTGCCCAGACACGTTGCTTGAAATCTTGATCGTGGCGTCATTCTCCACACCCCCCGTCACTGCCTGTGTTCGTGACCTTTTAAATCGTAATTAAGTGGGTCTCATCCCCACGATCCCCGCCGCCATTGGTCTCGGTGTGCGTCTCCTCTCCTCTCAGCTGCTGCACCGGCTTCTAACGGACACTCTGGCCACAGCGGCTCTGCTCCTCCACGTTGTTGTCACTTATCTTCATAAAAGTCCAGTCTCACCACATCCCCCTCCTGATTCCAAACCCCAGGACAAAATGAAGTTAAAGCGCCAGCCTCATCGGCTGCCATCTGTATTTCTGGGTTCGTTTTCCTGCGGCTGGCTACTTGGACGCAATCCCCCTCCCCATCCCCCACTCCAAAAGCACCCCCAGTTCTCTAGCCGGTTCCACCGCTGTCCTCCTCTCCTGTCTGATGAGCCTGCCTCTCTCAGGGCCACAGAAACCTGGGGGACATTACACCACGCCTCAGGGCCACGCTGCAGGACGCCAGGGCTCCAGGCACAGCTTGTGTGGGAGATGCAGTCCAGGGCTCCTGTGGGCAAGCTCTTTGCTCACCCTTGAACGTGAAGGACCACCCCATGTCCTGGCATGAGGTGGCCATGAATACTCCAAGAGATGCTGGGAAAAGTTCAAATTGTCTGCAAACCAAGAGAGTGCAATCCGCTCCTTTTATCTCCTGTCCATGCTCCCCCCCTCCCCCCTTTGCAGGAGTCTGGGCTTAGAACAGCTTAGATCTTTCCATGTATTTACTTAAAGATATATCTGCACACACTAAGTCTGACTTTTCTTATGCGAGTGAAATCATAATCCACATTTTGTCCTGTAAATTGTTTTCAGGCTTTTCAATATGCCTTGGAAATTGTTGCTGGGATGATTTTACACACACACACACACACACACACACACACACACACACACACAGCCCAACCTGCTCCCTCTCCAATCTGGGACCCCTTGAGGGATGTCCGACTTCCCGTTTAGGCCCGATCCAGTAGGGAAGTCGGACATCCCTCTCACAATCAAGGACTGCTGGCTCCCAACTGCTCGCCTGCCTGTTTTTCTGATTGCCCTTAAGTGCTTCTGCCTGCCAGGCTGATAATCCCCTAATCACTCCCCTGCCATCCTGTTTGATGCCTAACTGCTCCCCTATCAGCCTGTTTGTCCCTAACTGCCCTCCCCTGTAGGCCCAGTCACCCTTAACTGCCCTCCTTTAAAGGCCTTGTCACCCTTAATTGCCCTTTCCTGCAAGCTTGATCACCCCCAACTGCCTTCCCTTGCAGGCTTGGTCCCTGCCAACTGCCCTCTCCTGCTGGCCTTCTTATAGTGTCCATCTTATTCTACATGGGTACAGGATCTTTTGACCACATGGGGACAGTCATCTTGTGTGTTGGAGTGATGGTCAACCTGCATATTACTCTTTTGTTAGATAGGATAGAGGCCTGGTGCATGGGTGGGGGCCGGCTGGTTTACCCTGAAGGGTATCCTAGATCAGGGTGGGTATTCTCTTGGGGTGTGGGGTGGCCTGGGCAAGAGGCCTGTGGTGGTTTGCAGGCTGGCCACACCCCCCAGTGACCCAAGGGGAGGCCCTGGTATCTGGAATTCATTTATCTTCTACAATTGAAGCTTTGTAGCCTGGAGCAGAGCCAAGCCTTCTGCTCGCACAGCCATTGAAACTTTGTTGCCTTAAGCAGAGACCTGGGCCTGCCAGGGTTTGCAGAAAGCTTGGCTTCCTCCATTGCCAGGGGCAACCCAAGCCTCCCTCCTGCTCTCTCTGTGGCCGTAGCCATCTTGGTTGGGGTGATTTGCATACTCACTCTGATTGGCTGGTGGGTGTAATTTGCATATTACTCTTTTATTAGGTAGGATATATATATACTAGAGGCCCAATGCATGGAATTCATGCAAGAGTAGGCCTTCGCAGCCCTGGCTGCCTCAGCCATTGCAGCCCCAGCTTCGTCCAGAAGGTCGTGCAGATGGTGGTCATTCCGCTGTTTGGCCATTGGGTCGATTTGCATATCATACTTTTATTATTGTAGATATATGTAATCTCATTCCTTCGTGACATGATTCCTTTGTCAGGACTCAGTTCAGTAGTGTCTGTGTTTGTGCCAAGCTCCTCTCGGCAGCTGTGTGACTTCCTATATGAGCACATGGTAGAATGAATTACAGTTCGATCTCCACAAGTCTTTCTACTTTCTCCCTAAGTGAACTCTAATATCCTCAGATAGAGGCTGGGTCTTAGGATATTTTAGTGGCTCAGACAAATGTCTAGGACAATTAGATTTGACTTTCCCTCCTAAGCCCAGTATCAGAGAGTTAAGGAGATAAAAGCAAGCACCATGCTCCTTAACCAGCTCTCTGTATTGAAATGATGAATTTTCAAATCTCTGACCTTCCGAGGAGAGATATTGATTACCTTATTTTCTGGACATTTTGATGGCTCTTTTTGGTAACATTTTTGGAGCACTCGGTGATTCGTGGTGAAATATGGAATATCACAGTGAAAGGCCGAACTCGGGGAAACTGTTCTTTCTGCAGTTGACTGCCTCCAGGCCCCACTCATTTTAAACCCAGCATCGTGGACCCAGTTACTTCCCCACCCTCCTTTTTCTCTGCAGATGGAAGTTTCAGCTCCTTTTAAAAGCCTGTTCTCCACGACTGTGTTTTTTATTGAGGTATCATTGACATAACGCATTATATTTGTTTTGGTGTACAAATTAGTAATTTGATATATGTTTGTAAAGTATAATATGCACCACAATAAGTCTAGGTAGCATCTATCACCATTTTTCTTTGGATAACTTTTAAGATTTACTCTTTTAGCATCTTCAAATATGCAGCACAATATTATCTATATATGTATAAAAGCCTAAGTGACCATTACTACCAGTCCACCAAACAACTGGTCACTGTGATGCACACTGACCACCAGGGGGCAAACACTCAACAAAGGAGCTGCCCCCTGGTGGTCAGTGCGCTCCCACAGCCAACTTCCCATGGTTCCTCCCACTGGCTGGCCGGCCTCAATTGGCCTCGATCACTGGCCAGACTGAGAGACCCCAGCCATGCACGAATTCGTGCACTGGGCCTCTAGTACATTACACTCCATGACATTTATTTTATAACTGGAAGTCTTTTACTTTTGACCTTCTTCAAACCCATTTCACCCACCCTCTACCGCCCACCTCTGGCAACCACTGACCTATTCTCTCTCTCTGTGAGCTTGTATTTTTTTTTTAAGCTTTCACATATGATATTTGTCTTTCTATATCTGACTTATTTTTACTTAATATAATGCCCTCAAGTTTAATCCATGTCTGAAGTGGCAAGATTTCCTTCATTTTTATGGCTGAATAATATTCCTGTGTGTATGCATGTGTCTGTACATGTGCATGTGTGTGTATGTGTGTGTGATATGTGGTGTGTACTACATCTTCTTTACCCATCTATCCACTGATGGACACAAAGTTTGTTTCCATATCCTGGCTATAGAAAATGCTCCAGTGAAAAGAGGAGTGCGTATATTCTTTTGAGTTTTTTTTTTTTTTTCTTAAATACCCAGAAGTGAAATTGCTGGATCGGGTGGTAGTTCTGCAACCAGTTTCATTCTTTTGCATGTGACTTTCCAGTTTCCCCAACACATTTATTGAAGGGACCTTCCTCTTCACATCCTTTCCTCATTGTATATTCTTAGTTCCTTTGTTGTAAATGAGTTGACAATACATACATAGGCATATTTCTGGGCTCTCTATTCTGTCCCAAGATTATTGTGTGTGGTATTTTTTGTTGTTGTTTATTTGTTTTTTTAATGCCAGTACCATACTGTTTTGATGTTATAGCTTTGTAATGTACTTTGAGATCATGGCACATGACACCTTTAGCCTTTTTCTTTCTTTGGCTATTTGGAGCCTTTTGTTGTTGCATACAAATTTTAGAGTCATTTGTCCTATTACTGCAAAAGATGCCCTGGAATTTTGGTAGGAATAGCACTGAACTGTAGATTGCTTTGGGTAATATGGACATTTTATTGATACTTTTGCTTCCACTTCATGAGCACAAAATAGTTTTTACACATTAATTCAAGTAACAGTTGAGTCAGCTAATTATTCTCCTATAAAACAGAGCAGTGTGAAGTTTGAACATCTTTATAACATTGAAAGGCTTTTTCGTTTATATCAGCATGCTACTTTTTAAATAAAAAATACATTATTAAAACAAGTTACTAGTCTTAATAATGGTGTAAATGGGATTCTATTGAATAATTTTTTAATTACTATTTACTGCAAAGCACAATTTTGCCATTTTATAGATACTTTTTCATTAAACTCTCGGGGGCAATGATACCTCATTTAAATGCGTGTTCTTATTACACTATCACAGCGCTTTATATATTGTAGATAATAAATGTCTGTTCAATTAATGGAAGAAAACTTGCCACGGAAAGGAACAGAATCCAGCTTCGGAAATAATAACTACTTTTTTAATGAGTAGAGTGATAGCCAAAGTCAGTGTCCGTTTTTCTCCATTTCAATGATCTGAGTGCTTCCTGGATTCGAGCCTTCCACTAGCACTTACTGAGCGCCAGGTGCAGCAGGCCTGTGACTAACTGTGCCACAGGACTCTGTCACCAGGTGAGCGTCCCACCTCACCTGAGTCCTTTCAGGACCTGCCCCAGACAGAGGCCCACCCCCAGGGGGACTGTGCTTTGCTGGCTTTTTGAGGCAGGGATCACCAACTCTGATGTCTGTGAAGACACGCTAGAAAATATAAATAAGCTGAAACTGGTGTGGCTCAGTGGATAGAGCGTCAGCCTGCGGATTGAAAGGTCCCAGGTTCGATTCTGGTCAAGGGCATGTACCTTGGTTGCGGGCACATCCCCAGTGGGAAGCGTGCAAAGGGCAGCTAATCGATCTCTCTCGCTCATCAATGTTTCTCTCTATCCCTCTCCCTTCCTCTCTGTAAAAAATCAATAAAATACATTTTTAAAAAAAGAAAAAGAAAAAAGAAATAAGTGGCATGAGCCAGACAAAGAGACAGTAGGGAGTGGTGGGGTCAGAGGGCACGGGGGGTGGCAATATCCAATTCTTCCCTTACCCGTTACAGAACGTGGGGCACGAATGATGGGAAACGGCATTTTTATCTGAAATACCGTTATCTAGAAGCAGTGACAGCGAAAAAAATAAAGCAAGTTCTAACGTAGAAAGCCCAACGTTGGAAAGAACATGTGCCCCTGCCTGGTTCAGGCTGAACAGAACCTGTTCCTTTCCGGGTTTGGCCTGGAGACGAGCACCACGTGACCTCTGCTTCCCAGATGCTCTGTGAGTTGCCTCTCTTGGGCGAGCATTCCACCTCCGCCCTAAGGGTGATCATGGGGGTGTTTGTTCCATTCAGAGAAGTCTCCAACTGCTCCCCAATCTGACCTCAGTCTGTGACCTCCCCAGGACAACAGCATAACACCAGCATCTGCACAAATCCACATGGGTTTCTACAGATTCATACTTTCAGACCCAGCAGCACGATCCATAGCCCCTTTGCAGCCATGTGTTTTAGGTGTTTCTTGTTCCTTAATATTTCAAGCTGCCGTTTCAGGCGTCTGTACTGTTTTGCCTTTGTGCTTGGCACCAAACACACTGAAACTCAAACTGGAATGTTACCAAGCAGAAATAGTTTTGGAGCGCATTAACTCTTCTCGGCCTGTGGCTTGATTTTTACTTTATGCATGTTTCTAGCAAAGGCAACATCTTTGTCTCTCTGTGCTAAGACTGGGGACCGTCAGGTTTGGACATTAGGAATGCGGTTGGTTCTTTGTGATCACAGTTCAACCCCCTCTGTTCCCTAGGGACTGGCGTCAGAAGTGAATGATGGGTTTCCATCTTACGCAGCTTCATGCAGCTTCATGCTGCTGATGTAGAGGAAGAAGTTTCACCTTTCAGTTCCTCCTTCTCCATCTCAATGTGGAGGAGGGCTTCCTTAGAGCTCAGGCACTAGGGATGGGCAGTGGTAACTCATCTCTGACAGCCACTGGTTGGAGAACCAATATCCCTGGTGGAAGGAGACATTCGCCTCCTACAAGGAGAGGGTAGGGCCTTGTGGGAGAGAGGGACCCGGCTTCTAACTTTCTCCAGAGGCTGAAGGCCACCAGCGCTTCCCTTTTGTCACAGGCACAGGAATAGCTGCATCCGCCCTCATCTTCCTCGCCTTTCCCCCTTCTGCTTTCTGAGGACGATGACTCTTTCCTCCTGGTCAAGGCCAAACCCCCAGCTGCCCTCTGGATCCCACCCCTTCCGCCTGCCAGGAACCTGTCTCAGCAACCGCGTTCTTTTTCTCTGATCACCAGCGTTTCTCACACCATGGGCTCTTCCTCCTCATCTGTAAACACGCCTGCTTGTCACACACACTGCAGTCACACACCCCATCCGTAATCCACGCGAACTCTTGGCCAATATCTTGCTTTCCTCTCCCTGTCTAAACTTCTTCAAAATGCTGGGTGGGGGGTATTGTGGCTGAGACACTTGGCACTGAGAGTTTTGAAAACCTAAATAATGGAGACTGGAAAGCCAGCTATTTGCAAACCACAAGCAGGTTCTTTCAAAGGTGGAATAAAATGCGCCTTTCTTCTGCAGAAGCTTTTTAATTAGACCCTGTTATTCAATCAATATAAAGCAAGCACTCACCTATTGTTCCGATGGAGAGCAGAACACTACTCGCCGGAATCCGTTCGGGCTTTTGGGGACAGAATTTAAACATTCTCTCGGTAATATAAATCGTTCCTCTTGGTAACACAAATTGCCCCATATTTCTGGACCACAGGAACAGCTTTGAAATGTTATTTACGTTTGTTTATGTGGCGGGAGGGAAGGAGGACTCTTTTTCGGCCCAGAATAAATTCAGGGGTGGGCATTCTTGTCTAGAAGGGTGAGGAAGAGGTAAGTGCACAAGGCGGTGAGATGCCTGCAGAGAGGATGTAGGATCATTATCAGTTACGTCGCTTGTCCCTGACGTTGAGGAGGGCTTGAGAGAAGGGACCAGACGGGTTCTGATACCCAGTGGTATTCACACCTGATGGATGCGGAAAGTACCGATGCTGGGTAAGTCATCCCTAAGGAAATGCTCCGCTGTGATGAATGCAGAGAATATTGTCTCTGCGGTTAGGAAGTATTCCTCCATCAGTTGATCAAGAATGAGGTGTAGCGTGGCACAGGAAAAGGGGGTTTTAAGAGCTGCACAGTATACTCCCACCGTAGAGGTGTCTTAATCTGGTTGCTATGGACCTACAGTGGTACCTCGAGATACGAGTGCCCTAACATACGAGATTTTTGAGATACGAGCCATCGAGCGAGCGATTTTTGCTTTGAAATACGAGCAACAGTTGAGATAGGAGTAATCGTGCGGATCGGCCGGCTGCACACAACCCACCAGTTTACCGCGACTCGAGAGTCTCATCGTTTCCCACGCCTCAAGGTTACGGGACAAATTAAACTCGTATCTCGAGGTGCCACTGTATTCACTAAAAGGAGCCAGGGCTTCTTGGGGAAAGTCTGCTTTCAGCACTGGGACAGAGAAAGTACAAAAGGAGGCAGTGAATTTGTGAGACGGTAAGAATGTGCTAATAAAAGGATGGGGACGTGTCAAAAGGGCACAGAAGCCAGCCTGAGGTGGCTCCCAGTGGTCAAACAGGCATCATTTGAGCATCAAACAAGAACAATAATGATGCCATAGATCATGACCAATTGAATAATAATGCATGAGTTTATATGATATACATGACCAAAACATTTGATCATGCATGAATACTTGCATAGCCTCAAACTATCTTCCCATAAAATGCTGAGGGATTACAAAGAGAGAAAGGGAACTTCACAGGTGCTGACACTACCTTCACCAAGAGACCAAAGTTAACATCACAGGATGGGAAAACTGTAATCATGTACCAGCTGATGGATGCAATTTAAACACGGTATCACTTCCGTGATATTCTTGCCCAAAATGCATAACTGGAATCTAATCACGAAGAAACAATAGGTAAACTCTAACTGAGGAACAGTCTACTGAGTAATTGTCCCAAAAATCTTAAAAAAAAAAAATTCAAGTGCTTGAACACCAAGGAAACACCAAGCATTTTAGCTAGAAGGAGACTACTATTAGAGAAATATTACTAACGGTGCGTGATCCTGGACTGGATGCCCTGTGCTAGCGATGGCATCACGGGGCATTTGTTAAAGCTTGCATGAAATTGGTTCAGTGCCAATTTCCTGACTTGGATGGTGCTTTTGTGGTTAGGCAGGACTCAGCAAATAAAATAAAAAAGGTGAATCCTCTTTTGTCCTCAGTGGCTAATAAGGCCTGGATGTTTGTGTTAGAAAACAGTTAGCCATATCCTCGGCTTCTGGTTTTTCACCTCTCATTAACTGTAGCGCACTGTAATATTTCCGTTAGGTTTCTGTTGCCCACTCCCTTTTATCTGCTCACCAA
>JAAGEH010000337.1:5288116-5320166 GCA_011751065.1 Lasiurus cinereus
ATTTCCGTTAGGTTTCTGTTGCCCACTCCCTTTTATCTGCTCACCAAGGACTCCAGAGAAATCTTGGTTGATCAAACGTGTGCGACTTTGTGTCTATGTGGCCTTGGAGCTTAAGATACTTGTAATTCTGCTCATTGGAGTTATTTATTACATAGGAGAAGAATACAATTACCTTCAGGATTTACATACGTGAACCTGTCTAGAATTGTTCTTGGCACGTATGAAGTGGTCAAAACGTTAGCTACTCATTGTTATCACAATTATTATCAGCATTCTCACCTGTGATCCAGACGTACATATTCAAGTGGCGACTAGACATTTCCGCTTGGCTGTCCCACAGACACTAGGACTCAAGATGCCCAAACTGAGCCCTGCAGGCCGGGACTTGCGCCCGTTTCTGTGTTCCTCATCCCGATGGATGTTTAAGGCAGAAACCTGAATACCCTCCTTGACCTCTCATTCATTCATTCATTCATTCATTCATTTTTACTTGTTCCATTTATGGCCAAATAAAGTTAATTGATTCCCTTACTTCCTTCTCATTCAGTCCCCTCCTCCTCTGTCTACATTGTCACATTCTTAGTTCATCATCTTATCGCCTCTCCTGCTACTGACTGCAGGCTGCCTAGTTTTCCTGGTGACCTTTGACTCTCTCCAATCATTTTCCTCAAACGTGATCTTTATAAAGTGTACATACGGACAGGCCCAATCTTTTCCCTTTTCATGAGTGCGCATGGTCTTCAACATAAAGCAACTCCTTAGGAGGCCGAACACATGTCATTAGCTCTAGTTTTCCCTTTGTTTCTTCTTCTCCCTCTTCCTGTCGCCTCATCATATATTCCCAAACCGACTAGGTCCCCACACGGGCCAGTTACAGTTACTCTCTCTCCCGGATCCTTGTGTGAGCGCTGTTCTGTGTCGCCCATATTCTCTACTTGGCTAACGTTCACTCTTCTTTCAGATGCAGCTCATGCATCATCACCTCAGGGGAGCTTTGCCTGAAGCCCGCATAGCTTAGATGCTTTTCCTGCCTGGATCAGATGCTCGTCCTTCCTGTGCAGCCTCATTGCAGGGTTTCATATTTCTTTATACTCTGTGCCTGCAGAATGCTATACACGGCAAACAGCCTGCAGGCAGGGACTCAGGATGTGAGAGAATATATGAGTCTGACTGTCTCTGAATATTCATACTATCTCCCCATAAAATACCGATTGATTACAAAGAGATAAAGAGGAACTTCACAGGATTCCTCGCTTTTAGGACACCATCTGAAACATAGGAAGCAATGGTAAAGGGTTCCTGAATAAGTGAGTAACACCAGCTGTCTCTGTGACTTTCCCCGATTTCTACACCATGTGAGACTGGCATCTATTGATAGGATATTGACAAATGATCATGCAGGCGCGGTACGTTGACAAGTTAGTCAATATCTGCTTTCTATTCTTGGGATGTGGCTTCAATAAGTGCTCGGTAAGCATTTTTTTCTCCATAGATATTTTTAAATGAACATGCAGTTATAATTAAGAAGACATTGAATCAGATAGTCAATCTTCATATTTTTTTCTTAAAAAATATACACTTTCCTGTCAGGTAGATCTCTCTGCGAATAACGTATGAATTTTCTAGAGCTTCGGACCCTAACTGTTTTAAATAGCTTCTGTCTCATTAAAGGATGAAAGTGATGATTTTATTATAATTTTCTAGGGGATCCATTTCTAGCATGTATGGCGTGGCATCAGCACAGTTTCCCCCACTGCAGCTGAGACCACTGAGTTATTCTCTCTCTGTTTCCTATCGATTTTTAGCCTTCCAAAAAGCAGCCAGGGCATTTTATACCACAAGAGTTAAGAGTTCATAAGACAATAAACATAAAAACAACCAATAAATCTTAAAAATGAGCCTCTTGCAAATTCTTTCACAAACGCTCTGAGAGATACCTCCAGGTACATGCAGGCAGAGCTGTTAGAAAGTTCTAGATTTCCTCGGGCATGAATTAAGCTTCCGTGGCTTTCGTTCATGTGGTTGAGTCAGATATGACTGAAGAGATTTGTGTTTCATTTCATATATTGTCATGCCCCTGGACTAATAATAAAAGCATCTAGCTTATAGGATGGAGTAGAATAATGTGGAATTGCCAAGGACTTCACCAGCGGACCTATTTTTGGCATTTCTTTCCAATGACACGTAACTATTTGATGACAGTTTTTTCAGGTCCAGAGTCCTTTCAGCATTCTTAGGATGAGTTACCACGAACCACTGTAGGAGGATCAGTGAGTCTCCACCCCCCAGAAGAGTGACTCCCCCTAAAAAACGACCGGGGAATAGTGGGACAGGCCTTCCTGGAGCTCCAGGCTCTGACTCCAATTCACTTTGAGCTGATGCATCCACCCTCTCATGCACACATTCAAGGTTCCTGTTTAGCTTGGGACCGGCGTCATTGAAGACATCAGTAGGCCGTGTTTCCCTTGAGAAAAGGTTGGCACCATTCTATTGAATGACCTTTGTCATCACAAGATCCCCAAAGTCGGAAGGCTGACCATGCTTCCCAAGCAAAGGGCATGACTGAGTGGAGTTGAAAGTCCATTGTCTCTAGAAGGATCCTACAGCCAAAGGCTACCACATCGGAACTCATTGACATGGTCGCTAGCTTGAAAATGGACCTACGAGTCCTGGATGTTACTTCCAGGGAGATATGGTGAAATGATCAGCACCATCAGAAGGTGAACAGAGCCTGAGATTCTATGTCAGGATTACGAACAAGTAATCTATACATAGCAATCAGAGAAGAGGTTAGATCACCTTCTAACTACCCAGGACACGTTCCCAAGACTCTCCACGTTTACGCAGAAGGCAGGCATGAGATAGACTCAACTCTGTAGCTTCAAACAAGCCCTTTACTCTCTGAGAGACTCAAAAGCAAAGTGGGGCTCAGTACAGCGGAGCTCTTAATATGTATTCCACAGGGTCTGACTGCATAATGAGCACCCCGTGAGTGGGAGTCTTCACTATTACTCTACACTTCGCTCAGTATTGCTTCAAATACTTCAGTTATCCTCAGAACCTCTTGAACGACTAGGGTACTTATTATCCGCTTAGTACATAAATTGTGGAATAATCATTTCCACTAGATTTCTTGTAACCTCTGCCATTTATACAGATATGAGTTCTTTGAACAAATACGCAAATGCTCAGAGCAACTGCAGAAGGAACACCATAATCTACATCTACCCAGAGTAAACAGACATGGAGATATAAAAAGATTCAAAATAAAAATCCATCTATTTACTTGAAACTGTGAATTGAAATCTGTCTCTGTGCAAAGTGGGGTTGTCCGGGTGTGAGGAGGAAAGAGGGTGCCCTCTGGGACTCCGTGGCCCAGGAGAAAGATTAGACATCACCGAGCTAAGTGGACAAATACAAAATGTAAGAACACCACCTCATTTTTAATGTCACAAACCCCCTTCTGCAATATGACTAAAGTCAACTGTGGGACAAGTTATAGTTGGTTTCAAGCATTTTGCTCTTTAAAAGGAAAATTCTAAAAGAAGTGATGAAGTTTTTAAAGAAGAATTGTGGAAAATTTGGTAAAAGGAACCAGAGCAGAGAGTTTGAACCACGCACTACAGTCAGGCAGAATGCGTAATTTTTTTGGTTGAAGAGTTTTAAACAAATAAGTTAATATTTATTAGCTTTCAGCTCTCTCATTTTTAAAATATAAAAAATAATGAGAACACCTGGGCTTAAAGAGATCTGTAAAGTAGAGGCGGGGAGAGAATACCCTGGTAATGGAGATATTAATGTACAAGGAGAGGAAGGTTTAGGTACCCTCTAACAGGCTATACGAGGGTTGAATCATGCCAAGGTTCATGAACTGCTGCTACTACCATTTCCATCTTGGAGATGAACAGGAAAGGCAGTGTGTAAACTTGGACTTGGCTCTCTTCACAGTTTGATACAGCAGCTACCATCTGACCCCTGGGCACAGCATCTGCGCAGAGGTGTTATCCTCACTGTGTACATGAAGGACCAGGTCGGCTTGTTTAAAATGCAAATTTGGGAATGCCCTTAACCGCCCATGTGGATTGACTGTATCTGGTGGTGGACCCCAGAATCTGCGTTTTTACAGCCACTTCCCAGGTGATGCCATTACAGGTGGTCCATATATTATATTTAGAGAAACATCCATCTCTAGTCACAGGGCGGATTTCCACAGAAAAGCAAGACATCATTCTGTTTTATTAGAATTTATATCTACAGGGTCTCGGTCCACCAGGATACCTAGTTACATATGGTGCATTGAGCGAAATGACCTAAACGTTTGATCTAATTCAATTGATACTTATTTGAACTGAGCCTCCAAAAGGAGTACATATGCTCTCTGTGCTAGGAAGGAAGGAAGGAAGGAAGGAAGGAAGGAAGGAAGGGAGGAAGGAAGGAAGGAAGGAAGGGAGGAAGGGAGGAAGGGAGGAAAGAAAAGGAAGGAAGGGAAAAAGAAAGGAAGGGGAGGGGAGGAAGGAAGGAAGGAAGGAAGGAAGGAAGGAAGGAAGGAAGGGAGACCATTATTGGTCTCAAAGAGTATTATAATTCACACATGTTCACCTATGTCTGACATCCTGAGGAGAAATCTATTAGACTTATTTAGTACATCCAAAAGAAACAGTGATATCTCTGCATTAGGCTAAAAATGCAAAGTCTGTAAATTTAATTATATGGGGAAAAAAGACAAAGAATTTTTAAGACCATGAGGTAATCTTTCCTCAAATCTTCGCAAAATCCATTCTTGAGAAATCATAGAGGGAGATGCTCCATTGATGCTTTCATAAATCTCCTATTCTGCCTTCTCATTAAACTGACTTCAGCTATAAATCGATCCGTTAGCATATCCAGCCACCAACTTGATACCCGCAGGCAACCTCTCACCCTCTGCCTCACCCAGAACCGATGATAAATCAATGGCCGCCGTGATTCATGGCTTCCCTGAGGTGACTCAGCCCCTCCTCATCCCCGCTGGTCTAAACAGCAAAGGGCCAGCGCCTCGTCTGTCTGCTTGTTTCTGATGCTGCAACGACAAAATATTGATGATATTTCTGTAACATGTCAGAAGAATATTAAGTTCAAAGGCAAAATAAGAGGCCAGACCCGGAGCTGTTCTCTTTGGATCAGAGGTTTTGAATCTCGGAGATGTAGCCTCTGCCTTGGTAACCTTTGCCATTTAAGAACAACTGGATTGAATATGAGCAATGCTAGAGGCCCGGTGCCTGAATTCGTGCATGGTTGGTCCAGACATTTTTTTTCAAAAAACACGGTTAGTGCCACTTGCACTTCGGTTGGTTCTTCGTGATTGATGCAGTGTGATGATGCATTTCAAAGTGCATTTCAAGAACAGGCATCAACATTTTTTTTGAGAAGGAAACGACCAGTGTGCACCCCCGTACCTCTGAGGTCTCAGAGACTCCTCGTTGGCAAGCAGCTCAAAGACCGCTGGCCTTCATCACTCACCTGGTGACGGGCCGCTGTCTGCTCGGCTGCTGCTGTTAAACATTCAAACACTTTTTGGAGGATCTGGATTGTACTTACCAAAGCGCACAGCTGAACTTCACCCTTCTTTTAAGAGGACTTGTAGGTCTTTTAGGAAAAGTCTGGAAAAGAAGATTAATTTTTTTCCCTATATCAATATGTCAAGTACGTCTCGCCCCATTGCTAACACTGCTTAGAGGGAGCGCACTTGCTGTACATGTGCAGAATTTATTAAGAATCATGGCAGTATTGATTTAAATACAGTTAGCCCAAATGCAAGTAGAAATAGTTGACAATGAGCGAGCAATTAGTAGGACGAGGCACCGGGATCGGGGATTTAGATCCAGTCTTTTCAGTGATGTGAGGAGAGAAGGTTATGGCCAGGTCTCCCAGGTGAGGTGCAGAGTGGAGGAAACGGGGAGCCACTTGCCAGATTCAGTGCTGGATCCAGATGCCCATGACCTTCCTCCCTGAGCCATTTGCCCCTTTCACTCATACTGTTTCTAGGTAATGCCACCGAGGAAAATCATAACATTCCAGGTACTCACCCTCGCCTGCTCCCTACATCCATCCCAGCATTCTGGGGTATCATACTTATGTCATGGAAATCGGATAAGATATCCTATTCTTTGTGTAACTTTGGAGGAGACATTTACCTTTTGCAGTTCGATTCCCCCCCTCTGTGAAATGGGTATAAAATGATCTACCTCACCAGCAGACATCTGTATTGCCTTCCTCTTCCTTCAGTCTGGAACGGACGAATGATGGGGGTATGGTAGCTATGCCAAAGATGGAGAAAGCTTATTTCCCCACCACTCTATTACATGACCCATCCCCAGTCTTAACTAACTGTCTTAGAATGATCTGGCTGAAACAATCGAACCCCAGACATTACAATCCATTACAAAGACAGATCAATGATAGTAATGAAGCAAAAGAAGATTCTGTGAGTTTCATTCAGCTATTAGTTTAAGTCGCTTCTTTTATTCCCGGATATTAATTCTGTAGAAACACATTCTCCCAGTCCAACCAATGCCATATATTGCTAATTTTCAGGGGAGTTTTCAAGACTTGAATATTGAACATATTTTACTGGGAGGAGGACTCTTGGCTTAAGAACAACTTGATTGAATTTTAACAATTTTACTAGAGGCCCGGTGCCTGAATTCGTGCATGGGTGGGGTCCGGCTGACCCGCTCTGATGGCAGCCCATTGGGCCAAGTTGGCCCCGCCCCTGATCGGGGTGTTGGGAGCCAATCAGGGGCCAGGCTGGCTGGAGGCGGGGGGCCATTCAAGGCCTGGATCAGGCCAGTTGGCTACTGCATTGCATGTGATAGCCACCAGTCTTTTCAAATATTCTGGTCTTTCTACCACTCTGGTCACTGGGCTTTTATACACACACACACACACACACACACACACACACACACACACATATATAGATAGGTGATTTACTACCTCTTTAATTCAAAGAACATAAACATATTTTTAGTATAATCAAAGCATTAATCACCGTATTTATTCAATTATTTTGATTAGGTTCAGGAGGTTGGTCCTATCACTTCTTCATTGCACAATCTCATGGTGGATTAACACACTATAGATATATTTATGACTTGACTTTATTCTTTTACTTTTGGTGCCAGAATATTTCACGTTTGGAATTTTTCTTTTCTCAAATTACGTGTTCGTTCCTTTGTTTATACTTAATCAATCATTACACTGAGCTTTTCCTTACTTTCCTTAAAGAGAGAAGTAATCTTGTGTGTGTGCTATTCGTTTTGTTTTCACCTGGCCTTTGAAAGATCAGCACATTTGTCACGGTTACAGTTGAGTGCCAAGACCAGCTGTGAGTCAGGGGGAGAGAGTGGATTCTGTGGCTTAGACAGCATGGCCAGGCAATCCTATGCCAGAGGATGCTCCCAATTTGAGGGCATCAAGGGCAGTGGGTGGGGGGTGGTGGGGAGGATATTAGGAAGAGCTCTGGGTTGGGTTTGAGGTGATCTAGATCCCAGAGCTTCTTCCAATTACCCGCCCCCCCCACACACACACACAGGTTCCTGTCATATATTATTTATGGTTGCTCTTACATTTTCAATATGCATTTTTCTGGATTGAAAGGGCACAAACAAATACCAGAATAAAGGTCTCTTTGTTATTTTCCCCTAACTTCCTCCCTCCCCCTCAACCAGCCGTAATAGCCTGTCTCTACTGATGTTCACACTTCCTGCTTTAGCATTAGCAGTAAATTTAATTCACAGATGGTTTGCCCCTCTTCTGTTTCCTTAGCATCCCAAATTACTGGCAGGGGTCTGGGTGAGACTGAACCTGTGCGGGTTCTGAGAAGCGGCTGCACTTGGGGTGCATTGTAAAGCCAGAACGTAGGATTTACGGGCCGGACTGGCTGTCCGGTGTGGGGAGAGGAGGCGTTCAGGGCGCCAGGTGTGGGGCTAGCCCTGTGCGCACGTTGGGGTGTGCGCTCCCCTTCCCCAGAGAGGAAAAGCTGACCCCACCGTTTCCGTTTGCTTTCCAGGAACGAGATTTTATTTACTTTGGAGGGAAAACAAAGCGGCCTTCTTGTGTCTGTGAGCTCTTTTATTGTTGGCTGCTTGGAAAACGTATTGAAATAAACTCGGAGACCGTTTTAAGGGCGTTGATGTGGGCAGTAAATGATCTGGAAAGTTCCAGCACAGAGCGATCCCACACAGGTCAGGATTCAGGGAGGGGCCAAGTGCGCACCTCCGGGGACAGCTGCGTGGTGATGCTGGGGGGATGTCTGTGGCTGACCGGGTCTCACTGACTCCCCTTCATTTTCAGGGAGCTGTTGGTGTTCTTTTAAGCTTATTTATTTAATTTATTTTTTTAAATCCTCAAAGATAAATATTTTTTTTATTTTTTAGAGAGAGGAAGGGAGAGAGAGAGAGAGAGGGAGGGAGAGGAGGATGAAGGAGAGGATGAGGGGGAGGGAGAGAGAAAAGGAGAAAGAAAGGGAGAAACATCCATCTGTTGCCTCCAGTATGCACCCCAACTGGGGTCAAACCCACCACCTGGGCCCAGAAACCCCATCCGCAACCCTCCCGCCGCCTGAGCCGCACCCGCCGGGCAGATAACGGTTTGAGTTTTAGAAGAAATCTTCCGTTACATATTTTTTAGCCATCTTTACCGTTCCACGTGGCCACTTCTCGCATCTTCCACGACTCCCATCCTAAAGCGGATTCTGTAAATCCGCGGCCTGTGGAAATTCAGCCTGTGCTCTCGTTATGTAAACATGTTAGAGCTGGCCTCTTTGTAGCCATAAATTCGTTTCTAAATAGCAGTTTTTTAAAAGTACAATTTACAGTTGGAAAAAAGGGTCCACAACATTGACATTTCAGACTTTCCGAGGCCAGTTATGGATCTGCTCGCAGCACCTGCCAGCAGAGTTGCCAAACCAGAGGGAGAGAATCACCTAGCCAGCCTGGAAGCGTGCCAGGGCAGGGGACCGCGACGGCCCCCTGAGCCCCGCTGGGCGCGGTGCACTGGTGTTGCCACTGGGGCACTGGATGGCATAAGGACGCTGTTGTCCTTGATGCTACGGGAACCGTTGCCCGAGACTGCCAGCGAGGCAAAGGGAAGTCTGAACCCTTCAGCATCGGCAGCCACTCTGGGGCTCTCCGTGCGGCGGGGTGCGTGCATTTCGGAGAATTCCTTTACTCTTCACCCAGATGCCGGCTTCCCGTTTCTGCTTGCCCGTGCCCCTTGAAGGGGGGGAGCGGGCAGTGTTTCCAGGAGGCACCCCTTCTGCTTTCAGTGATAGCAAAGGGTTTTCTGGTTCTCAGAAGCGGGGGACATTATTGACCAGCATTCCCATCCGCAGAGGACTTGGAAACTCTGAGATGTGGCTCATGTTCATGCTCGAGGGTAGGGCATAACCTGCGATCCATCTCAGTGCGGCTGGCGCTAATGGGCACTGCCCACATGTCGCAAGCCTGGGGCTCCTTTCCCCAGCTCTATTTTTTTATTTTTTATTGACCCGTGTCGGGAGCACTCTCAGCATGGGGAGAGTGTGGTTTGGGGGGGTGACTCCCAGCGTGGACCGCACTTGGTCCAGGGATAGACAGCTGGGCCTGCGCCTGTGGCCTCAGAGCACGTAGACAGGCGTTGGATGTCTCACTGCTGGGTCCATTGGCCAGTGAAGGCAGATGCTGGGGACTTGGAGGCGAATACTAAAAAAAGGGTGGGGGGAACCCCAGGCCAGGGAGAAAGCATGCGGAAAAAGGGGGCCCTCGCTCTCTCCTGTTGGGGGACACACCGTGCCTGCCCCCTGCACACTGGGGGCTGCAGATCAGAGGTCCTAAACACAAGGACTTCATCAGGGTTTTGCTTCTGCTCCGCAAGGAGCAGCATTTCCTGTGGATTCGTTACTACCATATTTTTCGGTGTAGAAGACGACTTTTTAACCCAGGAAAATCTTCTCAAAAGTGGGGGGTCGTCTTATACGCCGGGTGTCATCTTATAGGTAGAGTGTATCCCAAACTCTATATTTTATCTGGAAAAGTTGGTAATTGTCTTATACGCCTAGTTTGTCTTATCTGCCAGAAAATACGGTATATCGACCTGATTCTCCTTGCCATGGGGAGCTTGCAATGTCTTTTTTTTTTTTTGTTTGCAGTGTCTTGATTGCATTCCATTGTGATCCTAGGTTCGGAACCAGCAGTCCGGGGTCTATGCCGATCAGTTGATCTGAGTGAGATACAGCTCTGACTAATTCATGGGGGCACCCAGCCCTGCCCCAATGTGGCCGCTCTCATGCCCTATTCTCTCTCAGCTTACCACCCTCACATCGCATGCTCAGAGGTCAGACTACTGCGGCAGGAATCCGTGTGTAGGTGCTGGAAATGCCTGGCAGTTGAATGTGAATATAAAAAACAGCGCATCTTTCAGCTGCTTTATTCTGTGAATAAGAAACCAATAGAAACACTATTGTTAGTGCCTCTCAGTTGTTTAATCTTATGTGACACGCATGAATTTATCTGTCTAGCCCAGTGGTTGGCAAACTCATGAGTCCACAGAGCCAAATATCAACAGGACAATGATGGAATTTCTTCTGAGAGCCACATTTTTTAAACTTAAACTTCTTCTAGCGCCACTTCTTCAAAATAGAATCGCCCAGGCCATGGTATTTTGTGGAAGAGCCACACTCAAGGGGCCAAAGAGCCGCCTGTGGCTCGTGAGCTGCGGTTTGCCAACCACTGGTCTAGCCATATGTGCTGTTATAGATGCAGGAGGAGTGCTGGAAAGAGGTCCCAGAGTCTCTCTCACTATTATCCAGATTCTTGTTCGCCTCCAGTGAGAGAGTGGAGAGGTCAGGGCACGGGCTTTGGGCCTGTGAAGTAGAGATGGTCGCTGATATCACTGAAAGATGACTCTCTTTAGAGGATTTTTACCAGGGGTCGATCCGGCCTTTTTCAAACCGCTTTCTGTGTTCATCCGCAACAAGCAGCTCTTCACTGATGATCGATTTATCACGAGAGGCAGCAGTTCAGTCCCTTCCTCAGGCCCCACTCCCACCACGACTGCCATCACTCCCCCCACTGAGGCCCTGACCCCTCAAAGCCACGCCTGTGTCTTCCCAGCAGGCTGTTTCCAGGAAAATGTGCGGGGAAATACCAGGAAGACATTTCCGTCTGACCAAGAGCAGGTTAAAAGGAAGGCAAGAGGGAGGAGGGGAATTCCTACAAAAAAATTATTCTCTGCTAATGAGCGCCAGGTATGACTAGAGCAGCAGTTCTCAACCTGTGGGTCATGACCCCTTTGGGGGTCAAATGACCCTTTCACAGGGGTTGCCTAAGACCATCGGAAAATGCAGATATTTACATCACGATGCATAACAGTAGCAAAATTTCATGGTTGGGGGGGTCACCAACACATGAGAAACTGTATGCAAGGGTCACGGCCTTAGGAAGGTTGAGAACCACTGGACTAGGGGAATGTACCACAGTAAAACTTCAGATTCCAAGGATAAAAATAAAATGGCCCCCATCTATACAAATAAAGCCACAACACTGTCACAAGATGGCTGCCACAAAGTTGGCCACCACAAGCTGGCCATGCACACAGCATAGGCAGGGCCCAGCAGCCACTCTGCACGGTGAGGCCTGGGGGTCCTACAGCTCTGTGCAGCGCAAAGGAGGCTGATCCTGGTGTCTCTACCACCTCACATGGAGGAGGTGGGTCCCAGAGGAGGAGTCAGGTCATGGCAGGAGAGGGTAGTTGTGGGAGATCAGGCCAGCAGGGGAGGGCAGTTGGGGGCAATTGGGCCAAGAGGGGAGCAGTTAGGCATCAATTGGGCGGCAGGGGAGCAGTTAGGGGGTGATCAGGTTGGCAGGCAGATACAGTTAGGGGCAATCAGGCAGGCAGGCAGGCGAGTGCTTAGGAGCCAGTAGTCCTGGATTGTGAGAGAGATGTCTGACTGAAAAATTAAGGCCAGATCCCGTGGGGCTTGAGCCTACACCAGCAGAAATCTTCTGAGCATGGAATGAAATTCAGACAGTCAGACATTCCCGGAAGGCCCCCAGATTAGAGAGGGTGCAGGCGGGGCTGAGTGCATGAATTTTGTGCACCGGGCCTCTGGTACTGTAATAAGATGTTGACTGCAATGTAGTTATCTCCAGGCTCGGCGGGGAAGGATCCATTTCTGCGCACATGGCTATTGTTAAGATTCCATTCTCGCTGGGTGTGCAACTGTGGCCCTCAATTCCTTATTGGCTCCTGGCCAAGAGCTTTCCTGAGTTTCTTGCCAAGCCAACAGCAGCTTGCCTCTGTAAACTATGTGAGCTGGTAAGACGGTAGGCCCTAACAAGACAAAAGAGACAATATATTTTTTAAAATATATTTTATTGATTTTTTTACGGAGAGGAAAGGAGAGGGACAGACTGGTAGAAACATCAATGAGAGAGAGACATCTATCAGCCGCCTCCTGCACGCCCCACACTGGGGATGTGCCCGCAGCCAAGATACATGCCCCCGACCGCAGGCCAATGCTCCATCCACTGAGCCAAACAGGTCTTGGCGAGACAATATTTTATTTTATTTATTTTTTTTAAATATATTTTATTGATTTTTCACAGAGAAGAAGGGAGAGAGATAGAAAGTCAGAAACATCAATGAGAGACATCGATCAGCTGCCTCCTGCACGCCCCACAGTGGAGATGTGCCCACAAGCAAGGCACATACCCCCAACCAGAATCGGACCTGGGACCTTTCAGTCCACAAGCCGACGCTCTATCCACTGAGCCAAACCGGTCTCGGTGCGAGACAATATTTTATAACCTGATCATGAGGTAGCATCACATCCTGTGAGGAACCAAATCTATAGCTATGTTCTATTGGTTACAAGCATGTCACTAAGTTCAGCTCTTAGTCAAAAGCAGCAGATTGCAGAAGGGCGTAAGTATCCAAAGGTGGGGATCATTGCTGGAGATCATAGTAGTCTGCCTACCACACAGGACATAATTCTTGTGTTAGCAAATCATTGTGTCAGATACTGGAGTCACCGCTTTCATGTGTGTGTGTGAGTTCGATGCCACAGGACCTCAAAGTGACCAGGTGGCCGACATTCCCTGATTTTGGTATAACGGGACCATCTTTTTTATCTCTTCGTGGAATCATCATTTCCCCGGAAACTAAGATCTCTAACGGGCAGAAAGCCTCTGAGCAGGGGATGAAACGCGGCCAGCTTACATACCTATTTCAGGGAGAATCGCTGCTCCTTTCATGAAAGCAGCGTAATTAACCTGCTGTCATACAGCTGTCTGGTTGCCGGTGCAATGCTGGTTCACCGGGGCTCACAGTTTGTCTCTGCTGTTGGCAGGTCAGGCGCTCGGCATTGGTAGAGTGTGATCAACCTCGTTAAGTGGACGCCCACGTGTCCGTTCCAGCCCTTCATGTTAGAACGGGGAGCGTGACCACGGGACGGCTCGCGGGACCCCCCGGAGACGGGTGAGTGAGCATCTGCGTGAATCGCCGGCTCTCATAAGCAACCCCATTTTTTGAAAAAGCGGGTCACTGTGCTATGTTGTGTCCCCAAGAAGGTCTGGGAGCTCAGAGCTAGTGTCTTGTAATCCCTAAAGTGTGGGATTATTTCTTTCCTGGAAGCATAAGTACCCTGGGATATGGCTGCAAGGTCTTTTGGCAAAGCCTAATGGGTAATGCACAATGGACATATTTGGCAGTGTCGCAATGTCCTTCTCCAGGGGCCACACCTCTTCTTCCTTTAAGGTGACGTTCTAAGCCGAAACCGGTGTGGCTCAGCGAATAGAGCATCAGCCTGCGGACTGAAGGGTCCCAGGTTCAATTCCAGTCAAGGGCATGTGCCTTAGTTGTAGGCACATCCCCAGTAGGGGGCGTGCAGGAGGCGGCTGATCGATGTCTCTTTCTCATCTCATCAATGTTTCTCTCTATCCCTCTCTCTTCCTCTCTCTATATAAAAAAAATCAATAAGGTGGCATTCTAAGTCTGTAGACCACTCAAGCCAAGGAATTGGGCCAGGACCCTCAACTCTGCTGTAGCCATGCAAGGCAGCCCTCTAGTCACCGGTCCCAAAGGTTTCAGTCGTACAAATCAAGTAACCTTGACGCTAGCGATCGGGATGTAATCATTTAGCCACAGACAAAGATCTCTGCCAGTCAAACCATGTGACTCCGCCTCCATCCCTGCTACCCATTATGGTAACCACGCCCACCTTCACCCTGGCAAAGTAAGCGCCAGCAGCAATTAATTACATCACGCGGTTCCTGTCACATCAATACCCCACGATCCCTGATGTTTTCTGGGAGTCCGTTCCCCTCAAAACCTCTCCCCCTGTCATTCTGGACACGCAAACAATAGACGTTCAGGCACCTTGCGAGGTTGCTGGTTTGTCTGGCAGGCTGCAGCTAGTGGACCGGGGAAATACTCATTAATCATCTCCTTCTGAAACACCGGCATGAGTGGAAAATGGGGCAGGGGTGCGTGAAGTTGTGCAGGGGAAACCTTCAAAGTGAGAGCTCATGAGGAGCTCGAGGAAGCACCGCCCTGAATGAAGTCATCGTGTCTGATTGCCAGGGTCCCCTCAGAATAAAGGCGTCTGTCTGAGTGCCTTCCGAGTCACTGCTGAGGTCCTGTCCTTGGCAAACTCCTACTGGAGACCCGACAGGAAGGGGATTCTGTGAAACATGTCCCAGACTTGAGTGGAAACAGTGACACTGGTGTCACATCGTCAACAGACAGTCCCAAGCAGCCTCTTGCTTTCCCATCCCTGACATGGCTTCTCAGCTGCCCAGACTATTAGAAGTCGAGGCATCCTTAGACACACTCCACAGGAGGGTGTTGAATTCAACTGCCATGTTTTGGGTGCTGTGTGTCAGACATTATACTGATACACTGACGAGATGATGATGATCTCTGAATGCATAATAATCTGCCTACTCAGTGTCTATCCTATATAAATAAAAGGCTAATATGCAAATTGTCCCCTTGACTAGGAGTCAACCAGCAGGCAGGCCAGCCAATCGCCCATGTCCCCTTCCCTGGGCCAGGCTGGCTGGACCCCACCCATGCACGAATTCATGCACCGGGCCTCTAATATATATATACACATTGAGTGGCCAGATTATTATGCATTCAGAGATCATAAAATCTGGTCACTCAGTGTATTTGGAGATGTAAAGATGAATAAGTCCTATTTTTTCAAGACCTGATAGACTAGGAGGGGGAAAATATGGCAACAAAAAGTGGTGTTTATCTGAAGGATACTTTGATAATGGCATAATTCAAGGTAAGAGTGAGGAATAATGGATTTTTTTTGTGAGTGAGCAAGGTGAAGGTTATTCTAAGAAACAAGGACAGGATGTGAAAAGGCATACCTTCCAAAAGAGGAAGCATTTAGAAGGAATTCAAGGGGGTTTGTGTGGCTGGGAATGAGGATTTCAGAGACAAAGGAGATATTAAGTTGGAAAAGCAAGCAGAGGCAATGTCAAGAGGAACATATACAAGAGGTTTCACTGTCTTCTGTGGGAAACTGAAACCATTAAGAGCCTTAAACCCTGGAGACTGGGTTTATATAAAAATCACTCCCAGCCCAGCTGGTTCGGCTCAGTGGATAGAGCGTCGGCCTATGGATTGAAGGTTCCCGGGTTCGATCACAGTCAAGGGCACATGCCCGGGTTGAGGACTCAGTCCCCAGTGTGGGGTGTGCAGGAGGCAGCCAACCCATAATTCTCTCTCATCATTGATGTTTCTATTTCTCTCTCCCTCTCCCTTCCTCTCTGAAGTAAAAAAAAAAAAAAATTAAATCACTCCTAGAGCAATATAGTGGAGGAAATGGGATGGGACGAGGTCAGAGGTAGGAAGGTACCGGTATGTTAGAGGCAATTGCCATGGTCTAGGTGCCAATCACATAAATGCTGTGGTAATTGAAGGGGAGGAAGCGGTTTCAAAGGAGGTTCCACTTAATTTAGTGATTGATGGATGGGATCTGAAGATGTGGAGGAAGGGAGGGTCTACCTTACAACCTTCCGAGTTCTGGCGTGGTTGACCAGACAAATAGGTGTAAAGGCCACTAGCTAAAACAGAACTATGTTCAAACCAGTGTGTTCTCTGCAAGAACCAAACTCTGGAGAAATAACTCGATCCGTTTTATGACTTTGAAATGGAACTGTTTTTAAAATTACAAAATGTACCAAAATGTTCCTTATCTCCACGTTACATAAAAAGAACAGACTTGAACGGTGTCAAAGGAAGAAATGTAATATATGTGCAAATTTAGACGTTCAACATGACCTTTCATGTCTGTCAATTAGAAACCCTTTTAAAGAATATGCTGAGAATGTCAGAAAATGTAGGCAAAGGCGTAAGAAAGATGGAATGTAATCTGAGCCGTTCACTTTACACAAGTGCAAGCCTCTTATATTCTCTCTCAGTCTCTCTCTCTCTCTCTCTCTCTCTCTCGCTCTCGCTCTCGCTCTCCTTCGTTCTCTCTCTCCTTCAATGTGTAAATTTTAGGCTCATAGTCTGGATCTTCATCAGACAGTTTTCTTGCCAGAATAACTCATCTATTTCTGCTTATAAGTATACTGAGTAAATAAAATAATCAATTAACCAATGAATCAAATGAAGATAACCGCGCTATCTTAAAATTATCGCCTTAAAATCAGAACGACAGAGGTAGACGAGGGCCAGGAGACCTGGGTGGTGGCTTCGGTTCTGTTGCTTCGGCAGCTGACCTACCTAATTCTCTCTTCGCCTCAGTGACGTTGTCTGAATGATTGATTGCCTCCACTGTAGCATTTACATGACTGTATTTTAATGTGTTTATATAGAGGCTAAGGGGAAGGGGCCGGGCAAACAGTGTCTCCTAATCATTTTTGTATTCCTGACAATTAATCTGCCGTGGGCAATCAGGCAGACATGCGCAGAGCCAGGTCCAGAAGCCAGGGGCAGGAGGTCAGCAGTGGGGAGGCCCCAGGTGTCTGGCAGTGGACAATCAGTTGCCCCGAGGTGGACCTTTCCTCCCCTGGCACATCGCTGGTCTGGAGGTCAGGACCCCCCGACCTTTCCTCCGGAGAGGTGACATCTGGGCCTCCGTTGTGTTCAGCTCCAGGCCCAGATCAGTGACAGAACCAGCATCGTGTCGCCTTTGCCCTGCGCTGGCTTGTCTGGTGGTGTTGGGCTGTTCCCAACCCCCGCTGCCTTTACCGCTGACGGCTGATTGCTCTTTCCAAACTCTGCTTTTGGTCCAGAGATTGCTTTGACCGCGTTTTCCAGACTTGGACTTCCCTTCCCACTCCTGAAAATAAAGCAAATATCTAATCTTCCACTTATTCTTCACTCGGCACCTGCCATATGCTGGGCACTGGATTCGTTGCGAGGTGGTGGCGGGGGCGCCAGGTGTCAGACCATAGGGGTCAGACCACACCTGGGCTCAGCAACCTTGGGCTTGGGTCTGGCTCGGACAGAATTCAGAGCACGCCCTTGACTGCAAGTGGATATTTACTGGGAAAATCGCAGAGTGGAAAAGGCAATTCCTGGAGGAAACGGGCGCAGCAAACAAGTTAGAGAGGTACAGGGAGGGCCTCGGAGCTTGGGAGGGAGGAAGCTAACGGTCACAGTGCCAGCTGGGGAGCGGAGGGGGAAGGACAAAGGGAACGGAGAGGAAGGGAAAGGCAAGAAAGTGCTTCCTGGAGGGAGAGAGCACACGGGGTCCGCCATCCTGAAGCTTGAAGGGCGGAGGTTTTAGGGCAGTGGTTCTCAACCTGTGGGTCTCCACCCCTTTGGGGTTCGACCCTTTCACAGGGGTCGCCTAAGACCATCAGAAAACACCTATTTCCCATGGTCTTAGGAACCAACACACCGCTCCTCGGTGTAGCAAAGTGTAGCCATGTAGTTTACTGTTGTCCTAGGAAGACTGTTGCCCATGCTACACCACGATTCAAGACAAAATTTCATTTATTTGTAATTAGAAATAAACATTTCACAATATACAATTACATATTGTTTTTTTGTGATTAATCCCTATGCTTTAATTATGTTCAATCTGTAACAATGAAAATACATCCTGCCTATCAGATATTTACATGACAGTTCATAACAGTAGCAAGATGACGGTGATGAAGTAGCCACGGAAATCATTTTATGGTTGGGGGTCACCACCCCATGAGGAGCTGTCTTAAAGGGCCGCGGCCTGAGGAAGGTGGAGAGCCGCTCTTTTAGGGCAAGATCTCAAAGAACATTCAGCAGTTTTCCAGGTGTGTCCTTCCGGGGTTGTGGTCTCCACTGATGGAGGGGCAGGCCCCAGGCCAGGGGGTCACTCCTCAGTACAGCTGGATTAAGACCCCTGGCAATGGCGTTAGTAAGTGTTGGGTAGTTAATGAATCGGATTAGGTTGTTTGTCTTTAAAAAAAAAAATTTAATGGGAGGTTTTGTATTTATTTATTTATTTGTTTTTAAATCTTTATTCTGGAGAGTATTACAGATGCCCACCTCCCCCTTTTTTTGCTCTATTGTCCCCCTTTCACCCAGTTTCTCCCTCACCCCAGTCCTTCACCAGCCCGTTACCTGTCTCCATGGCAATGCATATGTGCATATGAGTTCTTTTCCAATCCTCGACTCTTCAAAATCAGAGCGGGCCTGTGATTGAAAGTCTACCCCGCTCTCTACCAATGCTTATCAGAGCAGGTCCTCCGAAGGGGGCCTGGCGGAGGCCTGAGGATCTCCCCAGCCCTGCTGGCTGAGGACTGAGCCCCGGGGAAGACAGATGGGAACCCTTTTCTCGTTTGCATGAAGGTGCATATGTCTTGGCCCTGACGGTCCAAGAAGTGCATCCAAAGAGCAGCAACAGCCCGCCGGCGTGAATGCTGGCTGCAAGCAGGATTCCAGGTTTCTCTGAATCATGTTTTTGTTGTTTACCATCTGGCCGGCTCCGCCGACTAATGATGGAGAGGATAATGAATTGTTTCCAGTGATTGCATGCATAGCCCCCGCGTTGTAACTTAGCCCTGAATCCATTTCTCGAAGGATCCACGGAGAAATGAGAAACCATAGGGATGCATCGGCCCGCTACCGTGGGATATTACTCCTGGATCTTTGCGAGCAAACTCCCCCTCATCTCCATGCCTTAGAGACGTGATGAATAAGTGACTGATTAAAGCATTTCATAAAGATTAGCCGGGTTAACATGTTAGGTGCCGTGGAATACGTGCTGTTTGAGAGACTTCGTGGAGCGGGTTTCATTTTAAACCTTGTTCTCTTGGGTCTCTCATCTGTATCTCGTTTTCTCTGTCTTCTATTTTGATTTAAAAAAAATAGGATGCGCCGAAACCGGTTTGGCTCAGTGGATAGAGCATCGGCCTGTGGACTGAAGGGTCCCAGGTTCGATTCCAGTCAAGGGCATGTACCTTGGTTGTGGGCACATCCCCAGTAGGAGGCAGCTGATCGATGTCTCTCTCTCATCGACGTTTCTAACTCTTTATCCTCTCCCTTCCTCTCTGTAAAAAATCAATAAAATATATGTAAAAATATCTTTAGAAACAAAAAGAAAATCCTAGAGCCATGTCGTCTGCTTCCTACTCCCTGCGGAGCGCTCTCCCGTCTGTGTCTCCTGCTTGAACTTTCCATGAGCCGAGTGGGAAGAGACAGGGTCGGTGGAGTGCATCATGGGACAGCTGTAACTCCCAGACACATACCCTGGTTTTGAACGGAAAGCCTGCCTTATTGAAAATCCGGATTCCGAAAAAATTTTGAAGCAATGCTCTAAAAAAAACACACACACAAATTTAGCATTTTCCTAGGGGACAACAATTCTCACTGGAGTTTCGTTTCTTCCAAATATTCGTTCCAGGTCTGTCAGGCCTTCGGCGCACCATCTAGTTTCCTGGAAATCGCCTCTTGTGTCTCTTCCTCTGGCCCTTTCTCAGTTTTGCAAAGAGCCCCTGAGAAGACTGCCCTGTGGGTTCCAGCCCCTCCCCTCCCCAGCTGTGGCCTTTGGTGATGGAACCTTTCCCTCCGTTTGCTGATGACACGTACAGCTTGAGTATATTTCACAAATATTCATAGAGCGCCTCCCATGGACCACGCAGTCTCCTAGGCCAGCGGTCGGCAAACTCATTGGTCCACAGAGCCAAATATCAGCAGCACAACGATGGACATTTCTTCGGAGAGCCACATTTTTTAACTTAAACTTCCTCTCATGCCACTTCTTCAACATAGACTCACCCAGGCCGTGGTATTGTGTGGAAGAGCCATACTCAAGGGGCCAAAGAGCAGCCTGTGGCTCTCGAGCCGCGGTTAGCCGACCACTGTCCTAGGTGGTTGAGAAACATCAGTGAAAAAAAGACCAGTGCCTTGCTTTCATGAAAATTATGTTCATTCGTATGGTGGGTCCTGGCACACAGGACATGCTAAATGATATCATTTACGTGTGTATATGTTTGTGTCTATTTGTGTATGATTAGTCTGACGACCACCTTAGTCGAAATACATCAGACACACTCTCATGGTGCTGAACACATCCGGGTTATCACCTTCTTGAAACGGGATGAGTAATCCTCTTAAAGGGGCACACAGTGGCTTTAGGAGCTGGGTGAGTCTTGCTCCGTGAGGGCCGAGGTTCGCTGTGTGGTTGTAATGACACCGGGTGCTATGATTTGTAAGCGTGGCACCTTCTGGGTGTGCACAGCACGGCCCTGTGGAGAGGATGGGGCCTGCTCTGTGAGGACCCCTCTGGGGTGGTGCCCTGACTTGGCCTCTCATCACCATGAGCTCTGCCCTTTCTCCTGCCCGCTGCCCACGTATCATTTACGTGTGTATCATATACACACATAAATGATATCATTTAGCATGTCCTGTGTGCCAGGACCCACCATACGAATAAACATAATTTTCATGAAAGCAAGGCACTTGGTCTTTTTGTCACTGATGTTTCTCAACCACCTAGGACAGTGGTCGGCAAATGGCGGCTCGCGAGACACATGCGGCTCTTTGGCCCCTTGAGTGTGGCTCTTCCACACAATACCATATGCACCTGCTCTTCAGCGGGGCGTTCAAATCTCAGCAACCTGCCAGGTTCCCAGAAGCTGCTGTCGGTAGCTTAAGCATCGCCACGACGAGGGTATTTACACCGCAAGAATTGGCCAACCCTCCACATCCACACTGTAAGCTGCTTTTTAGCCAGCCTACAGTGCACGGCTCCGACCCACAAATGCCAGCCCCTTGTCTCCTTACTGTGCTTTTCGCTGCCAGTGGAGCTTGGCTTGAGTCTTGGATGATAATTAGACTCTGGGCTCACACACGTTCAACTCTTTATCCATCGAGGATACTTGCATTTTAAGACACGATTTTTTAAAAAAAAACAAAACAATTTTCAAAGCCAATAAAGAAACAAGCTATGATGGTGAGAGAGCATTCTCCAGAACTTTCCTGAGGATGTGACAGAAAAGCGGAAAAGAACCAAGCAACACTCAGAGAGATGGAGTGACATTTATTACGCGCGGGTCCAGAGGAAGGTGTCCCTCAAATTCTGGGCCCCAACATGGAGGAACTTTCCCTATAGATATGTTTTTACGTTCTTTGTCTCCCAAATATGGGGTGTTTCCAGCTCCTTTTGCAAGTTCTTAAAGGGCCCCTATGTGCTGGGGCCTTGAGACCCCCACCAAAGGCCTGGCCTGGTGCCAGCACTGATAGTTTCATCCGGGGAAGGTTTAATGGCCTCTCTGAAGTGGGAGTAGTCTTAGTTTCCTTATTATTTCAGCAAGCAAACATTAACAGAAGCCAAATAGCAGGGTTAACATTTCAAACAGCAGTTGTTATATGAGACGGATGCCTCAAGGATAAGAATCATGTGTTTTTTTTGTCGCTGATGCATCTCAGCCCTCATAGAAGAAGAAGGTGGCATGCTACACAGAAGATGTTCCCTACATGTTTGTGGAACACATGAATGATTTACTAGTAATGACTCAACTGAAGCACCACCACACGGATAAATCACGGAGGTGGTGCCGCCAGAAGGGGGTGCATGCTGCCGGCATTCAGACATGGGGCCGGCTTTAGGTTTGCTTGTTCTGTTCTGCTTATCAAAACCCCAGGGGTTAAAATGGCAGGCCTGTGATTGGTTCACACCCCATCCGGGGTGACACTCTGGGGACAAGAAGAGAGGACAGGTGACACCGTGCAAGCTCCCGTCAAGAACTTAGAACGTGCGAGGACATAGTGTTCCCCAGGGGAGAGCTAGCTACTTGGCATCCACGGACACCCCTCCAGGGCTGCCTCTAAGGCATGCGGAGCCCTGGGCAGCATTCCCTGGGGACAGGGGCCTGGCGCCCCGTGTCTGTAAACAACTCCATTGATCACGCTTTGCACAGGCAATGAAAATGTGGGGCATCGTGATAGGCCGATGCCCATTCAGAGGATGGCACCTAAGTGTCTGTGGTCTGATCCGACTACATGGCCGTTCTTCATGGCTTCCAGGTGTTATGCCCAGAGTTCAGGGTCCCCAAAATCAACCTCCAGCAGCCTTTTTTCCAATGCAAAAGCAAAGAGTCTTTATTCAAACCCGGGTTTGGCTCCCAGCCTCTTTCTGGCGCAGCAGCGAGACGAGAGAGCGAGCCCCGGAGGAACAGAGGGTGATATGGGTAGGATATTGGGCGGGCTTAGGGAAGTGATGAGGGTGACAGAGATTGGTCGCGGTTTTGCGTGGTCTAGCCTTATTAGGACCCTCGCTGTGTTCCTGGAGCTTCATTGGTCCATTCGGGCGGTGGTCGGGGAAGCTAGGACATTGCTGTTACACCTGTGGCCCCGCCCAGAAAAGGGAGGGGGTTTAGGCAGGGGGCCCAGCCCTAGAGGACAAGATGGAGGAGAGTTCGTTTCTGCCTTGTCCTTTCACAGGGGGCAGCTGCTTTTGTTCCGGTCCCAGAGCCACGCTCGGCATGCTCTTTCTTGTCCCGTGCTCCCTTTCTGGCTGAGTCTGTGCTCCCCACCCCAGAAGAAGGCAGCGCCGGCAGCGTGACTGCCTCGTAGATCTTCACACCTGATTTGTACAGAAGGGGCTTTGTTTGATGGTCTTTTTAATAGTCATTATTTGGAAGTATGTGCATGTTTATCCTTTTAGCATAGTAATGAAGGTGTGGGCTTTTATCCCTTCTACATCAGGTGTCTTTATTTATTCAAAGGCATTTTCCCGCCCCTTTCCACGGGGCGGGTGATTTGCATGTACATTTTCAATGTTGCTCTGGAAACGAGCAATTAGTTACCCACCGGGCCTGCCAGTGTCACTGAGTGGGAAGAAACACCGGTAGTGAGTTGCTGCTTTTGTCAGTGAGTTGCTGCTTTTGTCGATGTGAGATAAGCTGTCCTCCCCGAGACAGCGAGATAAGAGGAATCGATGTCCATTGTCCTCTTGACAGGTAGTGCCTCCTGCTCCTTCTCACATCTGTGGGAGGAGAGAAAGCCATCCTGTTTGTAGGGGAAAAGGGGATGGAGAGACGGAGTCTTGGGAAGGCCGGTGGACTTGGAGTCATCCTGTTGTAATGAGGGCCCCTGTCCTACAGGGGGCACTCTGCTGACAGCTGATCCTGCCCCTGCAGGTGAAGTCCTGCCTAACCACTGGCCTGTAATTCTCAGACTCCGCTCTCCTCAAGGACCCCACACGATTTCTCAGTCCGGTAAGGCACAGGGAGGACTTTCACACATGTGTTTGGGGACCTGACTCCTACTTCTGTGGGGGCAGGAGCACCTAGGACAATTCGTCTGCTCCCGGATGGTTTGGGGAAAGGGCTGGTTCAGGCTAGAAGCTGAGAGAGATGATTTTTACTTCAGATACGGAATAAGTTAAGGAAGGTCTCAGGGGAATAGTAATACACTACATACCACTTAATTAACTACAAAAATATATCCGGGATGACCTCAGCCTTGACGACTACCGCTGAAGCCCAGCCATGTGGTCCAGGCCTCGTGAAAGAGCGGTTACCCGCCTCCCTTTTTATTTAAAAAGGCCGCTCACTCTGAGTCTGACCGAGAATCCAGCATCTCTCTCCTTCCTGTTTTCTTAACTCAACTCTCTCCTCCCCTTCCGTGTCCGGAAATACCGAATATTTTCTGCTCATCCCGACATTAAACAAATGCAGATATATTTTCAGACTTCATCTTCAGAACCAATGTGTGAGGACCTTTATTCTTAACTTAATTTTAATAATTAGCGATCAAAAACAATCAAAGCAGTACTATAATTGAAAAAGATAATTGGCCGAAACTGGTGTGGCTCAGTGGGTAGAGAGTCGGCCTGTGGGCTGAAAGGTCCCAGGTTCGATTCCGGTCAAGGGCATGTACCTTGGTTGCGGGCACATCCCCAGGAGGGGGTGTGCAGGAGGCGGCTGATCGATGTTTCTCTCTCATTGATGTTTCTAGCTCTCTATCTCTCTCCCTCTCTGTAAAAAAAAAAAAAATCAATAAAATATGTTTTAAAAAATATATATAATTGTAAGAGAATTTAAGGTAAGCCACCCATAGTGTTTACATACATAAAATAAAGGAGCAAGGTAGAGAGGAATTATTAGAGTAATTAAGGAATCTTAAAGATTACTTCATTATCTGAACGTTTTCCTAGCAAAACGGGCACGTTGGTATCTTTAACTGGCAAAATACCCACCGTTTTCCACTTGAAAGCCCACGTGCCATAATCTGTGATAAGCTGCACCGAGGGAGAGAGCCGGGCCCAGAATGAGGAATTTAGAAAATGCTACATGGACGTCACTATAAGAACTCTGGCCTGGGACTTCTGCTGGCTCGGCGCAGGATGGAATCCTGAGAGTGTGATGTGTCTGCGGCCTGATTTTTTCTTTCATTCTTATTCAAATGGTGCTACAGGGCAAAAGGGACCGGGCACCGGCAGTCTGCGATGGTTTGCCTGGCTGCTGTGGTTTTATAAAGAGCATCGATTGCTGAGTCCTTGGCGGGCCTCTGGCCCCCGTGCCAGCCCTGGATGCTGCCTCTGCAGATGGAGCGCGTCCCTGTACGTTTTGCGTCCCAGGCCCGCAGGGCTGAGTGAGCGGAGTCAGGGCCCGTGGGGGGTAAATTGTTCGGAACCTGATGTAAGGCGAAGGGGAACCCGCGCCAAAGACATGTATGTACAAGTGCACCGAAGCTATTTTTTTAAATATATTTTATTGATTTTTTACAGAGAGGAAGGGAGATAGAAACATCGATGAGAGAGAGACATCTATCAGCCACCTCCTGCACACCCCACTGTGGAGATGTGCCCGCAAGCAAGGTACATGCCCCCAACCAGAATTGAACCCGGGACCTTTCAGTCCGCAGGCTGACGCTCTATCCACTGAGCCACACCGGTCTCGGCCGAAGCTATTTTTATTATCTCACATTATTCCCTTCTTGCCTGCATTTGTTCTGTTCAAGAATTAATCCAGAGGTGGCCAAGAATCAGTGTCCATAGTGTTTTAGAACATTCCTGACAGCGGTGAATTTATTATTTATCTTATCACCTCCACCGACAAACCCCACGGGATGGGTTTCGATAAGGAAGCGCTTTGTGCCAACATGTAATCCTTTAAAGTACGCACTTATTAAAAAGTTAAAAAGCGCTGAAACCGGTTTGGCTCAGTGGATAGAGCATCGGCCTGCGGACTGAAAGGTCCCAGGTTCGATTCCCGTCAAGGGCACGTACGTTGGTTGTGGGCACATCCCCAGTAGGGGGCGTGCAGGAGGCGGCTGATCGATGTTTCTTTCTCATCGATGTTTCTAACTCTCTATCCCTCTCCCTTCCTCTCTGTGAAAAATCAAGAAAATATATTAAAAAGTTAAAAAGCAGCCCAAGAAAGAAACGCTCTGCTTTTGCTCTTTGGTTGAGATTATTCCGACAAATTGATGTGGGGTTCCTGGACCAGGGTTTTATTTGGCTTTAATTTTTGATCGCATAAGGAGAGAAAACAGCTCTTCCGGAGTTATTTATCTGATTGTTTAACGAGAGTGAGTGCCGCTCCGTGCGAGGGCTCCTGAAAATCCATTAGTCTCTTGTGAAATATATAATTATAGACTATTAGGAAAATAAGAAATTTTTCTGACACATATGCATTTGACAGCCTGCAATTAGTTCAGACTCCCTAATTAGCATATGTTTTGCTTAATGGTGAGTGATTACAGATTATCATTTAATTATGGATAATTCCAAATTCTCATCTGTCTGCTTTTTTTGGTGAATCTTAGCATAAAAATTAGCATTGTCGAGAGCAAGAAGAGTATGCTTCTCTGTTTTGTTTTCCTCCAGAACCAAGAGTTATTATGAAAATAGAAGTAATAAAATAGCTTTCCTTTGAGTAAATTGCTGAATATTTTTACTATATATGTCCTGCTATCATATTTATGAATGCCGCTGTTTTTTGTATGAGTTATTCATGAGTGATTTTTCACATAACGAGATAATCAATAGCACAGAGAGCCACAGAAGCTGTTGTGGGCGGCATTAATTGAATTCCATTTTTCTCCTGAGTCGTCATTCTGGACACTGGGAGCTCATCAATCTGCCCTAATTAGAAGAATATATTTGTATAATCAGGTTAGAGAGCAAATTATACTTTTTAATGTACTAGTACCTGGCCATCTTTGAATAGTTCACATATATGAGTTCATCATCACACATTTTATTTATCTATATATAGAGATACATGCACATATATATGTGTATATATATGTATAAAATGTTTGACAAACTCAGGGAAGTTTTTCTACGTGGGGTCTGGCTATATCTCATGGATGTATTTCTGTGTTTAGAAAAAGCAGACATCCGTCAGGAAAGCACAAAGCATCAGAATCCATTTCTTCCTCTACATGCAAAGGAAACTGCGATCAAAGTACAAAGTGGGAGCTTTGAAATGCTCCTGATTGTTCTTCCTCTGAATCCAGCTGAGTGGGATTAATGAATTAATATTTCCCAAATCGGGATCTTTATGGAGGTTTATCAGCAAGGGAAAGATGTCTAGTAATTTCCTTGCAGCATCTTTCTCACTATGCATGGTTTAATCTGCATTTTTGACACAATGCACTGCTTTACAAAAAAAAAACATACAAATCCACACATTACAAAATATCAGTAGGCATAAGTAGGACAGTAATTAAGTTTGGGCTGCGTAGATGTTTACTGAAAGTAACCGATGCCCTAAAGCAGATGTAAAAAAGAGGGGTGGATGTAGAATGATCTGCTGGAATAAAACCCTAATAGGCAAGTCGACTAGACGGCAGAACGACCGGTAGCTATGATGTACACTGACCACCAGGGGGCAGAGGATCAACGCAGGAGCTGCCACTGGTGGTCAGTGCACTCCCACAGTGGGCGCTGCTCAGCCAGAAGCTGGGCTCAAGCTGGCGAGCACAGCGACAGTGGCATGAGCCTTTCCCACCTCTGCTGCAGGCGGGCAGTGAGGAGCAGGGGTTCCTGGACTGCAAGAGGGACATCTGAGTGGGCCTAAGCCGGCATTCAGACATCACCTGAGGGGTCCTGGACTGTGAGAGGGCACAGGCCGGACTGAGGGACCCTCTTCTCCTCCCTCACCAAGCGCATTAAATCTCGGGGCCTCTAGTTTGAAATAAAAGTGACCTGGATACGTGTCTGCTCCTCCCCCTGTTTTGATGAAGTCCTGGCTGGCTAGACGAGTGGCCTGTACTGAGGACCTTATGTGGGAGCGGATAACGCCCCCAGAGATGGCCACAGGCCGATCCTTCGAACCTGTGAACGTGCTCCTTACTCTCTGGCAGCGGTTCTCACCCTGTGGGTCGTGACCTGTTTCCTGATGCTCTTAGGCTCTACAGCAGTGACCCACAGGTTGAGAACCACTAGCAGGGTCGCCTAAGACCATCAGAAAACACAGATATTTACATGAGGATTCACCACAACACGAGGAACTGTATTAAATGGTCGTAGCATTAGAAAGGTGAGAACCACTGCTCTATGGGCTCAGGGATGTGGCGAAGGGTGGGCAGTTTGAGATGAGGAGCGTATCCTGGATTTTGACGGCGGGCCCCATGGAACCACGAGGGTCTTTTAAACGGAAGAGGGAGACAGAGGCAGAGGGAAGTGTCACTGGGAAAGAGCAGCCGAGAGACACGTGGTTGGCTTGGAAGATGCCGAGGAGCGAGGGAATGTGTTCGGTTTCTAGACGCAGGAAATAGCTTCGCCCCCAGGAGCTCCAAACAGGAAGGCAGCCCTGCCAGCTCCCCGATGTTAGCCTGATTTTCACACCCTCGGGGTGAGGGTCTTGGGGCTCCTCAAATCTCCCTCCTCAGAGCTCGGGCTGCAATGCACCGGCTCCTGCAGACCAGATGCCAGGAAGATGGAGCATCTGAAAGCAGCGCTTTCAGCTCATTGTCCCCGAGTCCTGAGTATCTCCAGGGCCTGGACAACCAAACTCTGCCTTCGCTGTGACAGCAGCTGGTCTGAGAGTGGCATCGGTGCTGCGTCTGAAGGAGGCACCTCCAGAATACAATAAAGAGGAGAGAGAAAGAACCTCATTTGATGTTGGCGTCTCTCCAAGGGCAGACTGTTTAGGAGACTAGGAATGCAGGTGAGAATGTCCTCAGAAACCGTCTTCTGGTTTGCGTTTCTAAGAGGAAGCAATCGGAGCAGAACCAAAAGGTGAGATGGCCACTCTGGCGTTCTGAGAATTTGGGGGCGCCCGAGCACCAGATTCCTGGATTGTGTCTGAGCAACCAGCTCCTTCATGATCTGATTTAATCCCCTGACCAGTTGAACGCGGTCCGTCTCCATGTTCACATCCCTGCTGTCAAGTTTCATCATGTCCCCCGGGCTGTCTGCTCACACGGTGCTGCTCTTTGAACTTCTCTGTAGACTTTGAATCCCACGGAGTTATTATTTCTGGGGCCTGGGGGGTGAGATCGATAAAAACCACTGAGAAATGAAGAATATTGCTTTCTTGCTGGAGACCATTCCTCCAGGGACAGCAGAATCAATCAAGGTTTCTTCAAACCCTCGCCACCTTTATCTAGAAACAGAGCGTGCTGAATCGGGATAAAACTCAGGATAATGTAAGGTGAGCGCTCTGTCATTCCGGCCTCTGCACCTGTGTCTGGAGACCCGTCTTTCTCCGCCTCTGTGCCCATTTCCATGGCCATCCGGCGCCCCGCTGTGGCCCTACTCCACCTGCTAGGTTGTTCCTGACCACGTCAGTGCCCACCGACCTCTGGATTCCTCGACCGTTTTATGTCTCGCGTGTAATGGATCACATAGGGATCCGTTACCTGTTTTACAAAGGATTTAGTGTGTGCAGTGTTCTTGCTCCTGTCTTCATGTGTATGAAGGCAACTACAGTTCACTTGTCTGCTCGTTCATGATGGCAATCATTAATGAGGTCTCTGGTCTGTACAGGCACTGTGCTAGGACACTGGGGAAATAAACAGGTATGATCAGTCCTCAGGCATGCAGGTTGGAGCAACACACATCAAGTAAAATACAGTGGCACCTCGAGATACGAGTGCCCTAACATACGAGATTTTTGAGATGCGAGCCGTCGAGCTAAGCTATTTTTGCTTTGAAATACGAGCAACAGTTGAGATAGGAGTCATCGCGTGGATCGGCCGGCTGCACACGACCCACCAGTTTACCTCGACTCGAGCGTCTCATAGTTTCCCACGCCTCAAGGTGATGGAACGAGTTAAACTCGTATCTCGAGGTACCACTGTATTAGTTAAAATAGGGGGCGGAGAGGTGGGGGGATGGGGAGGGAGGAAGCTCAGTGGCAAGAATAAAAGGCGAAGGAAAGGACTCCATACAATAGTAGTTTTCAGACTTGCGTGTTCATCACAATAAGCTGTGTGCCTTTTTAAAATGCACATTTCTGGCCCTGGCTTCAGAGAACAGGTTGCATTCTCTGCATTTTTGTCATCCTCAAGTGATTCCTTCCGACCTGGGTAGAGGCGGCTTCATCCGGTGGAATATAGGTTTAAACAATCAATTTTTTCCTTAAAAAACATTAACAAAACCAACCACGGTCGAAATATTTTTACAGTAGAAAGAAAGCTGAGTGACTGCAAGAGGAAGAAGGAGAAATAGCGAAGCTCAGTGGATTAAAGGATTTGTTGGGGAAGGGAATGTGGATTAAGTCCTGACATATTAAAAATTCTGCTATTAGACTCGAAGTTACAAAAGTCCCAACCTGATTTCTCAGCATCAAGGAGCGGGTGGGAATGTGTGTGCCTTTGAAGACAGTCACTGCGCCTGATGGAACGCCTCATCCTGCATAATAATCGTCGTGGCGCTGGCAATTTGTTTGTAACGAATGCATGAGAAGCATGGACGTTTGCCTGTACCTCTTACCTTGCTCTCTCTTCTCCCCCACTCGCTCATTCCTTTCACTCCACACCTTGAGGGAGAGCAAGGTTCTGATACTTCTAATAACTGATGCATTGCCTCTTGGAGTCATTGGAATAATGTACGGAATAGAGCAACGATTAACCCAAAGCAAACCATCTGCAATCTGTATGCTCCTAACACATCATAAATGTTTCTATCATGTACACATATAAAAAATAATAAGGCCGAAACCAGTTTGGCTCAGTGGATAGAGCATCGGCCTGCGGACTGAAAGGTCCCGGGTTCCATTCAGGTCAAGGGCGTGTGTCCTGGTTGCGGGCACATCCCCAGGAGGGGGCGTGCAGGAGGAGGCTAGTCGTTGTCTCTCTCATCGATGTTTCTGACTTTCTATTCCTCTCCCTTCCTCTCTGTAAAGAATCAATAAAATATATTTAATAATAATAAGAAGAACATATAGGTAACACCTTAATCAATAAATTCATAAAAGAATAATCAGACTATAGCATAACTTGCTATTTCTTTCTAATTAGACTGTGAGCTTCTAGAGGGCAGGGATTCCACCTTACTTAACCCTAGTCAGCATAGAGTCACCCCTGTGTCTTCTCGTAGCGGGTGCTGAAAATTCTATGTTGAATTGGGATGATTATAATGATGATATAGTACATATGTTGGCACCTGGCGTAGGACAGTTTTGAGATCAACAAGCCTTTCGCTGTTTCTCAGTTCTTACATTCACACACTCTTTCCTCCCCCCATTGCAGAAGGATCTGAGGACACGGAAGTTGCCCACACAAGCGCTTAGAGCGGGAAAAGCTCCCAGCTCTAGGGTTAGGGTTTGCGCAGCCACAGGGTTTGGTCCCAGGTGCTGGGATGCCACTTGTGAGTGACCTTGAGACGCATTGACTGTAACAGTTGAACTCAGAGTAAAGATATGTTGATTCCTGGACCACTTGGGTCCAACAGTCATTGGATGAAGCAGTGTGAGATGGAGATAACCTTCTTAGTTAGCGGCTGAAGGGCTGATGGAAGTACAGGGTCTCTTCTCAAAACGGCCAGCTGGGTGGTCCAAGGCACAGTCTGAGGAGTGGACAGGGATTTGGAGCCTCTGAATCCAGAGATGGAACCTGGTCTGATGGCGATGGAGATACGCGGTGTCCAATCGATCCCTCAGGCAGGCGTCGCTTGGCCAGTGGGGATGGTTCCCATGCAAGCCGGGGACGACAGAAGCTCGCTGAGGTGAGAGCAGCTTGGTGGCAGGGAGGACGCAGAGATGCTTGTGTCGGGACCTCAGGTGTAGAAGGGGCTGGAGAACTAGGAACCAGGCAGATTGAGGTCGAAATTCTGCCAAATCAGTGTCCAGCAAAGGACTTCTGGGTAATCTTATTTCCCTGGTATAAGGATACGTGGACAGCCGCAAACGCCCATAAACAATTCGCCTAAACTGCACTCAATGTGATTCTGTTAGAAGGCTGACCTTCCTCATAGGGAGCAAGCAGGAGGTAGGAGTGGTATTAACCTGTTTGATTAATAAATGCATTGCCTTGAGAGGCCTAGTATTATTTTATAGAAAAGCTCTATCTCTATATCTCTGTCTCTATCTCTGATTCTCTATCTCTATCCCCATTTGTATCTCTATCTCTGATTCTCTGCCTCTATCTCTATCTCTGATTCTCTATCTCTATCCCTATC
>JAAGEH010000337.1:5329003-5360803 GCA_011751065.1 Lasiurus cinereus
GGACTGATCATAGTATTTGAGGTGTATCTCCTAGGAGGATGGTACAATTTGAAGTGTATTTCCTAGGACTGATTGTAGTATTTGAAGTGTAGTTTACACAGTACCACTCAGTGGAAATGATATGCTATTGGGAGTCCAAGAGCAGCAATTCAGTGACATTGATTGACTGGTACAGGTTACGATAAAGAAACTCTTTCACCCAAATCAGTTGTTCCATTAATGCTAATTTAAATGCTTGATATTTACATTGTTCACCATTTAAACATGAGTGAAACGCCCCCACAGTTTCATTATATAACCCACCTTTTATTAAGGATAATAAGAGATGACTCATACCATACGTTCTTCATTTAAATATTTGTTATGTGGATAGTCATTGAATTCAATCTATTTCCGCTCTTACAAAGTGGTAGAATCCTCAATCCTCAGAAGTTTCAATTAAAAAACTGTAAGTGGACTGTTAAGCTTTGGCTCAAGGGCACAATGACCCTCATGTCAAATTAATTTCATTATCAACATAAGCTAATGGAAAATTAAATCTGATGTCTGATCTGCTGTAATTCCTGCCTTAATATATCTCATGACTAAAGATCTTTTTAAGATGGTTACTTTTATATAATCAACTGTCATACTAGATACAAAAAACTCTTGATTTCTTGTAACTATTATTTGGGGATAGAAATGATCTCATTTCTCCTCTAATTGGTTTTTTTTTTTTTACTATGTCTAAAGTGATTCTTTCTTAAATGAGCAATTTGTTTTCATAGATATACATAAGAACAAAAACAATCTAACAATTGGAAATTTCAGAAATGGATTTAACTTGTACTTTACAGTTTGCACAATATTTTTTCTTCTCACAACTCTACTGAATTAAACACTGTCCTTCCCCAAATCTCTGTCTCCTGAGTACCTGTGAAGGAGACATTTGAAAATAGGGTCTTTGCAGATGTGACCACATGAAGATTAGTTCACGCTGGGTTAGAGTGAGCCCTAAACCCACTAGGGTTGGCATCTTTACAAGAAAGGGGGAACCTGAAAATGGAAGCAGACAGGGATAAGACACGTGTTGGTGGAGGCAGAGACTAGAATGGCATGTAATCGCAAGGCCAAGGATTGTCTGCAACCACCGGAAGTTGGGAAGAGGCCAGGGCAAATTCTCCCATAGAACTTCAGAGAGGGCCCGGGCCTGCTGGCACCTTGCTTTGTGATTTCTGGGCTTTGGAACGGTGAGGGAACACATCTGTGTTCTCATGAGCTGTTCAGTTTGTGCTCCTTTGTAATGGCAGCTCGAGAAACCAGTATATCTCAGAAGCAGTGAATTTCACCCCAATGTGTTGATGGAGCATCTGTGGGTACGAAATGAACCTGGGACTGCCTGGCCCATAAGAGAGCTTTCCTTTTAGTCTCCCCCACCGTTTCCTTTCAGAGCCTGAGTTCTCCTTCCTTCAGGTTGCCTGTGGATAGCACAGGCTGTTCCCACCAGGAGTACAGCCCTGTCCCCTGCTCTGTAGGGAGGACTCATGTGCTCGGAGAGATGTTAAGATTAACTTCTAAGCCTTTGCCGATTTCTGAGTTCTAGAAAGACTCCCCAGGTTACATAGAACTCTAGAATACTACTAGGTTTTACTTTTTTTAATTTTTTAATTTAATAAATCTTTATTGTTCAGATCATTACAATTGTTCCTCTTTTTTCCCCCATAACTCCCCTCCACCCAGTTCCCACCCCACCCTCTGCCCTTACTTCCCCGCATTGTCCTCATCCACAGGTGTACAATTTTTGTCCAGTCTCTTCCCACCCCCTCTCACTACTTTCCCCCTGAGAATTGTCAGTCCACTCCCTTTCTATGCCCCTGATTCTAATATATTCACCAGTTTATTCTGTTCATCATATTTTTTATTCACTTGATTTTTAGATTCACTTGTTGATAGATATGTATTTGTTGGTCATAATTTTTATCTTTACCGTTTTCTTCTTCTTCCTCTTTCTAAAGAGTACTTTCAGCATTTCGTATAATATTGATTTGGTGTTGGTGAACTCCTTAAGCTTTTTCTTCTCTGTGAAGCTCTTTATCTGACCTTCAATTCTGAACGGTAACTTTGCTGGGTAGAGTATTCTTGGTTGTAGGTTCCTGCTATTCATTACATTGAATATTTCTTGCCACTCACGTCTGGCCTGCGTAGTTTCTGTTGAGAAATCAGCAGACTATCATATGGGTGTTCCCTTGTAGGTAATTAACTGTTTTTCTCTTGCTGATTTTAATATTTTCTCTTTGTCTTTTGCTCTTGGTATTTTAAGTATGATGTGTCTTGATGTGATCCTCTTTGGATTCCTTTTGTTTGGGGTTCTGTGTGCTTCCTAGACTTGTAAGTCTATTTCTTTCACCAGATGTGGGAAGTTTTCAGTCATTATTTCTTCAAATAGGTTTTCAAATAGGTTTTCAGTGTCTTACTCTCTCTTCTTCTGGCACCCCCACAATTCTGGTGTTGATATGTTTGACGCTGTCTCAGAGGCTCCTTACATTATCTTCACATTTTTGGATCTTTTTTTTTTTGCTTTTCCAGTTGAGTGTTTTCTGCTGCTTTGTATTTCAAATCTTTGACTTGATTCTTGTAATCCTCTAGTCTGCTATTAGGTCTCTGTATAATATTTTTTATTTTAGTCAGTGTATGCTTAATTTCTACTTGGTCCTTTTTCATATCATGGAGGGTCTCTCTACATTTATTGACCTTTTCTAGGAAATTCTTGCAAAACCTTATAAACGTGGTTTTGAACTCTAGATCCAGTCATTTGTTTTCCCCCATTTTTTTCGTTTGTGATCTGTTTCTTTGTCTCCGCATTTTCACTGCTTCCTGAGTTGGTAGAGTAGCTTTGTGGGCTAGTTGTCCTAGGTTTTAGAGCCCCTACTGAAAACTGGGACTCTGGATCGAAACACACAGGAAGTGCAGAGGCGGCACTTCCCGAGAGCCGCTCGGTCGTTCAGTTCATCTCGCCACCGACCACGTCGCCCTGCTCCCAGAGGCACCGCAAGGGATTCTGGGCTACATTTCCAATTGGCTTAATGGCTTTGAAGTCATCAATCTCTAACTAGAAATCCTCAGGTATTTAAATTCTTCTCTGTTATGTAAGGAACTAGTATTAAACTTCTAATATCTGTGTAGTGTGAAAAGTACAACTACACTGGGCCAGATTCTAATTTTGGATTTGCCAGAGCCGAGCAAGGGATGTCACGTCCTTACTGCGATAGCAGAATCTGCACAATAAGAGAGCAAGATCGTTCCTCACTCAGCAGACATTCACCGAGCTTGCACATGTGCAGGGACCAGCCTGAGCCACTCAGGGTACAGGGGGTAGAATAGAGGAAACAAAACACATAGTAAGTGCACAGCGACATCCGTATCTGTGTTGTTTTGCGAGTATCATTTTCTATCCTGACATTCTGCAGTGTTTGGTTGTATTTCCTAAACTATGGCCTACTGTTGTATTATTTCACCGAGGCCATTTCAAAAGGATCTCCCTCTCCATTTATATTTTATTTCCGCAGATATTTAGGTAAGAGAAGGCAGACCCTAACTCACTGACAAAGAAAGAAAACTGGTCAATGGCACAATCAACGTTTTTAAACCAGCACTCCAGGAAATATGTATCCAGTCCATGTATGCCTGTAGCATATTCCAAGTTGGAGTACTAGCAAACGGCACGACTCTCAGGCCCAAATAAAAATGAAGAATTTTACATCATATTTATAGGCTTCAGTTAGTTTACAAAATGAAAGGAGAACCATAAGAGTTTGAGTTAATGCTTGAGGTTAAACTGGGCCAGATTTAGGGATTGCGAATACTGTTTAGATGGCTTCATTCCTCACAGTTTCAAGATTCCTGGCATATGAAGAGGTCAAATTCAGGGCTTTGATGGAACTGCAGAATACTGTCTGAACTAGAAATGAACACTAAAAACATATCCAGATTCACGCCCCTGGTAAAAATGTCTGGAGTCCAGAGTGGACTAGAGCCTTGCTCATAGAAAAGTCCAGAATGGTCACAGAGAACACTGGGCGTGTCCGTGTGGATTCAGGATGAACATAAGCAGCTATTTTCCGTCCAGCATCGTGAGAGGAATAAGGTTTTATTTTAGTACTACTTTCCACACATGCCTGCATTTACCTACTGTGCATTATATGTTTGGGTATAAAATTCATACTCTTTTATAACTTTTCCCAGCATAACAATACCACTTTTTTTAAAATTCTCCCGTAGTTCTCTTCAGTTGTCTCAATTCCATAGTTCATGCTTGTAGTATATCTATATCTGTAACCTAAAAGATGACATCTGCATTTCTCTACCATGTATGAATAGGGCATGGGCTATGCAGTATTGTCAGTTAAACATGGGATATCTCGGATGAGAGGTTAATTTTCCTCCTGCTTCTCCTAGTAGCAGTTCCTACAGATGCCCAGCAGACACCTGGGAAATGATGTCATTCACAGGTGCTACTTAACACTTTATTTTCCCCAAAATAATGAGTTTGCCAAGAGCCAAGTAAGATACACTGCACCAATCAGAGATACACCGCACCACTGACAACAACACTAACATACCGAAAGGCAGTGTGGGAAGTAAGCGTCTCCAGAAATGCCCCCTGTGTGTGTCAGGCAGTGGTTCAACAGCAAATACAGTGCTACCTCGAGATACGAGTTTAATTCGTCCCATAACCTTGAGGCGTGGGAAACTATGAGACGCTCGAGTCGCGGTAAACTGGTGGGTCGTGTGCAGCCGGCCGATCCGCGCGATGACTCCTATCTCAACTGTTGCTCGTATTTCAAAGCAGAAATCGCTCGCTCGACGGCTCGTATCTCAAAGATCTCGTATGTTAGGGCACTTGTATCTCGAGGTCCCACTGTACAATCTTGCCCACGCCTTTACATGAATGCTCGTTGGAATCTCTCTCAGGGAAAAGTCAGGTGCACAGTTCGAAAAAGCATGATCGACACGAAACCATCATCATGTTCAAAAGGAACGTGCATTGTGGGTTGAAAAGGAGTGCACGTCTCTTGGTTTCATAAAGGAAGTCACTGACAGTAAAGCCTTTTGGTTTGGTGGGGATTCATCGGAAAGACTGACTTTCAGCTAAGGGGGTGGGGGGGTGCCTCCTAAATTGTGTGTCTGGGTGTCTAAGATAAACGAGAGGTTTTTGCTTTTCCCAAGCCAGCGGAGGGGGCGGTGGAGAATCCTCTTCTCGATGAGCACGTCCGGAGCATCAGTTGGAAAGGAAGTCTGAGCTGCGGTGCCCGCATCTCTCGAATCAGCAGCGCTGGGGGCTCTCTCCTCTTCACATCCCGGTTTGGACACTGCGCGCCTCACCCTAACAGCAGAGCGAGATTACATCCAGATGCGTTGCTCTCTCCTTTCCGCCTCTCTCTTTGCATAGAAACGGCTATTGTGTGTATTTCACTCTCCTCTCACCCCACATTTTTTCATGGCAGTCTCCCCTGCTTTAGACACGATGGGACATCACGAGAAAAACGCCGGAGATTGTTTTCTTGCCTTTTAATGGAAAAATAATCGGAAATCATACGGGAAAGTCTATCTTTTCTAGTTGGTTTGCCCTACATGACAGATACCAAAGATTCAGGAGCTGGTACAATAGCTAGCTCTACATTTTCCGGTTTAAGGCAACTGTGAAGAAATCTAGGTTGGCATCAGCTGCAACATACTTCATAACCCAAGAGCCATAATTCACATCCAGATAAAGATCTGACTATGAAGAATAGGACTCAGTGACAGGTATTACTTGCATAGGCTCAAAGGATTATTTTGTCTAAGGGTGTGTGAGTGTGTGTGTTTGTGTGTGTGTGTATGTCTATCTCCTGTTAAGATGGCATATTGCCGATGAATCAAAACAATTTGGCTGAATTTTTAATTTGTCTGTCTTTGGAGTTCCCCCAAAGAACTGACTGAAACACTGTAATTGTAGCTAGTCATTTCACGACTGCAGTTTACATATTAAAGACAAACCAGTCAAATCGCCCTGGATCCAGAATTGCCCACTAACTCCGCCAGCTCAATATGCTAGTCAATGAAGACTATTGATACTTAAAAAATAGTCTTCAAAATACAGTGGTACCTCGAGATACGAGTGCCCTAACATACGAGATTTTTGAGATACGAGCCGTCGAGCGAGCGATTTTTGCTTTGAAATACGAGCAACATTTGAGATAGGAGTAATCCTGCGGATCGGCCGGCTGCACACAACCCGCCAGTTTACCGGGACTCGAGCGTCTCATAGTTTCCCACGCCTCAAGGTTACAGAACGAATTAAACTCGTATCTCAAGGTACCACTGTAATTACTAGCTCATGTGATCATACTTAGATCATCCAAACCAGGTGGGAAATCATTATCAAACTAGCCTTTACATATATGTCTATAAAATGAGATAATACATAGTTTTAAACATTATGGATTGTAGATTTTATACCAGTAAGATGTCAAAAATAAAATATCTGACTCTTTTCCATGCGAAATTTTTCTAGTTCAAAAGGAGAGCGTAACATTGACCCTAATCACCTTGCTAATCTATGGATCTATAGAAAATGGATGGACTACTGGCATATGCCCCGCTTTGATTATAATTCACATCCTCACCCTCTCTCTCGTGCTGAGGGTCAGGCAGGTCCTTACACTTTGTCCTGCTCTTCTCTCAAGTCCTGCCAAGGAGACTTAATAACAACCCCTGCCCGCCGACCGCAGGGTGATGTCCTGACTTCCGGTGACACCTGACACCAGCTGGTCCCTAGCGATGTCTGAGGAACATGGGCACACACGTGTGTGAGGGAAAGGAGGCAGGCAGGACACGAATCAAGTCTCTCTAAGCAGTTGCTGGGCTGTTTTGAAGTCTGAGTCAGTGGATGTGCTGCTTCAGACCCTGCGAGGCTGGAGGTCAGGTCACCGCATGGTTTTCTCCCGGGAGATTCTGGAACACGTTGCACAGTGAAGGGCATCGCACCCACTGGCGCTGATATCCCAGCGTCGCGACAGGTGGAGAACCGCTAGCAGGGTCACCTAAGGCCATGGGAAAACAGAGATATTTACATTGCGATTCATTAACCGTAGCAAAATGGCCGAAACTGGTTTGGCTCAGTGGATAGAGTGTCGGCCTGGGGACTGAAAGGTCCCAGGTTCGATTCCGGTCAAGGGCATGTACATTGGTGGCAGGCACATCCCCAGGGGGGTGGGGCGTACAGGAGGCGGCTGATCAATGTCTCTCACTCTTTGATGTTTCTGGCTTTCTATTCCTTTCCTTTCCTCTCTGTGAAAAAATCAATAAAAAATATTAGAAAAAAAAACTAAACAGTAGCAAAATGACAGTGATGAAGTTAGCCACGAAAATAATTTTCAGGAGCTCATGGGCTAGTTGTATAATCTTTGGGGAAATATCTGTTCAAGTCTTTTGGCACTTCGTATGGAGCTATTTATATTGGTTAGTGGATTGTGGGAATTCGAACTAACCACCACATATTTAAAGGGAGAGACATTGATGTTGCGTTTCTCACCGAAACTGGCACCGGCTCTTGCACATAACAGGGGCTCCCAATATTTGCTGCTCTCAGCTCCTGGTAAATCTCTGCCCTTACGTTGGTTGGGAGAGTCACTGACTGCTCCTGAGCCTCAGTTCCTGGGGCCGGGATGGCAGGCGTGCCCGCCTGGGATCAATGCATGGGAAGGTCGGACCTGGGACTTGGGACTTGGAGAAGCACTTCCTGTCGGCATTGTGTCTGCTGCTTGCCACCTTCTGCTCTCCACCGTCGGGAGAATTGTGGGGGCCGCTCTCTCTGGACTGAGAGGATCCTCTTGTTTGCGCTTTCGGGTACCACTTCTGCAGAGGAGAGCGCCGGGGAGAGGAGCAGATGACCTGCTCAGAGCGCACTGTGCCCGGGGATTAATCTCGGTGTCTCTGCTGAGACCCGGGGGAGAGCTTTGTATTTCAGATCTATGACTTGATGCTTGTGTTCCTCTAGTCTGCTGTTAGGTCTCTGTATAATATTTTTTTATTCCAGTCAGTGTATGCTTAATTTCTACTTGGTCCTTTTTCATCTCTTCAAGGATCTTGCTGAATTTATTGACCTTTTCTAGGAAATTTCTGAAAAACCTAGTAACTGTGGTTTTGAACTCTACATACAGTCGTTGGTTTTCCTCCAGTTCTTTCGTTTGTGATCTGTTTCTTTGTCTCTGCATTTCCGCTGCTCCCCTGAGTTGCTGGAGTAGCGTTGTGTGCTAGGTGTCCTAGGTTTTAGAGCCCCTATTAAAACCTGGGATTCTGGACCAAAACACACAGGCCACGTCCACAAGAACATACAGTGTGGGATCACAGAGAAGTCTGGGGGGTCCCATGGGAAAGGGGTAACAGGATGCAAAGGCCGTGTTCTAAATGGGATCTGTGCATGGGCACGTGGGGTTTCATGATGGCTGAACACGAGGGGAGGGCACAGGTTAGGGCCTGGGGTGGGGCATCACAAACGTGGGGCCTGGATGCTCATCCAGAGGTGGCGGACGTCGAGGACCAGTGTGACCTGGGGAGGGCCACAGCGGTGACAGCGAGCCCGGGGCAGAGCATGCTGGCACAGAGCGCTGGCACTTAGTTCCAGGCTGGGCCCCATGCTGCCACTGGCCTGCTCGTTGGTTGGGGGAGTCACTGACTGCTCCCGAGCCTCAGTTCCTGGGGCCAGGATGGCGGGCGTGCCTGCCTGGGAACAGGGCATGGGAAGGTCAGAGAGAGGCAGGTGAGGCCCAAGGTACAGAACCCACACGGAGACTGGGCACAGCTGGCATTGTCTTCATGGCAGCACCCACATGCCACCGTCATGTAGGAACACGCAAACCTGTGAAGAATGGCCGGAGCAGAATCTCTCTCTCTCTCTTTTTTTTAAAATATATTTTATTGATTTTTTACAGAGAGGAAGGGAGAGGGAGAGAGAGTTAGAAACATCGATGAGAGAGACACATTGATCAGCTGCCTCTTGCATGCCCCCACTGGGGATGTGCCCACAACCAAGGTACATGCCCTTGACCAGAATAGAACCTGGAACCTTTCAGTCCGCAGATCAACACTCTATCCACTGAGCCAAACTGGTTTCGGCTGAAATATTTTTCTTGATTTTAGATAAAGAGGAAGGGAGGGGGAGAGAGAGTTAAAAACATCGATAAGAGAGAGACATCGATCAGCCGCCTCCTGCACGCCCCCCACTGGGGATGTGCCCGCAACCAAGGTACATGCCCTTGACCGGAATCGAACCTGGGACCTTTCAGTCTGCAGACCGACGCTCTATCCACTGAGCCACACCAGTTTCAACCATCCCCCAATATGTTATCCTAGATGCAGAAGGACAGTAGGCTCAGAGGAGGCAAAGGCTGACGGTCTGTTGTCAGGGAAGATGCCGGCCTGGGACACGACTGCCCCCACAGCTGCTTTTTAATTCAAACCATCTTTAATCTCAGACCATCCTGTGCGGTTACTTTGGTCTCTGAGCCGGTCAGGCGAGCGTGGGGCCCCTTCTCGTCCCCACCCATCTCCGGCGGAGGTGAGCGGCGAGGCTGTCCCCACAGTGCGGGCAGGGCGACCGCACTCTAACCTCCTCCACCGGCACTTCCTTAGAGAGAGGCCCTGGCTCATGGGCAGCCCCTCTTCCTTCCCTGTCCTCGGTTGCCATGGCCACACTTCCCTCCCCTCTTCCTCCTGGCCATGTGCATGCCTCCGCCTGCTCGGCCTGCCCTCCTTCTGAAGAACCCAGCCTGGGAGGCGGCCCGCTGGCCCTCGGCTGCTCTGTCAGCGTTCCTCTCCCTCCGGGTCCTCAGCCCGGGAGGGACAGTGTGCAGAGGCCACCGCCATCCCGCCCTGCTCTGCTCAGGCCTGGGAGGGGGTGTAGGGCTCAGGGACGCCTCCACAGCCAGGGCGGTGGTTTGCTGATGCTCAGAGATGAGAGAACGCGGGACCGAGAAGCAGGCAGACGGGGCAGGTCCAGGGACCTCCCTCCTGTGGCTCTCAGAGCTGGACTTCTGCGCTGTGACATCATGGCTGAGCCCCGTTCTTGTGGGTGTCTTCCCCTGAATGCGAAAGGGTTAACACTGCCCCAGCAGGCCTGGCTTTCGGTTGGGCTGTGCCTGAGGGCCAGCAGCCTGCACCTGCAGGTCAGAGGTCAGCAGGATGGTGTCCCTGCTGCCGCCTCCAGGGTGTGAGTGGAGAGGGAGACAGAGGGAGGTGGTGGGGGCGTGTGCTCCTGGATTTCCCCACCCCGGGGGCAGGCCTGGGCTGTCCCCAAAACAATTTCCCTTCTGATTCATCTAGATTCACCAAGGCACTGTGGAGTCCAAAGCAAAAGTCTTCTAATAATCCAAATGAACGGGATTGTGGCCATTAAAAGAGGAGGTTAATTCAACACATTTCTGCCCAAATACCCAAAACTGCTAGTGCTGGTGAAATTGCGTTTTCTTTTTTTGTATCTTCTAAAAATAATATGAGAATTTCTTTCCCCCATCTAATTATGTTCCCTAGGATTGGGAGCAAGAACTCCGCTGTTTCATTTAGTGACCCAGAATTTGCTATTATTGCATAAGTGGCTAAAAGAAAGAGATGTAATATCAAATGGGGAAGAAAAGAGTAAGTTGCATGTTAATTTAGCGCTGTGCTTTCTTACCGAATTGACTTCAGGAAGAAGAGAGAGAGTGAAACAGTATCACTGTTTTGTTGTTCTGATTATTTATTCATTGGCTGCTTCTTGAATGTGCCCTGACCTGGGATTGAACCCACAACCTTGGTGTACCAGGAAGATGCTCTAACCCCATGGTCAGCAAACTGTGGCTTGTGAGCCACATGCGGCTCTTTGGCCCCTTGAGTCTGGCTCTTCCACAAAATACTACGGCCTGGGCGAGTCTATTTTGAAGAAATGGTGTTAGAAGAAATTTAAGTTTAAAAAATTTAGCTCTCAGAAGAAATTTCTATCGTTGTCCTGTTGATATTTGGCTCTGATGACTAATGAGTTTGCCGACCACTGCCCTAACCAACTGAGCTAGCTGGCCAACGTTAGCAATCTAGTTTTCCCAGATTGCCCTGTTTCCTTGGACTATTTTTTTTTCCTGAGTGAAATTCAGAAACACATTTTGAGAGTGGTTGGTCATTTTCCATTATTAGTTACATCATACGCTCTTAACTCCTTTTTATTTTTAGTGTAGTAACAAAAAACTTGCTTATTCACATAGCAGAGAGTCAAATTCTCACTGATGGGTTAATGGCCCACGTTGGGTTTTTAAAAGAAAAGTTTGTAACCAACCCACCCAGTTCCGAACGGAGAAGCAAACGATGGTGTGACCTTGTAAAGCGGCACTGACGTTGCGTGTGTGAAAATCCTCTCTGGAGTTACATAATAAATTGCCCGTCATTTGTTCTGTTCTGTTACGTCTGACAGAGCGACCTTGTTTTGTGCACAGTGTCGGAGCTGGTGACTGAAATGCCTGGAAATAGATGAGACACTGAGACCCGAATTTAATTGAACAGGGGACCCACCGCCCCAGAAGGATAGCTCAGCCCCGGCTGCGGTGGCTCAGTGGATTGAGAGTCATCCCCTCGACCGAGAGGTCCTGGGTTCTATCCCCGGTCAGGAGTGAGAGAGAATCATTGATTAGGTGCAATCATTGATAGGGGCAGCAGGCAGGCAAGGCAGAGCAGTTAGGGGCATCAGGCAGGCAGGCAGAGTGGTTAGGGGTGGTTAGAGGCATGTAGGAGGAGGCAGCCAATCAAAGATTCTCTCCCATCATTGATGTTTCTCTCTCTCTCTCCCTCTCCCTCCCTCTCTGAAATCAATAAAAATATATTTTTAAAGACATAATGGTTCAGCTGGCCCTCTTCGATGAGCTTCTCACCTGCCCCTGTGATATCCACTGAGATGTGCTGAGGGTGGTATGGGTTAGATTTGCAGGGCATGGAAAGAAAGGCAGGGCTTCTGTTAAAGAAAGGGCATGGGTTTCAGAGATTGGCAGGTGGCCACAGAGAATGCTCCTCTCCACCAGCTCCGGCCCCAGCTCTAGCTGAGGGTGGTCCCACTGGATATCCCCTCTCCCCCCCCCCCCCCGCTGCAGAGCGGGGAGCCGCTGGGGGGCAGCTTCCTGGCACCCACCGGTAGTTCTGACGTTTTTACTTCAGCGGCCCGTGCTCTCTCTCTCTTGTTTTGTTTGCATCCCCTCTTCCCCTCGTGGCTCGTGCCATGCAGCATCTGATGAGTTTATTGGTTCCGTGGTCTTCTCTTCTGTGAATTGTGGCTTCATCTACTTTCCCCATCGATCTGACCTTTCCTTATTGAATTCTGGTTCATTGATATTCTGATATCGCCAAGTGTACTTGCGGTCTTTGAAATGCCTTCTAACGTTATTTCTGGAGCGGGAGGCGGGGGGGGGGGGGGGGGCGGGTGTGAATTTTTAAGTTTGGGTGTTGTCAACTTCAGCCTTTTTCCGTAACTGGTGATGCTGTTTCCTGTTGCAGAAATTCTTTGCTATGTCAAGGTCACAGAGAGAGTCTTCTGCGATTTCTTCTTCTGATAATTTCAAGAATTTTTTATCCTTTGGGTGTTTTGTTGTTTTGTTTATTTTCATTTTGGTCTTCACAATATCTGGACCTCATGTGAAAGTGTCTATAATAATAAAAGCATAAGATGCTAATTAGATTGAAGAGCTGAATGACCTTCCGGACGTCATTCTGGATGTCCTTCTGGATGAAGCCGCAGCTGCAGGGGCCAAGGCAGAGGCGGTTAGGGGTGATCAGGCAGGTAGGTGAGCAGTTAGAGGTGATCAGATAGGCAGGCAGAATGGTTAAGGGTGATCAGGCAGGCAGGCAAGTGGTTAGGGGCAATCAAACAGTCAGGCGAGTGGTTAGAGGTAATGAGGCAAGTAGGCCAGTGGTTAGCAATAATGAGGCAGGCAGGTAGAGTGGTTGGGGCGGTGAATCAGGTGAGCAGAGTGGTTAGGGGCTAGCAGTTAGGGGTGATCAGGCAGGCAGGCAGAGGGGTTAGGGGCGATCAGGCAGGGAGGCAGGTGAGTGGTTAGGAGCCAGCAGTCTCGGATTGCGAGAGTGCAGGCTGGGCTGAGGGACACACACATGCCCCCCCCTGTGCACAATTTTTGTGCACCAGGCTTCTAGTAGTTTTAGATAAAGATCAATTTTTTTCCTTATGGAAAACCAATTTATAAATACTACTTACTAAATATCTCTATAATAATTTAGTTCCAGTTCTGTTCTATTTTCTGGGTCTCTATATATTTGGGGGTTTATTTTGATATTTATTATTATTTTATTCTAAATAAGTAATCTCTATAGCTTTAGTTATAATTTATTCTCCAACCCATTGACTATTTTGTAGTGTGACTTTTAGTTACACGCGTATTTTTAAATTGCTCCGATATTGACTACTTCTACTTTAATTGTCATGTGATCATAGGATATGGCCTGTACAGTCGTTGATTTGGGGAGGTTGTTGAGACTTCCTTTCTGGACTAGTGAGTGGTCAGCTTTTGAAAATGTCTTGTGCATTGCAAACTAGTGGAGTGTGCCGTTCGAAACATACCCAATAGTTACTGTGCGGGAATGTGTGTCGTTCAAATACCCAACAGCCCAATTAGCGTTACAGTGTTCCAGTCATCAGTTTCTAAACGGAAACCTTCCATTTCTGCTTGGATGCGGGGGTCACTGAGAGTCACATCTGCCTTCTGTGTTTTGCGCAGTGATATTAGCTGCATGGAAATCAGGGTTTTTGTGTCTTCTTTGCATACAGAGTGGGACAAAAACAGGCTTACAGTTGTAAGTCCCTGAAACAGTTCATGACCATTATCATTCATCACTGTGTGACGGGTGTTTTCCATACAAACACTATCAACCTGCTGTGTACTATTTTGTAGTGTGACTTTTAGTTACATGCATATTTTTAAATTGCTCCGATATTGACTATTTCTACTTTAATTGTCATGTGATCATAGGATATGGTCTGTACAGTTGTGGTTTTGGGGGATTTGTTGAGACTTCCTTTCTGGAGAGATTACTTCACGGTTCTGCGCCGTGTGCTTCTCTTCAGGGACTTTCGTTGTTTCGTTTTCCGTTGCAGGTTGTCCAGACACGAAGTCAGTCTTACCCAGAGCTCGCCACTCTCCTCCCTCTGGCCTCATGGTTGCACATTTCTGACCTTGCGTATTCCTTCCTGGGCTTTCGGTCTTGGTGAATTACGTTCGTGCGGAATTCCACTGTCTCCTGCTCGATTCTTTTTTAATCCGTGGCCCTCGTGGATCATAGCGTTTTAGCGTATCCTTAGTTCACTGGTGGAATTGGTTCCATGTCAAGTTCCTTGTTCAAGTTTCTGTTGTTATTTTTAAATATTTTATGTTTACTGATTTCAGAGAGGAAGAGAGAAGGAAAAATGGAAACATCAGTGATGAGAGAGAATCATTGATTGGCTGCCTCCTGCACACCACACACTGGGAGTCGAGCCTGCGACCCAGGCATGTGCCCTGACCAGGAATTGAACTGTGACCTCCTGGTTCATAGGCCGACACTCAGCCACTGGGCCACCATGGTCAGGCCCTCTTTCAAATTGGCTCTCTAGGCCTCATGTTGCCCGAGCACCAGGCACCAAACCCCGAGTACTGAGCACTGGTTATCCAGCACCAGATGTGATCTGACTGTCAGCACGGGGTCTCCCTGCCCACAGCCCCTGCAGCGTGAGGGCTGCATTTGCCGGTAGCAGCTTGTAAACCATGTGTGGCAGCCTCTGGCCCTGGTATTTCTCCAGGAGCTCTTTTCAGGGTAAGTTCAGTGTTTTAAAGGCAGTTTTGCTGTACAGTGGTACCTCGAGATACGAGTTCCCTAACATACGAGATTTTTGATATACGAGCCGTCGAGCGAGCGATTTTTGCTTTGAGATACGAGCAACAGTTGAGATAGGGGTAATCGTGCGGATCGGCTGGCTGCACACGACCCACGTCTCATAGTTTGCCACGCCTCAAGGTTACGGAACGAATTAAACTCGTATCTCAAGGTACCACTGTATTTCACCTTGACTTTCTAGGTGTGTGTGTCCCAGAGGAGATGATGACTTCGAGGGAGTTAACTCTGCTCAGTTCACCACTTACACAGAAATACCAAGGACTATGCTTTTCTGCCTTTGATTTTCACAGATAGCAGATGACATGCTTTTCTCACTCAACCATTAACGATTCTCCTGGTCCTAGGGTAATATAAAATATGTATTTTGATATATATATTTTTAATAGTAGATCAAATATTAATGCAAACATTTGATATTTGAATGTTAACATTTGAATATTAATAATAAAATATTTACTTTATTGTAATATGTTGATTTTTCCAAAACTTTTATGCTGTTTGCTTTTTTTCTGTAGAATGTACACCTCTTTCAACAACATCCGATATGGTCAGTTTTTCTGTTTCTTCTCGGTCCTGGATAGCACTGCAATTTTTAATTTGGGGCAACCTTATAAGTGGACCATGGCTATGATTGGCATCTCCCCGGCTACCTGAGGGATGGGCCATCACTCATAGAAATCGTTTTGATTTCTTCTTCTGTGATATAGCTATTTGTATCCTTTGACCCTTCATCATTTTTTAAATCACTTTTTCTGGGTGATATTGAGGATATTCTATAGCATTTCTTTGACTAAATATGAGTTTCTTCTTTAAGTAGTAATTTCCAACACGCTCTTCAGATATACAATTTTTGTCAAACAGATTCACTGAGTCTAAGGCTTTAAAAATATCCAGGTACACGTGTGGGTTGTTAAGGCTCGTTTTCGGTCAGATGGCTGATTGTGTTGGCATCATTCGCTTCTTTGTTGTTTTTTGAATCGTTCATCCTATATAATAAAAGGCTAATAGGCAAATCAAGCATCAGCAGAACGACTGGTCGCTATGATGCGCACTGACCACCAGGGGACAGATTTTCCACGCAGGGCTGCCCCCTGGTGGTCAGTGCGCACCCACAGGGGGAGTGCCGCTCAGTCAGAGGTCAGGCTCATGGCTGGCGAGCGCAGAGACAGTGGCCGGAGCCTCTCCCGCCTCCACTGCAGTGGGACATCCCTCAAGGGCCTCTGGCCTGCAAGAGGGCACAGGCTGGGCTGGGGATCCCCCCCCACACCCGCCCCCTGAGTGCACCAGGCCTCTAGCTTCTTACAAATGGGAAAGCTGCCTGTGACTGACAGTGCTTGGTCTGATCAAAGCATTGCTTCCCTGGGGCAGAGTTCATTTGTCATCCTTCCCCCCCGGAACCTCCATCTCTTTTCCATCAGAGAAGCCTGGACTTTAGTCAGACTCTTCTCCCGTCTCAGACTCAGGCCCCAACCCCAGGTCACCCAGGGTTCCCTAACTGGGACCCTTCACTCCACTAGAGCAGTGGTTCTCAGCTAATGTGCATCACAATCATCCGAGACCCGTCAGCACAGCCATGGCGGGCTCCACACCCAGGGTTTCTCGTGGAGCAGTCTTACCCTAGCGTCAAAGAATTAGAATTTCTAGTAAATTCTCAATGGTGAGATGCTGATGTTGTGGGGACCCCACTTTGAGAACCATTCACTTAGAAACATGGCCCTGACCTCCAGAGTTGCCTAGAGGGCTATGGAATTATGTGGGTGCCCCAGTCCTACCCCAGGTCAGTCACCTTCGCTCCCCCTCGGCATGACTTCATGCTGCAGACAAAGCCCATCAGCTCCTTTTATTATTTTTTAAAATTTATTTTATTGATTTTTTTACAGAGAGGAAGGGTGAGGGACAGAGAGCCAGAAACATCGGTGAGAGAGAAACATCGATCAGCTGCCTCCTGCACACCCCGCCCTCTGGGGTCGTGGCCAATCAGCTCCTTTCAGATGTGGGGGGCGGGAGCGGTCTGACCATCTCAGCTCTATGGAAGACTGTTTTCTAAATGGTGCTCTTGGACAGCATTGCATTTTCCACTCCGGGTCTCTGTAGCTGTGGCTTCTACATGCAGCTCCTCAGCAGCTTCGGGGGAGGAACACGCATGTCTCGGTGGGTCTCGCACCTGCAGTGGAACGTACAGTGTTTGCTCCGGTCTCAGCAATCAACGTAAGTCCCACTCTTTCTATTGAGACTTGGAGAAAAATGATCATTTAAACAATAACTCAGCTGCCTGAGCAGGTGCCGTTATCATTGGCTCGTTTTTATTGATTTTTTTTTAACAGAGAGGAAGGGAGAGGGATAGAGAGTTAGAAACATCGATGAGAGAGAGACATCGATCAGCTGCCTCCTGCACGCCCCCAACTGGGGATGTGCCCGCAACAAGGATACATCCCTTTGACCAGAATCAAACCTGGGACCCTTCAGTCTGCAGGCCGACGCTCTATCCACTGAGCCAAACCGGTCTCGGCTATCATTGGCTCTTTACAGAGAGGTAAACTGAGTCTCCAAGGAAGCAATAGGCTCAGGACGGCCCAGGCGGGATCATCCTGAGACTCGGGTCCCTTCCCTGGGCGGATGGCTCAGGGAGGGTCTCTGAATTGTCCTGGGAAATCTGCCCATAGCTGGTGTACTAGTAAACTTCCTGACTGGCAGCAGACAGACCAGATGTAACACCACCCCCTTGGTTCTAAGCACGAGGCCCCCCCTGGGTGGGGGTGACTAAACGGGACCAGAAAGAGACACGTGTGCTCAGTGTGAGCACAGATGGGCTGAAGACACAGAAGCGCTCATGATCGCCAGGCGTGTCTCAGCGCTTCTGTCCTGAAGGCCACCTCTCCAGAGTCTTAGCATCAGCACACGGTGCCCCTTCTTACGTGTGTTCATCGCGTGGTGGGGTGTGGGGAGAGAACAGAGTCAAACTGTGCAGTGCTGGGCTGGGCTGGGCTGTGCGGGCGCCTCACCTTGAAAGGGAGGCCGGTTTCTAGCGGGAACTCGGCATCAGCCAGCAGGGTGACCTTGAGACACATACCTGCAACCTACCGCACCTGCTCCTTTTTTTTTCTTCTGAAAAATTAGTCACTCGAAAGAGGTGATTTAACAAATTACTTCTCATCCTCACATTACAAAACAAAGCGACGTGGTTCCAGGTAGGACAAGTGAGATCTTGTAGCAACAGCGAGCTGTTCCCCCCTCATTATTCTCCGCTGATTTTGGTCTCATTAGAGTGATTTATGGCGATCGTGCAATAATTTCTCAGCGTCCCAAAGAACAGTCTGTATTCCGGGGTCTTTTTGTTGTTGTTACTGTTGTTTGTAAAAACATTGGAACAGAAATCGTTTCCAAAGTAAACTAGGAGCCAGAAGGAGAGAGAGGGAGAGAGTCATGGATCTGGAGATGCTGTAATTGAGACAAAGAGAAAGGGACGAGTCCCCGCACCGTGTCCCGATGTTCCTGGAATGTAGTGACGCACACGCAGATGTTTGGTGGTGCAGGTACAATTGCTCTATCGGTGTCGGATATTAGCGGGTCGCGGCTATTACCAGAGGCACGGTTACAAAGCGCTCTTGTTTCCAAGGAGATGAACTAGCGGTGACACGCTGAGGTCTCCAGGGGCAGGCGGCGTTTCTTTGTGTGTAAAATACTTGGCAAGAGATTCCCCATCCAGAGAGCACGCCTGAGCCTCTTCACCCGTGAAGAGATACACCTTGTGAATACGAACTTCATTATCCATTATGGATTGTCAGGACACCGCCTATACCAATAATAGAGAATATGCAAATTAGCCGTTACAGCCTCATGTCACGACCAGCTCAGCAGGCTGCGTCCCCGCCCTCTGCGCTGGCAGCGATGAGGCCGGGGCGGGAGAGGATACGACAGATAGGAGGGGATAAGGAAGGGGAGGGAGAGGAAGGAGGCCTGCCTGCAGACAGGCCAAGAGGAGAGACAGAAATACAGAACGGGGACAGGAGAAAGATGTGGGAATGGGAAAGGGAAGGAAATGTGGGGCTGCACAGGAGGGCGTGGCGACTGTGGGGGAGGAGGGAGTCGACGTGCCCTGCGAGGAGGAGGCCCCCGGCGTGGGCAGTTGGCAGGGAGGTGCCCACGGGTCCAGGATGGAGAGGTGGAGGGTCCCAGGCTTTGCAGCAGCAGCATCAATGCCCAGGCTGTGGGGGCCTCGGCCACCCTCTCTGGGCCTGGCGTCCCGGGCAGGGATGGGAACAGGATGGTGGCTGGGTGGCCCGGGATGGGGTGGTGACAAACACCCAGCTGGGGCTGAGCCCTGGGCTGGGGGTTAAGGCCTCCCCCCAACCCCCAAACGGAAGCTCTAGGAAGGGAGGGAGGGAAGGAAGAACTTTATAAAGGAGTCAGTAGACAGAAGAGCTAAAGAAGGAAAGAGGATGTATGAGCGACCTTTAGGAGCTATAATGAAAATCAAGTATAGTTGCGTACTGGGGACAGATTTTAAAAGTAGGAGTTAGCAAAGAAAAAAGGATAAATGATAGTGAATAATTAGGCAGGTAGATAGCTATTGAAACAGTGGAAGTAAGAGAAGAGCGTATGGGAAAGGTAGGATGAGAGAAAGAAGAATAGAAGAAAAGGTTTAAAGGGGAGCTGGTAGAGCTTAAAAGGATTGGGAAGAAGGAAGAAATGGGGGAGGGAGCAAGACAGGTTCAGGGGAGGAAGTGAAGAAAAAAAGTTAAGGTGGGAAGGAAGGAAAAGGGGAGGGAGATCAGGGGTAAAGATAAAGGAAGGAAGGAATGTGGGGAGGGAGGGAGGGAGGGAGGGTAGGAGAAAGATGGGAAGAAGGGTGATGGACAGAAGTAGGAAATGAGAGAGAAACGTTTATAAATGGTGAGTCAGTAGGAAAAGCTGTTACATAAAGGAGAGAGGAAAATTGTGTGAGAGGGAGAAGCCAATAAGGAAATCAAATACCATTGTGTGTGAAGGGGAGAAGTTTTTAAACCAGTTAATAGGGGCAGCCAGGCTGGCAGGGAAGGGTAGTTAGGGGTGACCAGGCCAGCAGGAGAGGGAAGTTAGGTGGTCAGGCAGGCAGAGTGGTTAGGGCAGGCAGGCGGTGAACGGTTAGGAGCCAGAGGTCCCAGATTGCGAGAGGATGTCCAATGGCCAGTTTAGGCCGGAGCCTGTGAATTTCAGGCGCCGGGCCTCTAGTAGACATGTAATTTCCGTAAGGGCTGAGCAGCAGAGAAACTTAGAGAACAATTTCCAATGCACCTGTCTCTTCTCCTTCCGAGATACATGCACGCTCAGGTAATTATGTCATGTATGCTGACTTCTACGACAGTGACTTTTTTAGAAGACTCTGCACGCGTGTTTCCTGTAACGTGAAGAGCAGGGAATGCATTTTGTATAATGGCGAGGAATTTTCTCTTGGAAGTTAGGTGCTCATTTTAAAAGCCTTTTCTTGAAGGATGACTGAGCATGGTAAGCAGTTTGGGGGTTATCTAGGAATTAAAATGGAGCATCAAGCAGTTAATAATCATTCCTATTGAGTCCTTGTGGGTATTTTGGTGGTTGAAATTGTGTCAGCATCTGTGACTTCGATATTCAGTTTCATTCAACAACGTTGTACAAACAGGGCTGGGATGCCCTTCCCCGGGTGGGTCCCTGGTAACCAGACTGTGAGGCAGAGGTTTATGTGCAACACGTAAACCTCAAGAGCCACCCCCAAGAGGGACTCAGAGAGCTGGACGGGCTGAAGGAGATGCTGGGCTGAGGCTCAGCGGCAGCCGAGGCCTCCGCCACGTCCACGGGTGGCCTGGGAGCTGGCGGGCCTTCAGAATTGCAGATGGAGACCAGGGCCCTGGGGAGGAGGTGCAGACCCAGGGAGGCAGCGCCCTCTGCAGGAGGAGTCTCTCTGAGGACGGTAGTTTGGCGTTGTGTTTTGTTTGTTTATTTCCAAACCGCAAGAGACATTCCCAGGTTTTAAGTGTGTAACATGTTTGTCCGCGTGTTATTTTTCATGGATCCAACGAGAGCTTCCTTCAGATAAATGTCCCGGTTCACGCAGAGTGAGACCCCGAGGCTGGGAAAGTCGGGGTTCCTGACCTTGGGGCAGAGGCCTGGGCGAGGCCAGGAGTCGGTGCCAAGCGTTTTCGTATAAATCAATGCCCATCGGCGGGGGAAGCGGATGGAGGAGGCTGACAGCCACGATGGAGTGGAGCCTCTGACCATGAGCTTGTTACTCATTTCTGGTTACAAATTATTCAGCAAGGAGTGTTTTCATGGCGCTTCTGGGAATTAGACGGCCCAATCCCCTGGGAAGTTTGAAATCCCCCCGCAAGGGTTTAATGCATCCATAGCAGCTCTGGAGTGACTTCCGGGCTGGCTTCACCCCATGTTTCCACTTGTAGTCTTGTTGTCTCTGGTACCCTAACAGCTGCCCCCGGCCTACTTATGCGGCAACTCCCTGATCCTATTGATGTAAATCTTACTGACTTCAGAGAGGAAGGGGGAGCGAGAGAGAAACATCCATGATGAGAGGGAACTGCTGATTGGCTGCCTCCTGCACGCCCCCTACTGGGGATCAAGCCTGCAACTTATGTATGTGCTGGACTGCGAGCCATCACCTCTGGGTTCATAGGTCACTGCTGAACCCCTGAGCCCCGTGGGTCGGGCTGCTGATGTAAATCATGTTCCTTTGCTGGACCCACAGATAGCCAGCTGCCCGGAGTTTGCCGGCAGAATTCTAGAATGGGGGCTGGGACCTTCCCTCCAGGCATCTCACCAGGAGCTCACTCTTTCCCACTGGCTGAGTCACTGCCGCCGGCAGGTCCCTCCGGCTGGTAGCATCGCAGACAGAGAATGCGTTTCGGACCAACGGGCCATGTGATCCGGGCGGCAGTGAGCCGGAGTGGCAACCCAGAGCTGCCATTCGCCTGGGCTCCGTGAGGTGCTGCCTTCCGCCTTCAAACAGAACCCGCTCTTTGGCCTTGGCTCCCTTGCAGCTTTCTCCGTTTGGGATGCGAATAGATTAGCTTCCAAGCCCGCATTTCTCCTCTGAGTTACATCACTAGTGACGGTGCTAAAACAAATGTTTCTTAGGGAGCATTGTCTTTAGGTTCTAGTCCTCCCTCTCCGGTACAACCTTCCTCACAACCAGCTGTTTCTGGCATCCTGGGGTTGGCCCCGGGGCCATCCTGGGCTCCTCCCTAAAGTGGCTGGCTCTGTAGTGAGGTGTGTGGGAAAGGAAGCCACGGTATCCAGGGAAAAGGACTCCTGCTCCTTACGGCGTCTGCATTCTAAGGGTTTTGTGAGAGTGGATGCAGAGAGTGTAAATAAAGTGCCTAGCACAGCGCCCAAGTCCTGCTATATATATAAAACTCTAAGCAACCATTACAACCCGTCAACTGAGCGACCAGTTGCTATGACAACGCACTGACCACTAAGGGGCAGACACTCAACACAGGAACTGCCCAGCTTGCCTGCTGCCAACAGACAGAAGCTCTCCTGCCTGCGACATCCCCGCCTTGTGCTGTGGGAAGATCACAAACCCTGGGCCATGATAAGTAGAGTTTCCTTTCAAGCACACAGCAACGCAAAAGTGCCGTTGATGTATAGCCACCAGTACCTTAAAAACTGCAAGCAAAAATAATAATTTCAGCCACACATATCTCAGTGAGAAGCACAGACACCTTTTGGGAATCGAAAGAGAGGAATCTTTAATAAAAGAGAGACAAAATGGTCCCCAGCAATGCGTAATAAGGGGCAGAAGCTCCTATTAACAGTGAGGCAGCCACTGTGGATTGCTGGTGCATCCGTATCGCAATCAGTCCAGTTGAGCTGCGGGTGTCGGAAGTTTTGCCTACCTGCCGGCTGACTTCCTGTTTACCACATCGCTGCTCTTTAATGAAACCTGCAGTTGGTTAAAAACTGCCTCCATCTGGCTTCACTGCTGGAGCCCCATCTGGTGCCAGGCCCCGGACAGGATAAAGAAGAGTTTGCTGCCTTCCCTGGGAATGACAGAGCGGGAGTTAGAGGAGAGGAGAGAGCCCCCAGGACGGAAGGCTTTTAAAACTCGCACCAAGTGCCTGCAGGAGGGAGATTTGTTCAAGAACTTCAGAAAAACTTTGGGGGACTCAGCTCAGTCGATCCTCTAACCCAGCAATTCCATGTATAGGTCCATGCCCAGCATCAATGCGTGCTCTGAGAGACCGAAGTAAGAATATTCTTAGAGTCGCTGTAACTAATACAAAGCTGGCAATGATCTAAAAGTCCAGTAGAAGAGAGAAGCTGACAGCGATGGAGTTATACAGTGAAGGGCCATGGAGCAATGGCCACTTGCCCACTGTAGCACTGCACAGCTGCCTGAGTGGTTTCACAATCACACATGAAGCGAAGGAATGGAAACTGAGCCTGGCCGGGTGGTTCAGGGCTTCAGCATCGACCTGTGAACCAGGAGGTCAGGGTTCGATTCCTGGTCAGGACACAGGCCCTGGTTGTGGGCTTCATCCCCAGGGTGGGGCATGCAGGAGGCAGCTGACCCATGATTTTCTCTCATCATTGATGTTTCTCTCTCTCTCTCCCTCTCCCTTCCTCTCTGCAATCAATCTATCTATCTATCTATCTATCTATCTATATATATATATATATATATATATAAGTCTAAGCAACCATTACGACTGGTCAAATGAATGAGTGGTCGACCAGTTGCTATGACAATGCATTGACCACCAGGGAGCAGATGGTGGTCACTGCGCTCCCACAGCCAACCTCCTGTGGTCCCTCTCCTACCTTCATCCCAGAGAAAATGCTGGAAGCTGCTTGGCGTCTTTGTTCTCTGTGTCTACACATCTCCGTGGGTGGGGCGGGGCTTGCCACCAGACACACCTGGTCCATTGACCCACAGGCCCTTGGTGGGATTGTGTGTGTGCGTGTGTGTGTGTATGTGTGTATGTCTGTGTGTGTGTGTATATGTGTGTGTATGTGTCTGTGTGTGTGTGTGTCTCTACATGTTTTAATGACAGTACTAGCTATGGAACTTCTGGTGACATTGTTGGAGCCACTGCTTTGGTTTCTAATTGGCCAGATAGGCCCGCCCTCCGCTCCGGAAGTCAGGGCGCTGTACGTGCCTTCGGAGCACGCTTTGCCCGCTCTGAAATCTCACCCATCTCTCAGTGCGCGGAGCGCTGGCCTCACTGCCACCGGGTGCGGAGCAAACGATGCGCTAGAGAAAGGCGTCCATCATCCTCTGCAGGATCTTGTTTACTCTTCTCCTGCTCTTCAAAATACTGATTTTTCTCTTTTCTGGATGGGTTCACTAGATTTGCATCAAGAGAGAGAAAGAGATGTGGCCGGCGTTGGTAGTCAGGGATGACGATCACAATGCAATGCAGTTGCGTTCTTGGGGAGCGGGAGGTGGGAAGGTTCCGCAGCCAGGGTTGCTATTCGCACAACTCGTTCCTGGACGTAAAGGCCCAGGCACCGGCCCTTCCCTCCTCCTCCCCCATCTCGTTCCCTTCCTGCGGCCTCTGCACCACACACACACACACACACACACACACACACACACACACACACCGGGGATGAAAAGCCTTTCTAAAGGATGCTCCCTTTGGACCAAAGGGGACAGACTGAGGCTGAGAGAAGAGGGTCGTGTGAAGGTGGAGGCAGAGATTGGATCGCAAGGATCCCAGGAGCCCCCGAAGCTGGGAGACGCCGGGCGAGTCTCCCTCCGAGCCTCCAGCAGGAATGTGACCCCCCGACACCTCCATTTCTCATGCCTGGTCCCCCAAGCCACGAGAGCGTTCGTTTACATGGTGTTAGACACCCAAGGCTGTGGCAGTTTGTTAGAGCGGCTCTGGGACTAATACCTCTATGACATATGTCCTCACAGAGCATTATTTATAGACTAGAGGCCCAGGGCACAACATTATGCACGGGGGGGGGGGGCCCGCCGGTCCCTCTCGCCAGCTGTGAGCCCGGCTTCTGGCTGACCACCAGGGTCAGCTCCTGCATTGAGGATCGGCCCCCTGGTGGTCAGTGCGCATCATAGCGACCGGTTGTTCCACCGTTCGGTCAATTTGCATATTACCTTTTGTTATATAGGATTCTGCGCGGTAAGCAAAACGATGCATTACAGAACCAGTTTCACTGCAAGCTCGTTGCTATAAACAAGAGTTCAGTTGCGATGCATCTATGAACATCATTGTAAAACGACGGTGAAAGAAATGGCTCATCCAAGGACTTGCTGTTCTCTTTCGGATTCCGCCGATGCACACAGTAGGGTCTCTGTCCCCCCAGCTCGGGCTCTGGGCACCTCACACCCAGTCCCATGGATGCCCACGGCAGCCTCGAAGGTGCTAAGGGAATTCGCTCACTCCCCCCTCCCAGGAGCTGCGCCTGTGAGCGCCCTGCACAGCGTTAGAAAGCACAGCAAAGCCTGCCGGGCCTCCGCACCTCCTCGTCTTGGCGACAGCTAATTAGTCGCCATTGTGAGTGTTTCAAAGACTTGGAAAATTACCGACCTGACGATAAATAAAAGGCCGCCGGTTCTCGCACATCTCCGCTCGGACTCAAGTTGTCAGTCATTCTTTGCAAGTGAAAATGAAATGAGAGATTACTTGCATGCTGCCAGTTTCAAACCCTCTTGAACTCTGGAAGGGCAGGGAGGAAAAAGCGAGAGAAAGGACCGGGAATAAGGGGGAAGGGTAGTCAATTGTGCCACTAAATTGTATGGGTGTTGCCGAAACTGGTTTGGCTCAGTGAATAGAGCGTCGGCCTGCAGACTGAAAGGTCCCAGGTTCGATCCTCGGTTGCAGGCACATCCCCAGTAAGGGGTGTGCAGGAGGCAGCTGATCAATGTTTCTCTCTTACCGATGTTTCTAACTCTCTCTCTCTCTCCCTTCCTCTCTGTAAAAAATCAGTAAAATATATCTTAAAAAAATAAATAAATTGTCTGGGTATAGCTACATTCTCTCTTTTTTAAAAAATAATATACTCTGAGGTCATGCATGGATACCCCTTTAACTATTAGAGTAAAGGTTATGGGAAAACAGAGCACTTAATAACAATTTATCTGCTGCATTCCACCATGCATCAAAGGCACATAATTACAGCAACAATAATAATCCCCACTCATATTTAATTTCACAAGTTATAAAGGTTTGTTAGTAAATTCCGTATTTAAAGTGTCTACAGAAATGGATTTTTACACCAACGCTGTCTGGTACCCAGAGGAAGTGGTTGTTAGCCCATTTTACAGACAAGGAGACTGAGCCCACCTTCATAGAGCACACATCAGAACAGTGGCCCGCGCCGCCTCCTTCCAGCCATGACCTTCAGTTTCTCCCTGCCGACTGGGGGCGGGAGAGGGAATGACTAAACTATATGGATCTGATCAAAGTGTACTAGTAGGTGTGCATTTTTTTATCTATTCCTGAGAAGGATTTGGAATTGTACACACAAGAAAAACAATTTGCAAACCTCTTGGCTTCACGGCTTGTTTCTCTGAACATCTGCTTTGAAACTTTTTGGCTTGATAATGAAATCGAATTCGGGGTGGAGATACGTCATATTTAATTGTATCTGTTTCACTGTGAAAATATGGCATGATACTACAAATGGATGTGGTTTAAGAAGAAAATGTCATGTTGTATTGGACATAAGGTGGTAAGGCTTTTTGTGTGTGTGTGTGTTTTTTTATGATCAGAGAGGATTAAGCAGGTTGTGGTTTTTTATGTTATCTGGGGCTTATGGGTGGAATGAGCTTGACCCAAAAGGGCAATTCATTATCGCTGGAAGGCCGCGGAAACTTCTAGGAAATAATTTTAAAATATTTATACACGGAGTTCCCCTAAATCCCTAAGAATGAAGAATGATTCACGATTCGGTGCAATGAAAGACCAATGTGTGTGATGCCAGTAATTTGGCAGGTTTACTTGAACAGAATGAATATGGATACATTTTGAGGGAGGATTCAAAAAAAGTCCTTTAAATTTAATGATGCATTAAGGAACTAATCACTTAGCCGAACTGATACCTGGAAAATAATCTCCATCCCATCGGAATGTGCTTCAGATGCACACTGTTTCCCAGAAAATGGCTAAAAATGCACTAGATGAAGCCTGCCAGGGTCAAGTTCTGTTTTCCACTTCTGCTTCGGATGATGGCGCAGTGACCTTTCCAGAATAGCGGCTTTCCGAATAGGCCTGTACACTCCGGCCGCAGGACCTGCCTGGCCATGCGATGATGCACTTCGTCTCCATGTGAAAATGCACATGGAGCAGCAGGCACCTCTCCAGCACCGGGTGTGGGCACTGAAACTGCCGGCTGCACAGTTAGGAATCCAAACGCTGGCATCAAGTGGAACTCGACGTCCGTGATGCCGCGGGAGGGGTTCTGAGATGGCTCGCTGGGCAGACCTGGCACGTGCTGGTGGGGGAACCTGTGGGGGACCTCAGAGGGCCAGGACTGTGAGGCCGTGGAGTGCGGAGTGTGGGAGACACCCTAAGAATGAGGGAGGCACTCTAGCGATGAGATGGGGGCACCCTAGGAATGAGGTGGGGGTATTCTAGGAATGAGGTGGGGCACCTTAGTGATGGGGGGCACCCTAGGGATGAGGAGGGGTCACTCTAGGAATGAGGTGGGGGCACCCTAGGAATGAGCGGGTGCACTCTAGGAATGAGGGGGTGTACTCTAGAAAAGAGGTGGGGGCATCCTAGGAAAGGTGTTCACTAGAGAAAATAACAGTTGCTCAGTGCAGGTCCCGGTTCGATCTGTTTCGGGGGGCAGAGGTCTTAACGGGGCGGGAGTATGAAAGGTGCTGGCCATCCAAGGCCTGGGAAGACCGGCCCTCCCCCCACCCGCCCGCTGCTACCGACACTCCTCTGCCCTCAATGTGTGCTGATGCAGATGAAGACGTGTATTTGACCTTGGTATGTTGAACACACATCTACCCTGTGTACTCCTGTCAAGACAGCCCGCCCACCCCATCCCATCCCGCCACAACCTGGCAGACCCGGCCACCTCTTAGGAAATGCCAGCGTTGACCCCGCAGCGCTCTCGGTCTGGATTTCTGTCAGTCACACAGGAACCCCAAGACACCCACGTTCTGTCCTGGCTCCTCCCCGGGCAGGTGGGAGCGTTCCGGAATCGGCCTCCGTCCCCCACCCTCCTCGGCCCCCAAACCCTTCCTCTTCCCGCGCTGGGACACACAGACAGCCGCGAGGAGTGAGGTGCATAATGCCCTTTGTGGTTCCGCTCTTCTCACACCGTCTCCCCGAAATCGTTCTCACACTGAAAGCTGGCTTTCCCTGGAGGACACGTACAGAGTCTTCCCGAGGGGTCGTAGTTCTTTTAAAACCCACACGAAGCCGAGACCGGTTTGGCTCAGTGGATGGAGCGTCGGCCTGCGGACTGAAAGGTCCGGGGTTCAATTCGGGTCAAGGGCATGTACCTTGCTTGCGGGCACATCCTCAGTGGAGGGTGTGCAGGAGGCGGCTGATCGATGTCTCTCTCTCATCGATGTTTCTGACTTTCTATCCCTCTCCCTTCCTCTCTGTGAAAAATCAATAAAATAAATTTAAAAAAAAATAAATAAAATCCCACATGAAGCTTATTTAAGTACAAATATACGTTGTGAGATCATCACCACCTCCTGTCACGTTGACGTTATCTTCAGCTCTGCACCTGCTAATTGCCTAACAGAAGATACACATCCCCCCCCCCACACACACACATACACACACGCTCTCACCGCCTCCTCCACACATACCCACACGTGCATTCTTTCCCTCTGTTCCTCTCTCCTCTTCCGAATACATCGAGGCGCGAACAATGGGGCGCCTCTTCTGTGGGTGCTCGTTAGCTAAGGGAGGTGAAGGCGGCGCATCCCTCACCCCTTGATCGTACTCTGCCCTGGGAGCGAGGAACGTGGGGCTCTCGGCTGCTGGGAGTGCTCCCCTAACCCCTGGGAGCGTCATCCGTCTCGGCGGCAGCGAGGAGAGGAGCGAAGAACAATTTGTCTCCTTTGGACTCGTGTTCCCACTTGCCTGTGGAGAGAGAAAAAGCCGGAGACAGCGCGTGCTAATTAGAAGGAGAAGATTTAAGGGGCTGTTGCTCTTGGCAGCGTTCCACAAAACCAAGGTCAACTGCGAGCGCCCTGTAACCCTTTGCTCTTGGTGGAGTCGGGCACGGGGCGAGGGCACTTGGTGGAGGCCTCGTTTGGGTCCTTACAGCATGGGGTCAAGAGGCTGTGTGTTCATCGCTTAAACCAGCGGTTCTCAACCTGTGGGTCGCGAACAGCTAGCAGGGTCTCCTAAGACCATCAGAAAACACAGACATTTACATTAAGATTCACAACAGTAGCAAATTGCAGTTATGAAGTAGCGACAAAAATAGTTTTATGGTTGGGGATCACCACCACATAAAGAACTGTATTAAAGGGTTGCGGCCTTAGGAAGGTTGAGAACCACTGGCTTACACGGTCACTCGGAAGCCACCGCATCCCGGTTATCCATCACACGCCATTAGGAAGATGAGTGGCAGCCTGGGATATGAACGCACCTGGGCCTGTGCCCCCTCGAGGTGCCAGTGGGTTACTCTGCGGCCTGAGAATCGCCCTGGACAGTGAGCTTCCAGGCCCGACTCCTCCCTCCATCCCAGCCCCATAGCCATCATGTAGCTTCTAATGCCAGGACTTTGGGGACTGAGATGTGTGGCTCATTTGCATGGGATGAACTTGACCGATTCTCCACTCTCTTGCCTTCCCCGAAAACGACAGCTCTTTTGTCCGCTCGTCTCCTGAGGGGCCCCTGGACTGCTTCCAAGTCTTGGCTATTGTAAATAACGCCACGGCGAGCATTGGGGTGCATATATGCTTTCGAATCAATGTGTTGGGTCTCTTCAGGTATATTTCCAGAAGTGGACTGGCTGGGTCAAACAGAAGCTCCATTGTTCGTTTTTTGAGTGTATTCCAGACTGTTCTCCACCGTGGCTGCGTGAGTCTGCATTCCCACCAGCAGTGCACAAGGGTTCCCTTTTCTCCGCATCCTCGCCAGCACTTGTTTGCTGATTTATTGATAGCCATTCTGATGGATGTGAGGTGATATCCGTGATGGTTTTAATTCGCATCTCCGACAGTTACGGACATGGAGCGTCTTTTCATTTATCTGTTAGCTATGCTCTCTACTCAGGGCCTTGGCCCATTTTTTAAATTGGATTATTTGTGTTTGGGGGGTTTTCATGTTGAGTGGCATAAGTTCTTCATAAACTTTGGATATTAACACCTCATCAGAGGTATTATTGGCGAATAGGTCCTCCCATTCGGTGGCTTGTGTTTTCATTTTGTTGATGGTCCCCTTTGCTGTGCAAAAACTTTTGGGTGTGATAGAGTCCCATTTGTTTGTTTCCCTTGCTCAAAGAGCCATATCAGAAAATATAGCCGAAACCGGTTTGGCTCAGTGGATAGAGCATCGGTCTGCGGACTGAAAGGTCCCAGGTTCAATTCCTGTCAACATTATGTACCTTGGTTGCGGGCACATCCCCAATAGGGGGCGTGCAAGAGGCAGCTGATCGATGTCTCTCATCAATGTTTCTGGCTCTCTATCCCTCTCCCTTCCTCTCTGTATAAGATCAATAAAATATATATTAAAATAAAAAGGAAATATATTGCTCTGAGAAAAAAAAATATTTTCCTCCCTATGCCTTCTTTTAAAAGTTTTATGGTTTAGAATCTAATGTTTAAGCCTTTCATCCATTTTTGAGTCTACTTTTGTGTGTGGTGTAGGAAAGTGGGCTAGTTTCTTTTTTTTTTTTACATGTTTCTGTCCAATTCTCCCAACACATCTGAATAGATTGTGTCTACCCCATTGTATGTTCTTGCCTCCTTTATCAGATAGTAACGGCCATGAAGGTCTGGGTTTATTTCTGGGCTCTCTATTCTGTCCCATCGATCTATATGTCTGGGTTTATGCCATTGTTAGGTTGTTTTGATTCTTGTGGCTTTTGAGTATAGTTTGATTTCCAATAGCACGATTCCTCCAACTGTGTTCTTCTTTACCAGTTTGGCTGTGGATGCTCCAGGTCTCCTGTGGGTCCATGTAACTTTTTGGAATACTTGTTCTGGTTCCGTGAAATGCATCCTTGGTGTCTTGGTAGACACTGCGCTGAATCTGTAGATTGCTCAGGGCAGTGAGGGTGTTTGAACGATGCTAATTCTCCCTGCTCGTGGACATGGTAGACACTTAGAAAAGCATCTTTTGGGAATGCGAGACTCGAACTTTTCATGCTAAGTGTGGAAGATAATTCACCGCACCTTCTTGGGTTATTTTTGCTCCCTCGGTTACTTCGTGAGAGATCATTGGCATTGTTTGTGCAGGGACCACTGTGTGTGATGGATTAGTTCTAGTGGTTGAAGCTGGTTAGCTTCATATCCATCACAGAATTTCATGATCAACCAGATTCAAAATCTATACAAAATACAAGAGATTTTTCAGGAATACAACCAGACTGAACTTTACTAAAAGAGCAAACGTATTATCTCTTTTCAGAAATCTCCAATTTTCCAAAGTAATGAAAAATATGACAATTCTGTAGCCTATTAGTAAAACCATTAGATATGGTCAGCATGTGTTACAATTGAAAATTTTCAGGATATGACTATCACTAAATATTGTACTTTTATATCAAAGCATTTGAACCTTAGCGTAAATATATTTAAAGCCACACTTAAAAAAAATTAATCAAGCGTATGTTTTTTTTCCTATAAACATTATGAATTAATTCAGAAGGAGGCATTAAGACACACTTTAGTTATGTTCAAAGGAGTACATGGTGGGGATATATATATTCTAAAGGCAATTTCTTCTTGTCATCTTGAAGATT
>JAAGEH010000337.1:5360813-5405671 GCA_011751065.1 Lasiurus cinereus
CTGTACTGCGTAGGAGTGATCCTGTGGCGGGACCTGTCAAACTGTGTTAAATATTCATTTGCTCATTTTAACATCTGGATAAAGACTGTTTTACACTCTGGAAGATACGTATCCAGAAGAAATCAGAATTGACTTGATGAACTATCTTTCTCCCAAGAACAAGGATAAATAAGCTGGGACCATATATTTTTCTCATATTGCAAACCCATAAAAAAAAATGCCGTTAAAGGGAAATCGGAGTAGTAATGGATTGGTAGAACTGCTGAGATCGTTGTAATATTTTTTCAAATACTTTAGCAGACTCATATTGATTTTCGATACATATGTATGCAGAAAGGCACAGGTGTTTACAATCTTGGTATAGTTTGTAATGAATTTTAAAGGCGTTACAAACAGCAGCAGCAACCCGTGAGTGATTAGCATTTCAAACCCAAGGTGGATGGAAAGTATGATGAAACAGCGAATTATACTTTTTAATAAGTGCATTGTTCGGCTGAGATGATTGTGTTCGCCGACAGCCAATTCCGCAGTGATGAATTATTGTGTAAAAGCTTTTTCCCTATGATCTTTCTGCTAGGCAGTTAACAACTGCTCAGCTAACTTTCGTGGATGCATTTATCAATCTTGGCTTTAGTGAAATTCACACCAGGTTAACTAATAAATGTGTTTTTGACAGTATATGTACCCTTTCCAACTTCTCTTTCATTGAAATTCTCAAAAGCAACGTGATATTCCCAGCCGTGAAGAGGTGGGCATGATTTGAGAACACGGCAAGGTTGGGGCATAATCTGGGTTTATAGCTATTGCCCTTTTTCAACCGGAAGCACTAGCTACTTTCTAGACCTCCACCGTTACCTGGTCTTCAAACAGTGGGGCATGTGCCAGGGCCCCTCAAACTGTGATTGTCCCAAGGCCAAATTTCTATCTTATTTGGCACCTCTTTGATATTTCGACCTTTAAAAAAAACAAGGAAAATTCTTCTATTTCTATCTATTTTTTTTGACTCCTGGGTAGATTAAGTATAAGAGAAAACTAGTGTGCTTAGTTTTAAATTGGAACATAATGGAAAGTTTACACCAAATCAGAGTTTTATGTCTTCCTTTTATTTGATCGTTTATTTTGCTCATCAGTTTACACATAAAAATGAAGTCCGATGCTACTTGTCTTTCTCTGACTGCCTTATTTCACTTAGCATAATCTCTAGGTCTCTCCAGACTTTAAAAGTAAGAGTTCCTTCTTTTTTACAGTAGAGTGGTGAATGGACCACAACTTTTTATCCACTCATCTACCGATGGGCAGCTGGTTGACCTTCAAATATTGGCTGGGTGAAAAAGGTGAAGGGATTGAGCAACAAAACAAAATTCATAGACACAGACAAACAGACAGCAGTAGGGTAGTTACCAGAGGGAAAGGGGGTGGGGAGATAGAAGAAAGTAAAGGGGAGATAAATGGTGATGGAAGGAGACTTGACTTTGGATGATGGACCCACGATATAACATACAGATGTTGCATTGTAGAATGGTACACCTGAAACCTATATAATCTTACTAACCAATGTCACCCCAGTAAACCCAGTCATTTATTTTTAGGTTTTACGTTTTCAGATTGTATATTCTCATTCTGTGTTAAGCATCTGCTGATGGATCGGTAGTGTTATGTTGTTGATCCGAGTTAAGAGACACTGGCCAGGAAAAGGCCAGGCCGGAGAAGAAAAAAAGACCTTCCCTGTGCTGGGACCCAGTGGTCAGCACAGTCTGTGATTTGTCCGGTGTGGTGGGGGGAGCTGGGGTCGAGGGAAGAGCTAAAATCCAGGGATAGAGCCTGGTGTGAAGGAAAATCACAGCATTGGCGCTGGGAGTGAAGGAAGAGGTCGAGAGGGAAATTAGAAATTCACTTGGTAGTTAAAATATTAAAATCACGTGTAATTACAATGCAAAGCTGTCGGACACTATTTTATGGGATAGAGTTCAATAATGTATTTGATACCGATTTTAGAAGTCGCTTTCTCTTATTCCCATTTCTTCTTAGTCTCTCTCTCTCTCTCTCTCTCTCTCTCTCTCTCTCTCTCTGACATTTTAACATATCTCTAGCAAAAGGCCAGCGTTGTCCTTTGTATCTGTGGAACTGAACTTACAAAGTGGGTCAGACTGTGAGGCAGAACCGCTGGGACAGCCGGCCACCACTTTCGAGGGGGGAACGGCTGGGACTCCTCCGGAAAGCAGGGTCCCCGGGTCCCCCAGCTCTCCTGTTCCGGCAGATGCTCATCCGCTGCGCCCCGCGCTCCCCCTGCATCTGCATCGCTTGGCCCCATAGGCCAACGCCCACTGATTGCTGCTTGTGCATTTGAATGCCCTGGCAGCATCCTCCAGGCATGCCGGGTGCCTGTCCCGCTGCCAGGGGCTCCGGAGGCCCCTCGTGTTTCCAGGTAGCGCCCGGGGTTCCCCGGAGCCTCGCACAGAGGGCCTTCCCACCCCCAGTTCCCAGCAGCCCTGTCACTTTGCTGTGACTGTGAGGAACGGCGTCCTGGGGGAACCCATGCCTGGGTGACGGTGGACGTGGTGGTAACATTGCCAGGGCGTCAGTAGGGGGGTCTGGACGATTGTTCGGAGGGAGCACAAGCAGAGGAGGGGGCCAGAGGGCTGCTCCGATGTTCAATGCCTTGGGATCAGCCCGGCGCCTTGTCCCCGTGCAGACCTTCAAATATTGGCTGGATGCAAAAGGTGAAGGGATTGAGCAACAAAACAAAATTCATAGACACAGACAGACAGACAGCAGTAGGGTAGTTACCAGAGGGAAAGGGGGTGGGGGAGGTAGAAGAAAGTAAAGGGGGGATAAAGGGTGAAGGAGGAGAGGCATGGAAGAATAAATGAGGATGGGAAAAATGAAATGAAATCTAAAAAATTACAATGAGCTGATGGTCACTGCAAACACAGCAGGTCGAGGGACCCAGGTCCTGCCTGCCCAGCCAGCGCCAGGTGATGCCAACCTGAGTGCAGAAAGCCACGGGAAGAGGCACCCCCACCCAGGCCGTGGGAGGCTTATTTTTTTATTCTTTTTCAGGCTGAGATGTGTTTTACTGGCTCACAAACACACCAAAAGCTTCCATTAGAAACTCCTCAGAAGTAAAAGGAAAGGTTTGCCCAGAGTCAACGTTCCCTCTATTTTTCTCACACATGCACTTGGGAGGCGAGGTTTACCAGCTGGCTGTTAAAATATTAACGCGCAGCGAGAGGCTCCTTCTTTCATCTCCGATTAGAATCCGCTGCTGTTACAGCCCCGGGGTCTCCCGGGCTAATGAGGAAGGGAGGCCGAGAGGGAACCAGGCCCAGCCACTCTCATGGCCTAAACCAGCGGTCGGCAAACTCATTGGTCCACAGAGACAAATATCAACAGCACAACGGTTGACATGTCTTTTGAGAGCCACATTTTTTAAACTTAAACTTCTTCTAATGCCACTTCTTCAACGTAGACTCGCCCAGGCCGTGGTATTTTGTGGAAGAGCCACACTCAAGGGGCCAAAGAGCCGCATGTGGCTCGCGAGCCGCAGTTTGTGGACGATGGGGACAAAGTGGTTCCATGCCCTCCAAGTCCTTGGTGTTTCGCTTCTCCTGGCCGGTGTCACGGGTGATGTGTTCGCAGTGACCATCAGCTCACTACAGGAGGCTCGGGTGCATTTGACTTTTCTTTAAGTGTGTGGTTTTTTTGTCTTATTTTTTCATTGTAATTTTTTAGATTTAATTTCATTCTTCCCATTCCCATTTATCCCTCCATGCCTCTCCTCCTTCACCTCCCCTACTCCTCTGCCATCACTGCACTGTCCTCCATGTCCAATTCTCAATGTTCTTTTTTTGCTCAACCCCTTTCCCACCAGCAGTGCGCGCGCGTGCACACACACACACACACACACACACCTAACATGCACACACACACACAACATGCACACACACACACACACATAACATGCACACACACACACAACATGCACATACACACACACAACATGCACACACACACACACACACACACACACACACACTAGAACTGTCTACCTGTTCTCTACCTATGCGTCCGTCTCTATTTTGCTTGGTAGTTCAGTGTGTTCCTTGAATTCTACATGTGGGTGAAATCACGTGGTACTTGTCTTTCCCTGGCTGGCTTACGCTCGCATTTACAAAACGAAACAGGACCGACAGAATCTTCACAAAAGTCGTCTGTAAATTAAACATTTTGAAGCCACCTAGCCTATGCAGCCACTACGTGGATATATGATTGCCCTGAATGGGACCCACTCCTGACAGAAGATAAAATAAAAATGAGAAGAGGTTTTGAGTTGGCATCTGTTGGACTGCGTGACCCAGGTCACCTGGTCAGGCGCTCACAAAACCCTGCTGGACAGCGGCCTCGTCTCTAAGAGGAAGGCACCCGGCCACTGGCACCAGCTGCTGAGGGACAGGCGAGACTCACCCCACCACGTGTCTGCGTCCCGAGTGTGTGTGTTTAATCACCAACCTCCCACCCGTGCGGAGCCAGGCCCATCGGGATGGAAATTCGTCTGATTTATGTGTGATGCCAGCAGCAAGAGCACGGCGCGCTCTCTGGCACGCAGCCCTCCCTCCTTGGCAGCCACGGAAGGTCGTTGTGGGAAGTAAGTGGTGTGTAAATTTCAGATAAAACGTTCCCATGCCTCTGCTCACCTCCAAGACTGCTGCAGCGCATTCTGGGTTTCGAGAGCAGCGAGGGCCACTGGCCCCAGACGGATGGGCTGCCTGCCCTTGAGGGTCCCCGTCCAGGGACAGAGGAGGGAGACCAGGGTCCCCGGGCTGAGATACCAGGCCACCATCTGTCTGCGATGGAGCCACAGGTTGCTGGCGCTTTAGGGAACGGCAGGGGCAGGATGTGCGGCTGAAGGCGGTGCGGGCACAGGGGTGCCCAGCCTGTGTGTGTTTGGCAGCGATCCGGATGCGTTGCTGAAAATTAAAAAAACCATCTTTGCCGCACATGAGGAGCTGAGGAACCAACAAAACCTGCAGAAGACCTCCGAGGGGCCTTCCTGTAGCCGAGAAGAGGCTCCAGCTGTTTTGGGGAGCACAGACGAGGCAGGTGCGGGGACGCTGCAGCCGGAATGAAGCTAACTTAGTAGCGAAGATTCCCGATGAGAAGTCTCCCTCCAAAGCAAACGCCTCCCAGAGTCTCCGTGGAGAAAGGGTTTTCTGATCGCAGTGCTGGTGGAGACTTAACGAGACTGGGGCCCTTTCTCGGGATCCTGGCTGTTCTCATCAGCGCACGGGCCACAGAATTCCACGAGCACCCCAGTTCTGGTTTCCTCCTCGCCCCGCTCCTTCAGGCCTCGGATTTGCAGAATGTGAACTTGATCGTGACGAGCCTGCACTCTCTGAAGCCGCATTCCTACCCCAAAGCCGGACAGTCCAGGTCCTCCCCTACGTGTCTGGGTCCTCCAGCGCCTCACCGGGCACTGAGCTCAGAACAAGCAGGACCTCGTAGATTCAGTTCACGGTGCCAGCCTTTGAGGAGGAGCAGCTGGGTCTCCAGCAAGCTGCGTGCCGCTGGGCCCCAGTCCATACTGGTTTTTACAGTTGTGGCTCTTCCCGCTGGTAGGGACCTCTTTCCCAGCTCTGGAAGCCTGGGCTGCGGAGGGTGTGGGGCTGGACAATGACTGAAATAAAGAATAATACACAGTGATACCTCGAGATACGAGTGCCCTAACATACGAGATTTTTGAGATACGAGCTGTCGAGCGAGCGATTTTTGCTTTGAAATATGAGCGACATTTGAGATAGGAGTCATCATGTGGATCGGCCGGCTGCACACGACGCACCAGTTTACCGCGACTCGAGCGTCTCATAGTTTCCCACGCCTCAAGGTGACGGAACGAATTAAACTCGTATCTCGAGGTACCACTGTATAGGGGATTCAGCAGTACACTACTATAGGATCCCAAGAATCAAGTCAATGATTTGAAATACAAGGAAGCAAAAACACTCAACCAGAAGAGCGAAAAGAAAAAAAGAATCCAAAAGTAAGGAGATAGTGTAATGAGCCCCTGGGACAACTTCAAGCATACCAACATTGGGACTATGGGGGTGCCAGAAGAGGAGAGAGAGCAAAATATTGAAAACCTTTTTGAAGAAATAATGACAGAAAACTTTCCCTACCTGATGAAAGAAATAGACTTAAAGTCCAGGAAGTGTAGAGAATCCCAAACAAGAGGAATCCAAAGAGGACCACACCAAGGCACTTCATAATTTAAATGCCAAGGGCAAAAGACAAAGAGAGAACCGTAAAAGTAGCAAGAGGAAAACAGCTAGTCACCTATAAGGGAGCACCCATACGATTGTCAGCTGATTTCTCAACAGAAACTATGCAGGCCAGAGGGAGTGGCCAGAAATATTCAAAGTGATGAATAGCAAGAACCTACAACCAAGATTATTCTAACCAGCAAAGCTGTCATTTAGAATTGAATGTCAGATAAAGAGCTTCACAGACAAAAAAGAAAAGCAAAAGGAGTTCATTATTACCAAACCAGCATTATATGAAAAGCTGAAGGATATTCTTTAAGAAGAGGAAGAAGAAGAAAAAGGTAAAGATAAAAAATTATGAACAACGAAGTGACAACAAATACATATCAACATGAGAATTTAAAAATTAAATGAATAAAAAAATCTGATGAACAGAATAAACCAGTGAATATAATAGAATCAGGGTGTGGAAATGGAACAGACTGACAATTCTCAGAGTGAAAGGGATGTGGGAGGGTGCAGGAAAAAATTAGATAAAGATCTTATATGATGTATGCAGCATCTATGGACACAGACAATAGGGTAGCAAGGGTCTGGGGTAGGGTGGGAACCAGGTGGAGAGGAGCTATTGGGAAGGAAAAAAGTAGGACATCTGTAATAATCTCAACGATAAAGATTTTTTTTAAAAAAGAGAGAAATTAGGCAATGACTTTAAATATTCTCATTTCAACTATGAGAATAAACATTGCTGAGAGAACTGAATTTAGTATTTTGTGGTAGCTCTTTAAAAAATATCCCCCAAGCCGAGACCGGTTTGGCTCAATGGATAGAGCGTCAGCCTGCGGACTGAAAGGTCCCAGGTTCGATTCCGGTCTGGGGCATGTACCTTGCTTGCGGGCACATCTCCACTGTGGGGCGTGCAGGAGGCGGCTGATCGATGTCACTCTCTCATCGATGTTTCTGACTTTCTATCCCTCTCCCTTCCTCTCTGTAAAAAAAATCAATAAAATAAAAAATAAAAAATATCTCCCAAGCCATTCTTATGATTTTATATTCCAATAAAGTCCCCATGGCCTACACTCTTTGCTCAGACCTTCGTTTCATGGTACGAGGGTCCTTAGATTCCTACACGCTCATTAGAATAATTGACCTTCTTTCCTTCTTAGACTCTGCCTGGCCCTTGGTCATTTAGCTTACCTGCTCACCTCTCTACTCTGCACCGGCCAATGTGCGACACTAAGGACTCTGTTAACCTCAAAAAAAAAAAAAATTGAGCCCTAACCTTGGCTTTGAATAAAAATGATCATCGATGCTGAGGTTAGGCCTGAGGACTAGAATTGATTTTACTAGTTTGTCCAGAGAAAGTGGAGTGTATAAACGGCTGGGAACTTCCCTCGGTCTGTAAATACTGTGTCACTCTGACATCCGTTTTGATCCTGAGCATCAATATTTATGACCAGAAGGCAGCTCCGTGGCGCTGGAATTTTGGCGAGAGCGCCTGTATGTAGCCCACGGATTTCTCACATTTACCGCATCATTTGGTGTGACGCAGTCACGTTACTTATTCATATTCACGAAAACGGAAGAGACAACTCGGTAATTGACATGTTAACGTGAGGAGCCTTCGCGTGAGGAAAGTTCTCTGTCCATCGCCATTCACAGAATCCGGTGCCCACTCAGGATTCTGCAGCGGGGGGCGGTCCTGATGCTCCTCAGCTGTCCCGTGTGCGCACCCCTGTTTGCCAGCCTCCCTGCTTAGAGGGGCCCCCGTGTCTGGCTCCAGTCGGTGGGAGAGAAGTGATGGCACTTGGGGGCGGAGGCATAAAATGCCCGTTTACGTTTGGCGCCTGCCCTCCCCTGGCACACGGGTCGTGGCACATCCTCTAGATCAGTGGTTCTCAACCTTCCTAAGGCCACGACCCTGTCATACAGCTCCTCATGGGGTGGTGACCCCCAACCAGGAAATGTTGCTCCTGTGATGCATCGTGATGTAAATATCTGCGTTTTCCGCTGGTCTTAGGCGACCCCTGTGAAAGGGTCGTTCGACCCCCAAAGGGGTCGCGACCCACAGGTTGAGAACCACTGCTCTAGCCTCACTGGTTTCAAACGCGTTAAAATGCCGATTCTGACTTGGGTCTGCGGGGGGCCTGAGACTTCTCATTCCTAACCAAGCGCCTGATGGTGCCGGTGATGCCGAGCTCAGGCCACACAGTGAGCAGCAGGACGCGATGCGATGCCTTCAAGACGACAGACAGGCCCTTTCCCAGCGTGGCCCCTGCTGGACCCTGGGAGTGGAGCCTGACCCTGGCCGAGTGTGCGCATGTGACATGAAGGGCCTATTGGGCAAGTGGGCGGTCAAGGGCAGGCCCTTTCTTCGGGAACTGACTTTTGCCAGTTATAAGCCAATTATAGACACCCAAATAGAATATTGGAAATTTCTGATATTTTCCTATCTAAAAATACATGTCCCCTTGCTAGTTTCTGTATCATTCACATTTCAATGGCTGTAGTTCGGTTTCAAGACGCCAGGCAGTAAATGAGCAGGAGCAATGGAGGGAGCACCCCAGTTCAAGGAGATGGGGGGGCTGAGCTGGTCAGAACACTCTCTAGTTCCTGCCAGAGCGACGCAGATAGGACCCTCCAGAACTGTTCATCTTAACAGTGTACCGTATTTTCCAGCATATAAAACGACTGGGTGTATAAGACGACCCCCAACTTTTCCAGTTAAAATATGGACTTTGGGATATACCTGCCCTATAAGATGACACCTGGCATATAAGACGACTGGGTGTATAAGACAACCCCCAACTTTTCCAGTTAAAATAGAGAGTTTGGGATATACCTGCCCTATAAGATGACACCTGGCGTATAAGACGACCCCGACTTTTGAGAAGATTTGCCTGGATTAAAAAGTCGTCTTATACTCCGGAAAATACGGTACTTGACTTTTGTGTCCTGCTTTGTTAGCGATGGCACCAATGCACATTTTAAATGTCCACACACAGCTTACGTCACCTTCAGATAAACGGTCACTCTGAAAGTATGTTGCTTTCTGTTGCGCTGTTCATGCCAGAACCTATAGGTGAGTTCCCGTTTGAGAAACACACCCCTGGGATCAAGATCAGTCATTTCACATGCAATTCATGCTTCCTAGTTATTTGCTAAACACTTTTTTATATTTAAAAAAAATAGAGTCTATTTCTTTGCTCCTTCCTTAAGGCCTGTGTCACCTGGCTTTCTCTTCCCTTTCACGGGCCATAGGGAATCTGTGGCAAGAACATTCTTGTCTCGTTCCCATTGGCTTTGTTGCCAATCAGCCGCCAAACTGCGTCTCGATGCCCTCTGGACGCTGCCCAGGTTGCTTCTTCCTTCCTGGCAGCGTCCTCACACGGAACGAACACAGCAATACAGAGAGCGCAAGTCACCCCCGGTGGCGTGGGGTCCCTGGGCCTTACATTCAGCAAGAAGAGCTCTTCAGCCTGGACCCTAAATCTAACTCTCATCCACGCTGAAGGAATAACTTCCGTCCAGCACAGGGTTCCCTCTCCATTCAAGCCAGCACCCTGCCCCGCTCTCTGTGCCAAAACTGGAAAAAAAATCATTTTACCTTTTTGCAAATCTATTCTTTTTTTTTTTATTATTGATTTTCTACAGAGAGGAAAGGAGAGGGATAGAGAGTTAGAAACATCGATGAGAGAGAGACATCGATCAGCCGCCTCCTACACGCCCCCTACTGGGGATGTGCCCACAACCAAGGTACATGCCCTTGACCAGAATTGAACCTGGGACCCTTCAGTCCACAGGCCGAAGCTCTATCCACTGAGCCACACCAGTTTCGGCTGCAAATCTATTCTTTTGTCTTGCTTGATAGAAGACGCTTGGAGTCTCAGGTATATTTCTCCTTTCAACCTATTGCAATGTCGTATGTTGTGTGGCCTCAAGAAAACTCCATTCTCACAGAGAACGAAGAGGGAAAATGTCAGTCCACGTATTCCTGTTCTTATGGAACTAGACTGGAACTTGCAGATCCTTTAAAGCAGTGGTTCTCAACCTTCCTAAGGCCGCGACCCTTGCATACAGTTCCTCATGGGGTGGTGACCCCCAACCATGAAATTTTGCTCCTGTGATGCATCGTGATGTCAATATCTGCATTTTCCGATGGACTTAGGTGACCCCTGTGAAAGGATCGCTCGACCCCCTAAGGGGTCGTGACCCACAGGTTGAGAACCACTGCCTTAAAGGGTCTGGGGGTCCATCAGGACCCGGGACCATCCTTGGAGAACTGCCGGTGGAGAGTGTTTAAAACAGTGCCTGTCACAGGGTGCATGCAATTGTAAGAATTAGCTATTAGTGTTGCCTTTATTTCTAAATACATTAGCTCACCTCCGTTCCCATTTTCAGAACCCCCTGCCTGTACCCTTTCTCCGATTTCCTTTGCCTCCTGGTTTCTCGGTTTTAGCTTCTTTCCTCGGCTCTCCTTTTCCAAATGGGAGATTTTCCTCTGAGCTGTTCTCAGTGGGACGTTGGTTTCCCTCTGAGCACCACACCTCTGACTTCCCCACGCTTACACATGTGTGTAGGAGGCACTGGACCTCAGCTCGCCCATGGTGCCCAGACAGGCCTATCTCGCACCGGGTCTTCTAACAAAGGGAGCAAACCCTGACTCAGCCAGAAGTGGGACTGGATAAGTCACCAAATGAAAGAACCAGAGCACATAGTAGGAGCTCCTGGACCCACATGAAGACCTCCCTGAATTGGACCCTGATGATGACAAATGCTGGGCCCAGGTTGATAAACTTCCTCTATCGACTGATGCCGGGGCTAAGGCACAGAGGAGGGGAATGGTAAAAAGGGAAAATAGGTTGGATGAAATGCTCATTAATTATTCATGACCTAGGACTGTGCAAAGATTTCTCAGTCATGTCACTAAATGCATGGTCTATAAAATTTAAAAAATAAGTTAGACTTTATAAAGGTGTGTGTTTTTTTTTAAATAATTATTACTGTACAAAAGATCCTATTAAAAGAAAGCAAAGAGAATGAAAATTTTCCACAGCAACTAGGAGAAAATATTTGCAAAACACACATCAGGCAAATTGTTGGCATACAGAATACAGAGCAGGCCCTAAGAACTCAATATTAAGAAAACAATCTAATTAGCACAAATAATTGAACAGACACATCACCAAAGAAGCTATATGGATGGCAAGTAAACACATGAAAAGATGTTCAACATTGTTTGCCTTTAGAGGAATGAAAATTAAAATCACTGTCTCAAAGTGATAACAAATACATATCTATCAACAAGTGAATCTAAAAATCAAGTGAATAAAAAAATCCGATGAACAGTATAAACTGGTGAATATAATAGAATTAGGGGCATAGAAAGGGAATGGACTGACCTTTCTTGGGGGAAAGGAGGAGTGAGGGGTGCAGGAAGAGATTGGACAAAAATCTTACACCTATGGATGAGGACAGTGGGGGGGTAAGGGAATAGGGTAAGGGGGGAATCAGGTGGAGGGGAGCTATGTGGGGGAGAAAGGAACATCTGTAATAAACTAAAAAATAAAGATTTATTTAAAAAATAAAAAATAAAATAAAATCACTGTCTCTACACACCTATCTGAATGGCTAAGATAAAAAATACTGATAGTGTTAAGTGCTGACAAGGATGCAGAAAAACTGTATGTATGTCTCATACACTGCTGTGAGAATGCACAGCCGCCCCAGAAGGGCACAGTTTTTTAAAAAGTTAAGCATACACTCGACATACAACACAGCACTCTCCTTCATCCCTCCCTTCCTCATTCCCTTCCTCATTCTTCCTTTCTTTCCTCTCTTCTCTTCTCCTTCCCTTTGTGACCAACATGCATCCATTGGTTTTGGTGATTATGTCTTGGGCAGAGAATTATTAAGCAAGTCTAACACATAAGTTACTGTAAGTCATCTATTTAGCATGTGTCAGACAGTTGGAGGCTTCCGTTATCAGAATGATTTACTCAGGGGAATAAGTCAGAAAGACAGGATTCAGAATCAGCAAAAATTCAACGGCTTCAGCTCCATTGCTCTGTGGTCCTTTGGTTATGCATCAGCTGTTATTCTGAAGCTTTACCACCACACACCGTGGTGCTGGGAGGAAGAGAAAGAGTTGATCCAGTAAAGCCCCATATGAGGGAGGAAACATCCTTTCTAGAAGAACCCAGGAAACCTCTCCTTGGGTCTCAGTGTTCTGGGATGAGTCTCATTTCCATTTCTCAACCAAAGCTTGTGTACAGGAAAACCCCAATTTACATTCTTAAAGACTCTGTCAAGGCCCACGAGATTGTCCTGACTGCCTCAGATTAATCAGTTACCTATGAGTTGGGGGTCACCCTCCCACATGGCACAGTCACAGATGGTGGGCTGAGTTGAAACAGATGTAGAGAAGAAAACCAGTGTCAACTGTATGACAGACTTCTTTTCTTAATGCACATTTTTTTTTTTTGCAGGAAGGAAAGCGAAGATGACAAAAATACTGATGCTTGTCCTTCAAGCTGACATGTTCTCCTAAAAGACATTTGCTCATGTCAACCAAGAAGAGACACATTGAGCAATGAATGCGAGGCTGCCGCCCATTTGAGGACTCTGCAGGATCTACGCTATTTGTGAAGGTAGCACTTCATGATTTTGACCATTGAGATGTTATCTTTAGAGTATTATATAGAACACTAGAGGCCCCATGTACAAAATTTGTGCATGGGGGTGTCCCTCAGCCCAACCTGCACCCTCTCCAATCTGGGACCCCTGAGGGATGTCCCATGGCCTGTTTAGGCCCAATCCCAGTAGGATTTATTTATTTATTTGTTGTTGGGATTTATTTATCTTCTATAATTGAAACTTTGTAAACTTGAGTGGAGGCCTGGGCCTGCCAGGATGTGTGGAAAGCTTGGCTTCCTCCATTGCCAGGGAAACTCAAGCCTCTGTGGCCATAACCATCTTGGTTGGGGTAAGTTTGCATACTCGCTCCTGATTGGCTGGTGGGCACGGCTTGTGGGTGTAGCAGAGTGATGTTTAATTTGCATATTACTCTTTTATTAGCTGGGTAATTTTCTGCAGTAAGTGCAATTTTCTGGCTGAGACCTCCATCAAGAATCATTATCAAATGATGGTTTTAAAAAGGGTTGCTTCGTAATAATCAGGTTCATGGTCAATCCATTGGTTTCTCTTTTCCTCGAGCCACAATCAATGTGCTTAGAAACCTTGATACCTGGGGCCAAATTTGGCCTGGATTTTAGTTCCGGTGTAAAGGTCGCCGAAAAGCTTTTCCACTTTCTCTCCCCTGGGCTAAATTTATTTCGTGATCCAGGCATCCCCTGCCTTGTGATTCAATGTCAAGACCTAGATTTCCCACCGGGGAAGGTAACAAATCATACAAAAGTAGACTTGCGACAGCCAGCTGGGTGAACAAACCTGTCTTCCCTTGCAGTAGCTTCTCGAAGATTAAGTACCTGCCTCAGCTCTCCAGTCTGTCTGCTCTGCCCTGGATCTTGGCTAGTGTGAGGCTTTTAATATTCGCTGTGTCACGGCGCCTGGAGATTGGTGGCAGGAGCCCAGCTCGCTGAAGCTCCTTGCAATACTGTGCACACACTCCTGCCCTGTACACTGAGGGAGACTCCCAGCAGGAACCTCCGTGGTCTTGGAGTTGCTGCGAGGCAATCGGGGAAATGAAAGGGGATCTTTCTCGTAGCGACCGTCAACCATTTCAGCATCTTTAGCATCGCTGCCTCAGCTCCCTGTTAGCCGGGGTTCCTCACATCCTCCCCAGGTTACCTCCTTTCCACTTGGCCGTGAACTTCTTCAGTCACTCTCTCAACTCTAAAAAGAGGGGCCAGCAACCTGGTGAATAACCTCATTTACAAATTCCAGTCTGGTCTTCGGTGTTAGTGATCCGCTCTGTCAATATTTATCGAGCCCTTCTATGTGCAGGGCTCTGGGTGGGTGTTTTTAAAAGGTACAAAAACGAGACGTGAAACTTCAGAAAGCCTAGTGAGGGGTGGTTTATTTCAGACTTACACGTAAGAGTCATGCCCAGCAGGTGTGGCTCAGTGATTGTCATCCCATGAACCAAGAGATCTTGGGTTCCTTTCCCAGTCAAGGCATATGCCCAGGTTGCTGGCTCAATCCTCAGTAGGGGGTGTGCAGGAAGCAGTCAATGTTCTCTTCATCAATGCTTATATCTCTCTATCCCTCTCCCTTCCTCTCTCTCTAAAATTAAAAAAAAAAGTCATGAGGAAGGAGTAAATCTCTGTGGTCCTCAGAGGGGTGAGAGTGAGCTTGTAAATGGGAGACGATGGTGTTGAAATCGATCCTATGGGGCCTGGGGTCGTGTGGGCAGACCAGTTCTTGCCCCCAAATATTTTTTTTCATCTGCTGTTTGATGCTTCTTGTTTATGGTGCCACACAATTGCCACTCTTTACAGGTTGGATCTTTACGAACTGCTCATTAACACTTAAATATTTCCTCCGCAGGGCACACCACCAGGTAAGTGTATTTAAGCCCATTTTCCTATTGCTCTCTGGCTGCAAATAAAAAAAGCTTGGAATTGAGCTGCTCCAATGTTACCCTCGGCTTTGGGGGTATCTTCAGCTTCCTCCTTTGTGCTCGCATAGCATTCTCGGTGTTTCTCTGTCATAGAGAGCGAAGTGTGTTACTGTCATCACTTATTTGCATACGTTGGTGCCCAGCAGCCTGGGTGATGGGAACTTTCTCGGCACCCAGGTATCTCCGAGGTAGGCCTGGGTGGGGCCTGAGCCAGGGGGCTCTTGGGCAGGGGCAGAGCTGGCTATTTGAGGGAGATGGGGGGGCCCAGTTCGAGGCTTTGGGCCTTGGAAGGGGCGGAGCCAGAGATCGGAGGTGACAGGTGTGAACTACAGAGGAAACACCTTTTCTGACCGCTCATTGGCTAAGCTCCCTGTGTGCCTCTGGTAATAGTCTTAGTAACTTGGGTGTAAGAATCCAAAAGGTGATCTAGAGTTTTTTCACCACACTCCTGAGAAAAAAAAGAAAGGTCCACTGCTAGAGGGCTAAGAAATGTCATATCTTGCCCAAGCCGGTTTGGTTCAGTGGATAATGCCTATGCTTGCCAACCGCAGGTTCAGTTCTGATCAAGGGCATGTACTTAGGTTGCAGGCTCCTCCCTGGCTGGGGCCCAGGTTGGGGCTCATGCAGGAGGCAACCAGTCAAAGTGTTCCTCTCACTTTGATGTTTCTCTCTGTCTCTCCCTCTCTCTTCCACATTCTCTAAAAGTTGATGGAAACATAGCCTCAGGTGAAGATTAAAAAGAAAGAAAGAAATGTCATATCCTATGAAAGACACATCTTGAAAATGCCTAAAGAAAGCTGTCATTTTTACGTGGTGAAGGGACTGGAGTCCGTGTTGACGAAAACACCTTGGTGGCTGCGGTGGCTGGCAGTGGCTGCAGCAGCGGGGTGATGGGGCTGGCGCCTTTCCCTGATCATCCCGTCGCCTCCCACGAAGGGGTGGGCCTAAGCCTTAAGTAGGACATCCCCTGAGGGTTTCCAGTATGTGAGAGGGGGACAAGCTAGGCTGAGGGACCCACCCCCTCAGTTCATGAATTTCGTGTACCGGGCCTCTAGTTTCTTATAGGAGCAGCACCGTTAGTTGAGGGTGAGCACTGAGAGAAGGTAGAACATGCTTTTGGGAGAAGGAAGTAGGAATCGGTCTTCGAAGGAGGGCGAATTAGATAAATATAGTGGAGAATAAAGGTGTGCTGTGGTTTGGAATCTCAACAGCATTCTGACCTATGACATCTTTCCAGAGAGCAAAACTGTATGAAGAATGCAAAAACTGCCCTGGCCAGTTTGGCTCAGTGGATAGAGCATTGGCCTGCAGACTGAAGGGTCCTGGGTTCGATTCCAGTCAAGGGCACGTACCTCAGTTGCAGGTCCTGCAGCCCTGATTAGGGTGCGTGTAGGAGGCAACCAATCGGTGCGTCTCTCGCACATTGATGTTTCTCATTGTCTCTTCCTCTCCCTTCTACTCTCTCTAAAAATCCATGGAAAAATACCCTCAGGTGAGGATTTAAAAAAGAAAAAATGCAGAAACTAGCTGCAACGATCTGAGAAAATTGGAGCTGAATTTTGTTCTCCCAGAAAGAAGGAGCGGAGTTAGGATGATCGAGGGGAAAATATGCTTGTTTGGGGTGCCCGTTCTCCTCTTTGACCTTGGAGAAGTAACGTCTCACCAAAAACAGAGGCTCTCCATTTGGTGAGAAGACCAGAAACTAAAGTAAGTGACCTGTGTTGGTGAATGTCACTGGCAACCCCCACTGTCAGCCCTTGGTCGCTCTGTTTGGGGTGAACTCTCTTGTTGGGGTCCTTCGGTTCTGTGTGTGTCCTTCCGGCTCTCTAGTAGGTGGATTTTGATTCTTGCTGCTGGGGATTGGATATCGCCCTCTTGTTAGGCTCTTAATAGGACTGAAGACTTGCCAATCTCATGGTCAAAGGCTTGTAAGGTAATGGCAGAGTGAACACCGCTCCAACATAAATATCAATAAACTCAAATTAATGTGAAAACCCCATTGAAGCTGTTACCATGTAAACTATTAGACAGGAACTCTGCTCCTCCTGAGTTTCGTGTACAGTTGTGAGTACATGAAACCCAGTCAATAACACCATTGTAATTATCATAACCTGCATGTGTTTTTCCATACAAATAACTGTACACCTACTTTTGCTCACTCCTATTTTTCCCAGGTGACTTTGATACCCTTCCAAATCTAAGTCCCTCTTCTATAGTCTTTCTGATGGTAAATAAAAATGTTCATCATGGTGTCATACATGTTTGAAGTTCAAAGTTTGAGTCATCAGTTGCTGTTGAGATTGAAATCAGCTCAGAAGGTTGGTTTTTAAGTTTGGCAAACAGACCTTAACCACTTAAAGTCAGGCGTAATAGTTCTGGGCCAAACCAAGCTGACCAAAAAATATCCTAATGCTGAACTTCTAGGGTGCATCTCCTCAGAAACCTCTATGTTCATTAACTGATATGACTAGGGTGGACTTGGTTGTGCTAACAGACCTCAACATGTCAGCGACATTACTCAACAGACATCTGTTTCCTGCTCGCTTGCTAGTGCTGAGAGGATGTTCAGATGGTGTTGGCTATTTGTCAGGCGGTCATCCGGGGACCATACGTTTTCCATCGTGTGCCACCTCAGGGCTTTGCCATCATGAACATCCCCCCGGAAGACCTAAAAAGAACCCAGAGGTGCCCTGGAGGAGTGTCGTGTGCCAGGCACATTCATCACTCTCAGACATAACCCGAGTTGGCAAGAACTCGAACATGGCATAACTAACAGCAGAGGAACCTGGAGAATATAACTGAGAGGTATTTCTAGGAAAAAGAGGGTAGTTTTATTGAAGTCTCTGCCATACTGATAAAGGAGAGAGTGATGATGATGAGATAAAGACATTTGTGAAGGTTTTGTGTTCAGAAGTTGGCATGAAGACTGGTTCTCAAGATATTTCTGAGTCTGAAGATGTAAATTTTTAAGGCGGGTTTATTCTCAGGTATTTAAGGGGGACACTGGTAGTGGAGGAGGGCAACTCTTGATGTTTGTGGCTTGGCTTTAGCAGGAGAGAGAGAATTCACAGGGTATCAAGGAACTAGGACCCATTGGAGACATGGTATCGGCAATTTGTTTTTTACAATTAACGTATGATTGACATATTATAGTAGTTTAAAGTGTACAACATAATTGTATATATTGTGGAATGATCACCATAATCACTCTTAATTAATGTTCATCGCCATAAACAGTTACAATTTTTCTGGTCCTGAGACCTTTTAACATCTGGCCTCTGAAGCAGCTGTCAAGTATGCGACACAGGATTAGCTATAGTCACTATGCTGTACATATCATCTCCATGAATTATTTCCTTCCTTCATACCCCACCCCTGCCCCTGCCTATCACAGTCACCAGTCTGTCCTGTATCTTTCAGCTCATTTTTGTTAGATACCATAAATTAGTGAGATCATCTAGTATTTGTCTTCCTCTTCCTGACTTATTTCACATTGCATAATTCCCTTAAGGTCCATCCGTGTTGTTGAAAATGGCAGTATTTCCTTGTAGGGCTGAATAATATACATATCTATAGATCACATTTTCTTCATCTGTCTTTTAATGGACGTAGTTTATACCAAGGCCTTTCTATGGTAAATAATGCTGCAGCAGACATGGAGCTGCGTGTGTCTTTTGGAGTTAGTACTTTCATTTTCTTCAGATAAATCCCAGAGGCAGAATTAGCGGGTCATAGGGTAGTTCTATTTTTGATTTTGTGGCCAGCCCCTGTACCGTTTCCAGAGCGGCCAGACCAATTTACCTGCCCACCAACAGTGTCCAAAGGTTCCCTTTCTTCCCATCCTCGACAACGCTTCTTAGTCCTTGTCCTTTCTGTAACAGCCTTTCTGACAGGTATGAAGTGATCCCTCGGGTCTGCATTTGCATGACTGATGATTGGTGATGCTGAGAACCTTTTCTATGTATCTGTGGGCCATGGAGATTATTGTGTTTTTTTTGGGGGGTGGGGGGATCTACTCAGATTTTCTGCCTATTTTTATAATTGACTGGCTTGCTTGCTTTTGTATTGCGTTGTGTGAGTCATGGGTACATTTTGGATATTAAACCCTTACCAGATATCGGATTTGAAAGTGTTTTCCCATCAGTTCTTTGCCTTTTCATTCCATTGATGGCTCCTCGGCAGAGCAGAACCTTTTAGTGTGATGTCGTCCCCCTTTGTTACACTTGCTCTTGTTGCCTTTGCTTTTGGAATTGAACCCAAAACATCAGGACCAAGAAAATGTCAGGAAGCTTACCTCATCAGTTTTCTTCTAGGAGTTCTGTGGTTTCTGGTCTTACCTGCCTGCCGGTCTCTAATCCGTTCTGAGTGCATCTGTGAGGACGGTGTCGGAGGGAGGTCCAGTTCCATTCTTGTGCCTGTGGCTGCCCGTTTTCCCAGCAGCATTTAATGGAGAGACAGTCCTTTACCCAGTGTATGTTCTTGTCTCCATTGTTGTAAACTAACTGGCCACGGAAGTGTGGGTTTACTTCCGGGCCCTCTGTTCTGTCTCACTGACCTCTGTGCCAAAGGTCACTAGCACACTGTTATAAATGTGATAGATGTATGATGTCGTTCAGAATAGGGAGTACAATATCTCCAGCTTTGTTCTTCTGACAGGAGATGGCTTTTGGCTAATTGGGGTCTTTTGTGGACTCATACAAATTTTAGGATTCTTTGCCCTACTCAGTAAATTAATATGTTAAAAAATTAGTTAATTTTAATCACACAAATGTGTCTATGTAAGTAAAGTCTGTACGAAGTTTAATTCCACAGAAAGATTTTCTATATATATTGCTATAATTTTACATCTATAATGAAAGGTCCAGTAAATGTGTGCATTCAGTAGTCACTGAGAGTACGTAAGTGCCCACGGCTGGGGTGTGGCTCAGAGCGTGTGGGAACAGCAGCCAGGGCGCGTTAAAACAGCTGCAGAAAGGCATGCTGTTGCCGAAACCAGTTTGGCTCAGTGGATAGAGCGTTGGTTTGCGGATTGAAAGGTCCCAGGTTCAATTCCGGTCAAGGACATGTACCTCGGTTGTGGGCACGTCCCCAGTGGGGGTGTGTGCAGGAGACAGCTGATCGATGTCTCTCTCTCAACGATGCTTCTAACTTTCTCTCCCTCTCCCTTCCTCTCTGTAAAAAAAATCAGTAAAATATATTAATAAAAAAGGCATGCTGGCCATCAGAGGATCACACACCTAGAGCGATGCCTGTGATCACGTGCTAATCCTTCCCCGAACACTGTGTACAAGTCGTGACTCTTGGATTTAAATATGTGGACGATCGTTGTCGATGTGTAATATTTATGTCACTGAAATTACTACTATGTCTTTCTCAACCTATGGCCTATTCACTAAAACTTATGAAAACTAACAGTGAATTCATAATGAAAAAAAAATCTTGATTTATTAAGCAAATCTTGGCTAAAATCACTTTAGAATTAACATAGGACATGCGGACCTGAAATTTTGTCCATTCAATCCAAAAACCATGAAATCAAGGTCCAAAACATTGGAGGGTTTACTGTGTTACCTTTTACAACGTTTAGTTTTGACCAAAGTCTGCACTGCTGTTTGGCCAACCAGCGACTGTCGTGACAATGAGTTGTTATTAGCAACATGTGCCCTTAACATGCACATGTGTGTGCTGCTGAGCCTCTGTGCCTGCCAGCTACTGAGCCTGCCTCCACACTGGCACCATGGCTGGTCCTTGTTTGGGATTGTGCTGCTGATGAAAGACAGAGAGAGACGAGGCTTACAGAGGAGATGGGGTCAGAGGCTTAGTACCATCAGCGCGAGCCCCCAATCCAGGGGAGGGAAAGGGAAGAAACGCTTCATAAAGACAGATGCACGCTGGCCCTCTGCCTCCTCCTCCTCGCAATCACAGCCTCTCTCGTGCTAATATCATAACGCTCAGCAAATGGTGGTCAGCCTTACAGATGTGGACTCTGGAACATCACTGGGGTAAAAAAATACTGGACGTGGTTGATCTGGAGGGATTGTTTTTTCTGCCATCTCACTGAGATCGTTTTACGAAATAGTGACCAAATACCAATCCATGGTTTCCTCATCCATGGGCACAGTCATGAGATCACTCCGAAGTTTGCAAGTAACAAGGGCCAAGGAGAAAGGTCTGATGGTTTGGAAGTACCGATGGAACCGGTCCCCCCCAAGAGAGGAGACGGTCCTCCTTCGCGGCCGTGCGGATTAAATGACCACCAAAGCAGTGCCTGAGCCGTAAGTGCTTTATTTTCACACGACAGTGTCCAGTCTGCCCGCCTGGCGGTCCCTGCCTGGCAGAAGCTGTCAATCAAGATGTCATCCCTATCAGTCCTGTTCCAGCCAGACAGGAAGTGGCTTTCACCGGGGTTCATGTGCACATTCCTCCAGCAGCAAGCACCAAACTCACACCACAGCGATCAACAGGCTACGGGTGCAGGGCCGCGTCTCAAGACGCCCCTAGCAGACATGTGAGCATACAACTCCCATGTTCCCGAAGGTCGGCGTGTTTTGTGGGTTTGTTTGGTGTGTTTTTTTTTGGCATAAAACAATAAGGTTCTACTATTGACCACACAATCAGGTGCCACTTACTACCGTTTAATATTTTTAAACTCTTTCTTCATCTTGGCGCGCTCGAGGGTCTCCGCAGGGCATCTCCGCGTGGCGGCCCCCCTGCACCTCCAGGGCGAGCGGGGACGGCGGGTCACTGGTCCTCGCTCTGCGTGTGCACCGGCAGGCGCTCCGGGGGCAGCACGGACTGCAGCCGCTGCCAGCGGCCCGGCGGCCACAGGATGTGCGTGGCGTGAGCGTGCAGGAGCCCCAGGGAGACCTGCAGGGGCCGGAGAAGCAGAAAGAAGAACGACGGGGTCAGGTCACCGCGCACATGGTGAGAACAGGCCCCCATCCCGCGCGGCTACTGCAGGGACCCAGGCCGAGGCGGCGCGGACGCAGAGGGCGCTGCCCGGGCCCTTTCGCTGCCTGCCCACGTGCAGAAGGCTCCAGTCCTCACCGCTGGGCACGGGGGAGCCCACGGACCTTCAGGGAGAAGCAAGAGCTGCGCCCCAGCCTGCAGCCACCTGCTCTCAGCATAGACCCGCAGGATAAAGCTGGGCGACTTTATGCTGAACATTCCACAGCGTCCTCAGGTTTCCAGAGAGACATGGGAACACATACATGTGGCCAAAAACCATTGCCCCAGCGACCGGGCGAGCGGTGGGAGTCAGCTGTGAGGCTCCTGGGAATACATGGAGCAGCGTTGCAGGCCTGACCGGAGAAAGCCGGCCCCTGCGAGGGAAGCGATGGAAAGGCATCCAGGCTAGCCCGGCCGGTGTGGCTCAGTGGTGGAGCGGGGACCAGTGCACCAGGAGGTCACAGTTGATTCCCGATCAGGGCCCAGGCCCGGGTTGCCACTAGCGGGCATACAGGAGGCAGCCGATCCATGATTCTCTCTCACCGTTGATGTTTCCATCTCTCTCTCCCTTCCTCTCTCTCTGAAATCAATAAAGTATTTTTTATAAAGTATAAAGATCCTGGTAAGATGGCAAGGAACCCCCATCCACAGAGATGGGCCAGAATGGAGAGAAGGGAGCTTTGCTCAGAGGACTTAAGGAGCCCTCAAAGCGAGCATGGCAGACTCCGGCCCGCGGATAAGCGAGGCATGCTGGCAAGTGACATGCGTGCCTTAAAGGGCTCGCTAGGGCCACGCGTGTGGTGTGGAGGAGAGCGTGGCACCTGATTAAAGGGCCTCGGACGGGGCCTTCCACGGGTCTGCGGGAGGCTCGCAAGCATCTTTGCTGCGATCAGCTATTCGAATGAGCTTGAGAGGCTTATAAAACACTCCTGGTTAAGCACTCACTCACTGAGCACCAGTCATAAAGCAGAGAGGACACGTCTGTGTTATTTTCAAATGGCTTTTCCTATAAATTTGAGCTCCGTGGAGATGAATAACTTCAATGAAAGGAATGATGTCTGCTCATCGATTAGCATATTCATTCGCAAAATCCCATCGCCCAGAGACTCTGGAAAGAGCTGGATGGCACGGGAGGGACTCCGAAATGATCACCAGAAAGGCCTTTTCTGTTTTAAAAAAAAGCTTCACAACGACTTGGAGTTCAGACAGCACGAACCCAAAGGGGACCACGAAGCCCATGAGACCAACAGTGGAAGTTTCCTTCGACTTGTTACGTTGAAGATGAAACCTGAACACGCGGTACAGAAAATCGCTCTCTGCACCAAAACCTCCCTTCTTTCCACGTGGCTGCGTTCCCTTCTCGGAGGTGTGTGCTAGGTGTGTTGGTAACATACACCTTTTTCTCAGCCCCGTGGAAGCTGTTGGCCTCCTGGTGAATTTCTCTCTCAACATGTATCTCCTAAGAAGTAAGGCTTTTCCCCACATGAATACCATGTGTTACATGCAAGATATTCAAGATTGATGCGACTCTGCTTAATGTAGCTCTTGTTCAGATTTTCCCTATGGCCCCAATGTCTTCTATGGATATTTTAGTTTTTTAAATTCTTAATCAAGGATCACAGGTTGTATCATCATTTTGCTTCAGTTCACATTAAGGTCATTTCGATCTGGAATAAGTAAGTAAGTAATCAGTGGGATTTTTTTTTTCCAGTTACAGCTGACATATAATATTAGTTTCAGATGGTGACAAAATATGTATAGAACTTACAAAGTGATCACCCTGATAAGTCTATAGCTGGAAGTATAAGCTATGAGGATAGTTTTCTAGTTGCATTCATGGTTCTGACAATATTATTGACTATCTTTCCTATGCTGTATGTTACAGCCCTGTCCCTGATTTTATAACTGGCAATTTGTAGTTCTTAATCCGCTTCACCCACCCCCAAACCTCCCTCCATCTGGTAACTGTCAGACTATTTTTTCATTTATTTTTTTAAGTTTCCACATATAAGTGAATCATATGGTATTTACCTTTTTCTGTCCAATTTATTTCACTTGGCATTATAGTCTCTAAGCGCATCCATGTTTTTACAAATGGCAAGATTTCATTCTTTCTTATGGCTAATACACCATTGTATATATGTACACTTCTTTATCCATCTGTCTGTCTTTTGATGGTGCTTCCTTATCTTGGCTGGTTTGTTTTTCTATTTGATCTTTCTGATAGTTCATTATTGGCATATAAAAATGCAACTGGTTTCTGCATACTAATAACTGTAGATAATGCTGCAGTGATCACAGGAGTGCATATAGATTTTTGAATGAGTTTTATTAATGTCTATGGATGTCTACGTGGAAGTAGAATCGCTGGGTCATACTAGGGTTGCATTATTAATTTTTTTTAGATTACTGCATATTGGATAAATTAGTCATTTGTTTTCACTCAATCATGTTAATATAAAAATTTACCTTGATTGATTTATGAAAGTTTAACTACATTGCATACCTGGGATAATCCACAACTGATGATATATTATCCTTTAATATATATATATACACACACACACATACACACATATATATCACACATATATATATATGTATATATTCTTTGACTTCAGAAAGAAAAGGAGAGAGAGAGACAGAAACATCAATGATGAGAGAGAATCATTGATTGGCTGCCTCCTGCACGCCCCTTACAGGGTGTCAAGCCCGCAACCCGGGCATGTACCCTAACAGGAATCAAACTCTGACCTCATGGTTCATAGGTCAATACTCAACCTCTGCGCCACTACCTGGTGGTTCAATCACTCACGTCAGAGTGAGTGAACTCCCAGTCAAACTCCCAAGGGGACACTTTGCATATTAGCCATATATGTGTGCTAATATGCATGGGAGGGGGTCCCCTCAGCCCAGCCTGCATCTTCTCCAACCCAGGATCCCCTCAGAGGGGATCAGGCCTAAACCAGCAGTCAGACATCCCTCTCACAATAGGGACTGCTGGCTGCTGGCTCCTGTCTGCCTGATAGCCCCCCTGCTGGCCTGGTCACCCCATACAGCCTGCTGTTCAGTTTTATGTCCGGTTGTTTTGATCATGACGGCTCCTAGCTTTTTATATATCAGGATTGGGTTGAGTTTGCTAATATTTTCATAAGGGTTGTTGTGTCTGTGTTTTAGAGGAATACTGACTTATACTTTTCTTTCCTTGTGATGGCCTTGTCTAGTTTTGATATCAAGTCATTCTTGCCTTTTTATATGAGTTAAGTGTGCCTCCACCTCCTCCTTTTCATGTAGTGTTGTATTTAAAAATAACATGCTAGTCCAGAATTCAGTCGAGTTTACCATAATTACCATAATTCCTGCTTCACTCCCCCACAAATCCATCCCCCAGAGATGATTCCTTTTACTTATGTTTCAAAACCTCAGTGTGTAGTTCATTCATATTTTAAAATAGATCAATATACAAAACCAGTTTGCCTTGTAGATGATTTAGTGAAGTAGTCGGCAAACTGCAGCTCACAAGCCACATGCGGCTCTGTGGCCCCTGGAGTGTGGCTCTTCCACAAAACACTACGGCCTGGGTGAGTCTATTGTGAAGGAAGGAGTGGTGTTCGAAGTTTAAGTTTAAAAAATTTGGCTCTCAAAAGAAATTTCAATCCTTGTACTGTTGATATTTGGCTCTGTGGACTAATGAGTTTGTCGACATATTTAGCTAATATAGTTCATTTGACTCTTTTCTTTATGAATTTTAAAACCAATTGAGAATATTAAGAATTTAGGGAGTTATTCTTAAAATCTTTCTAGGGAAAAACACATTTTTAGGGTTTAGGAATAATTAGAAAACTATATAATTATTTAGTGGGAGTATGAGCTATAAGAAGCATCGGGGAGCAAAAAAATCAAAATATAAAAAACAACATTACATTGAGAAAATAAAAACAAAATATAAGTCTTTGTGTGGTGAACACTACTGCTCATATAATAAGGTTTAAAAAAAACTTGTAATATATTGAAAATTGTATTGAATTGTAACATAATTCGAAATTCTAATTATAATTCTAAATTATATAGAAAAAGATAGTTTTCTAATTATTCCTAAACCCTAAAAATGTGTTTTCCCCTAGAAAGGTTTTAAGAACAACTCCCTAAGTTCTTTATAAATTTTAAAAACCAATTGAGGATATTAAGAAAAGAGTCAAATTAACTATATTAGCTAAATATGCATATTGGGAAAATCACCAATTTAATGTGTTAATAACAACCTTCACATCGCTGAAAAAGGAAAACCAAGCTTAAGATACTTCAGGTTGAATAATTACCCTCAGAAGTATCACTCCTTCCTACAATTTCCAAGTTTTTCTTACACATTGCATTGAAAAATTGCATTGTTTAATAGGTGTGATGATATTGTAAGTGTAAGCTATTCTCAGTACTATTTATAGTTCTGTTGTCCTAACTGCTTAGAGACTCTAACCATCCTGGGAGGTGGGGGTTTCAGCATCACGGAGAGTTACCACTGCGACTGTGTTCCCTCAAACTGTCCCTTCCTGAACTTTGACCCAGTTTGTCCAGTTTTTGTGTTGTAAATGTCAGTGTCTATTCACTTAATTTCTTTTTACTTGGTTTCACTAGACTAAGAACAAATTGCCTTCTTCAAGGAAAAGATAAGAAAGGAAGTCTATCAGGAAAAGTAAACTGGGAAGTCCCTTGGGAACAAATTAAGTAGTGGGGAGAGTCATCGTTAGGTTAATTAACCAGTTTGGTGGATATTGAGATTCTTCCCTCGGCCTGTTTGTCCAACACTGTTCCTCTGCCCTGCATTTCACACTTGGCTACTTAACCACTGTGTACCCCAATTCCAGAGCAGATGCCAAATCTGAGGAAACTTTCCAGAAAAGCATTTGCTTAGTAGATCAGATCAAATGTCTTCCTTTTAGGAAAAAAAGCTACCTTATTTTGTAATCTAATGGTAAGTCGGTAGTCGTTTTTGCATAGTATCAGCTCATTGCTACCATTCCCAGCAGAAACAGCCAGAGAGAACTAAAGGAGATTGATTCAGACACATACTTTCTGCTCTCAGTAGCAGGAAGCACGAGGGATTCACAGTAGAAACTAGTTTAAAAAAAAAATAACTGCTGGCCCCTCACGAAATACAATCAAGAGTGGACTAAAACACCTCCAACACCTATCCAACATTTTCAACAGCTGGTTGGGTTGAAGGAATGAGAGTTAAAAGGCTTCTCATAGGGTGTCAGGAGAATGGAAAGTAAATGGCTGGTAATGCCTTAGTCTGGGAAAATAATGATGTGCTAGATCCTGACATTGGAAACCAAGAATAAGAAGTATTTAGAAATAGGAAATGAAGAGTCATAAGAACATGAGGAATACAAGTTGAAAATTTGGGTCAGTCTGTCCAAGAGACCACTTAGAATGGAAAAGAAGAGATCAAATGTCTTCCTTTTGGGAAAAAAGTTACCTTATTTTGTAATCTAATAGTATATAAAAACGACTACTGACTTACCATCAGCTCATTGCTACGATTCCCATCAGAAACAGCCATAGAGAACTAAAGGAGATTGACATTTGATAAATGAGGATCTTAATAGATAAGAAAGATTCCATCTAAAATACAAAATATGCAGAGCGTAAGCTCTCCAAGGGCAGGCCCTGTCTCTATCCACAGCACCTGAGGCCCGACCTGGGACACAGCAGGTAAACGTTTGGGAAGTGAATGGATAGAACAGCCAAGAGCGGTGCTCTGAAAGCCAAATGCACAGAGCATTTCAGGGGGGGGTGTCAGTTACGGCAGTGGTATATGGGACTCTGGGATTTGGCGATTCCAAGATCATTAAAAACCCTTATCAGGTTCAAGTTGCGGAGAGAGTGGGTGGTAGAACCCAAGTGGGAAGGCACCGAGAAGCAAATGATTAAGATATCGAACACGGATTTCTCTTTCAAAAAGACCAGCTGAGAGGAGCAGGGATTGTTAGTAGATAAACAGAGGAGGAGGCGTTACTGAGCGCTCCCAGGTTCCGGTGAAAGGCGGGGATTTCTATTCCTCTTTCCTCTGTGAACAGGTCAGAAGAGAGCAAACACAGGAAAGCTTCTGGGAGTGTAAGTAGGAAGTCTGAGGGTACTTCCTCCAATTTCCCTGCCGAAGTAGCAAAGCAACTACTGAGCGTAATTAGCTACGAAGCCACTTTTTCAGAAGGGCTGGGGTGAAAGTAGGGACTGTGAGGATGATGAGGCGAACCCTGGCCCCGGGCAGGGGATTCACAGGGATCCCTGGGAGGAGCTGCCACAGTCCGATGAGGAGGAGATGCTGGCTGTGCCAATGGGCATCAGTGGCTGGGTTTTCTCCAGTGCCAGTCCGCAGTCCTGGTCTAGAAACGAGGCGAATGGCCAGTTGAACCCAAGGCCGGGGTTCGCAGGGAAGTATGAGAGAACGGATGGACGTTAGACTGTATGGAGGGAGCAAGTGCTCATAGTTGAGATTGAAAAGGAAGGAGTGGGAGTAATTCAAGAGTGTGTAGGCTTGGGGGGATGAGAGGGGGGGAGTGTGGGAGCCTCAAGTCTAAGATTGTGGTCTTGAATCCCCTCCATCCAGGGCAAGGAGAGGGTCCAGAGTAAGCGTCTGACTGACCTGGCTGTGGTCCCATAGAGACATCAGTCAGCCTAGTGAGTGACAGGCCTTCCAGATCCACCTGTCACCCATCCAGTCTGCTCACTGCCCGTGCCCCAGAACACACAGACGGGGAGAATGTCTGCCTCAGGAACCAGCCAGCTCAAAGCCCAGGACACCAAAGGACTAAGACAAGGCTCAGCAACTCAACGCCGAGAGCTTCAAGACGCAGGTGACAGTTCTGAGCCCCACACCCGGGACTGGGTCTGAGGGAAGGAAGAAGGCGGCGGGGCCGGCTGCACACCGGCCTGTGTGCCTGTGACCCAGACCTGGTGTTCCATGATGAGGCCACAGCATGCACACACGTGACGGTGACATCCAGAGCACATGCTTTCGGCGCGAGCTATCTGAAGGTTGTGTATTATGCGTCGATAAAATTATTGCCAAGTGTCACAGGTAATGAGCTAGGGATTTTGTTTTTCAATAAGTCATAGAAAAGCTGTCACGGTTTTACAAATGAAGTCACAGTACTCGGGGGAAAAAATCCAGCTTCTGCCCTAACCACAAAGCCCATGTTGGCTCAGGGGGTAGAGTGTTGGCCTAGGGACTGAAGGGTCCCAGGTTCAATTCCGGTCAAGGGCACGTGCAGGCTCAATCCCAGGAGGGGGTGGGTAGGAGGCAGTCAATGATTCTCTCTGATCATTGATGTTTCTATCTCCCTCTCCCTTCCTATCTGAAATCAATAAAAAACATTTTTTAAAATTCCAGCTTCTCAAAATGCATCTTAACAGTGTTCTGCTCTGCCGTTGCACACACTAACGGGGCGCTTTTAAGTCGGGGCTGTTCACAGTGAGCTTAGCCTTTCTGTGTGTTGGTTCTGCTGGAACCTCTTTGAAGGAACCATGAGGTTCCTCATCTGCACTGTCGAACGCCCTCAGTGGTGAAGGTGGCGGGAAACAAGCAGCCCGCCTGGAGAAGGGGCCGCCGATTTGGCCGAGGACAGGAAGGGGCATCCACCGGGCCCGGGCTCAGAAACGGGGCGCTCTTCCCTGCCCTGGGAATCGCTCCCCACTCGCCTAGGGCGCGCCTGTGCTTCCAGCCAGAGAGCCAGTACATCACGTCGCCCATGAAGCCTCTTTGGCTCGAACCCTTCAGTGTGTCCCTGCCTCTGACAGCGGGGGGCTGCGGAGTCTTTCCACATCCCTCCGAGGGGCCTCTCCCAGTCCTCGTTCCAGAGCCCGGCGCCGCCCGCTGAAAGGCCGGGCACCTGCTTGCGTCCGGGCGAACGGATGATGGTCGGTGCCCAGGAAATGCCCAGCAGAGGCCGCGTGGGGAGCCAAGAACAAGACACAGGGCCGCCCGCCCCCGTTTGCGGGGTTCCTCCAGTGGAACGGGGGTGCGGCTGGTCAGAGAAGCGCACAGCAGAGGTGCGTCCTGCTTTATCCCAGAAAGGCAGCGAAGGCCTGAGGCCGAGCCCCAGCGGAGGCTGGTGATGCTCCCCACACAGCATCTACGTGGAGTGGCCGCCCCCCTTCGTGGCGGTGGGAACAGGACGAGGAAAGGGGTGAGCTGGAGCAGGGACACAAGAAGCCAGCCGGGCAGCTGGCCCCTCGGGGTACGCTCACCCTGGTTTGTGATTTTCTAAGTAAGAACGGCTGTGTCAGTGTTATCAGTGTCACCTTAACATCACTGGAGGTCAGGGGGTGATTCACATGCACTACCGCGATGGGAATTGTGGGAAATCAGATGGAAGCCAGTTTTTGCTTTACTCCTAATGGCTGGGACCCTGTTTCCCTGAAAGTAAGACATCCCCCCAAAAATAAGACCTCCTTCCAGTTTTGCCTCTCGCTGTCATATAAGGCATCCCCCGCCCCGGAAATAAAATCTCCCTGGAATAGCAGGCCCCCGAAGCTACCGTCAGGCGTCTGACTCCTGATGTAGAGAGACCTCGCCCGGCCTGAACAGCTCCGGCTGCGCTGCGGCCCATCAGGGAGCTGGTTGGTGATGACAACGACTACTGTACTATATACATACAGGCGATAAATTTCCCCTTTTTTTGTTCAACAATAAATGTGTACCGTATTCTTCCTCATGGAAAAATAAGACATCCCCTGAAAATAAGACCTAGCGCATCTTTGGGAGCAAAAAATTAAGACACTGTCTTATTTTGGGAGAAACAGGGGAATACAATAGTGGCGCAGCCAGAGCACAGTGCGGGGCCAGGCCTGCCTTCCTTACGTGAGCCCACTTGCAGTCGCTGCCCTGGAACTCCTGGAAACTCAATATTTACTCTGAATATTAATGAAATCCTTTAAAAAAATTTGTATTGATTTCCGAGAGGAAAGGGAGAGAGAAAAAAACATCAAAGACGAGAGAGAATCACGGATCGGCTGCCTCCTGCACGCCCCCCACTGGGGATCAAGCTGGCAACCTGGGCAGATGCCCTGACCCGGAATTGAACCTGGGGCCCTTCAGACCCCAGGCTGATGCTCCATCCACTGAGCCACACGGCCAGGGCTAGGAAATCTTGGAGGTGCATCTCTTCCTGGTTCTGTCGCTTCAAAACCACAAAGAATTGTTTCGGATGGCTGCCACCCTGGGCTTCCTAGAAACGCAGGTCTCTCCTCTGTGGCTCTGGGTTGGCGACCGCTGTAGGACCAAGTGGTGCTTCGGGGAACCTAATCCCCCCTCTTGCTCTCAGCTGCCCGGCCCCACCCAGACTGAGGCACAGAATGTAAAAAACAGTGTTTGTCACACAAAACCAGCTTCAGAGGGGTTTCTCCTGCTTCCCTCCCCTGGGAGCACGGCCCTCCGCCCTGCCTGCGTCCAGTGACACCCCGCAGACAAGCTGAGAGGGACAGGCACCCCCTCTCTGTGAGGATAAGCTTGGAAACGTGTCACCTCCCCGAGGCTCAGGCTGTCCCGGTGGCCAGTATCAGGAGGTGAGGGTTCCTGGTAAATGCAAATTCTGCTTAACAACCGGGTGTCATCGGTTACGACTGGAAATGTGTCTCCCCAAATTCCCACGCCGAGGCCCTCACCTGGGACCTCAGCCTGGGCTGGATCAGGACACAGGGGTTTTCGAAAGGCAACTGCGTTAGAGGAACACCCTCTGGGGGCGCTCCTCCAATCTGACTGCACCCCCAAGAGAGGAGGCGATTAGGCCGGCCCAGCGACAGGGGGCACCACGTGGGAAAGAGCAAGAGACAGATGGGCACCTGCACCCCAGGAGATGCTGGAGCGGCACCCCTGCAGGCACCGGGCCTCCTCCAGCACCGGGGACAGACGGACCCTGTGGCCTGGCCGCCCGTCTGCGGACCTTTGTCCCGGCCCCTCCGGCAGCCATAGGCCGTCTGTGGCTGAGCCGCTGGCCAAAGGGCAGAACAGAACGCGGCCCTACGGCCGCGGGGAGCCGGCCGATGGGTCAGAGAGCGGCTCAGGCACCCGTGCTGCCGGAGGGTCCGTGTGAACACGTTCCCCGGAGCCTGCAGGGGGGACCCGCGCTTTGGAGGGTCCTGGCAAGGGTTAACCCGACACGTGGCGACTCTGTGGAAAGCCTGATGCTCACCGGTGAGGACTGTGTGTGGGGCAGCGGATAGGGGCAGGTGAGAAATACTCAGACACCCTCCAATAGAGAGAGAGAGAGAGAGAGAGAGAGAGAGAGAGAGAGAGAGAGAGAGAGAGAGATCTACCACCACGAGATGCAGAGAATTAAAGTGCCACAATAAAGGGGTGGCCTGGGCGTGGGGGCTCAGCAGCGGCGCGTTGGATTTAGGGGGTGCACTGATGAAGACTATGGACACAGTGGAGCGGCACGTAGGAGGTGAAGAGGGTTTCAGGAGGCGGGAGAGGACAGCATTCCGGGTAAAGACGGGACACACATACAGAGGCTGGAGCAGTGGGGTTGGGGGGTGAGCAGTGGTGGGGGGCTAATAAGTAGAAGGAGCAGCGGGCGCAGCAGCAGGAGCGGCAGCAGCCACAGGGGAACGGGGTTCGCAGCTCTGGCTCCGCAGCACCTACTGTGCGCCAGGCGCCTCAGTGGCGACCTGCTGGTTCTCAGGAGACGCCGGAACAGGTGCACCTGCTGGGTCAGCCCCAGGAGCCGGGTGAAGGTTAGAAAGCGCTGGAAGTCGCACAGGGATCACGCCGTCACGTGCGGAATCAAGCAGACCTCGCGGACTCCTAACCCGTGTCCGCACGCACGTGAGTGTCTCCCTGAAAACCGAGAAACCATGCCGCCCCCCTTCTCCACACCGGGGACCCGTGGTTCTTCCGCGAACAGGGGCTCTACACTGTGATCAGCGAGAAAACGCACCCCCATCTCTGTCTCCAGAGCAAATGCTGAGTCTTTAAAGGCAAACGCACAGAAACAGCATCGCTCCGGGCGGGGAGGCCTCCAGCCCTGTGGCCGGGGCCTGCCCTCAGCGACGGCACAGACCCTGACGCAGCCATCACACGCACACACCTTTCCGCACAGCCCTGGATCGGCACAACCTGGCCGGGGAAACTCGCTTAAATACACACGCACACACACATGTACACACACACACCTCCATACACACATATACACAAACATGTCCGCAATGGCAGCTCAGCTCTTCCTTAAAAGGGAGAGCCCCTTGTACCCAGGATGGTGCTGTAATGCACTTGCTGGAACTTACCTAAGTACTATTCACTGAAAAATGCATTTATTTTTTAATATATTGTATTGATTTTTTACAGAGAGGAAGGGAGAGGGATAGAGAGTTGGAAACATCGATGAGAGAGAGATATCGATCAGCTGCCTCCTGCACGCCCCCTACTGGGGATGTGCCCGCAACCAAGCTATATGCCCTTGACCGGAATCGAACCTGGAACCACAGGCCAACGCTCTATCCACTTAGCCAAACCAGTTTCGGCTGAAAAATGCATTTAAAACATCAATCTTGAGAGAGAATCTGGCCACTCAGTGTGTGTGTATATACGTGAGGCCTGGTGCACAAAATTCATGCACAGGGGTATGTGTCCCTCAGCCCAGCCTGCACCCTTTCCAAAATTATATATATATAGTTATTGATTTCAGAGAGGACGGGAGAGGGAGAGAGAGATAGACACATCCATGATGAGAGAGAATCACTGATCGGCTGCCTCCTGCACATGCCACACTGGGAAATGAGCCTGCATCCCGGGCCTGTGCCCTGACTGGGGATCGAACTGTGGCTTCTCGGTTCATAGGTCGACACTCAATCACAGAGCCATGCCAGCCAGGCAAACATACACTTCTTTATCAGCCCTAAAAAACAACGAGGTGCCCAGGCACCACGGCCTGAACCACCGGGCCACAGATGAGGTGTCGGGGTGCATCATGGGCGGGCTCGCGGTGTCGCCAACAGGATGAGCTCCGCCTGTGTGGGAACAGCCCCTCCGGGCCAGGAAGACGCGGATGCCACTCCAGCTAGTGGATGCGCTCCAGGCAGGGAGATGCCACCCGGACCCCAGTCCCTGACCCTCAGCTGGGAGGCGCCTGCCACCGGGCACGCCTGCTCCCGGACCCGCAAAGGCAAACCCAGGCGTCTGGTTTACGTCAGCGTCTTCCCGGCCAAAGGGAATAAAAGGTACCTGGCGATGACTCATCCTGTGGGGCTAATTATTTTTCCGTCTTAATGAAGTTTTGCTGATTAGCATTTGGAGCGGTTCTCAAAAGTGTCTAATGAAGGAAAGGACACAGTCCCTATGTCTGGTGATACGTTTACTAAAACTTTCTGTAAAAAAAAATAAAAAAATCTCCAATTAGTGTATTGAGAGACACTAATTGGAAGCCTCATTTATAGCCTCAGGTGATGGCCAGGGAGATGAAGGACGGACAAAACAGAGGTGATTAGAGAGACACTACGTAAGGCTCAGCATCATCTCCAGTGATGCTCACCCCCAAGACCAGCTACTTTGGGCCAGAAAAAAAAACAAAGCTTTAAGAGGGAAATACCGCTGCAGAAACATTTGCAGATGTTCAGTAGGAAGACTTATACTCGGTTTGGATGGATTATAAATCCTCACTAAAGGATTTATGTTAAATGTGGACACCTTTTCCCTGGCCAGACTGGAGGGTCTTCGGTTTAACTCACAGTCAAGGGCAGGAACCCGAGCTGCAGACTCAATCCCTGGCCCAGATGGGAGTGCGTGCAGGAGGCAGCCAATAGATGTGTCTCACATGAATGTTTCCCATGCGCTCTCTCCATCTTCCTCCCCTTTTCCTTCATCCCATTCTCTCTAAAAATCAATGAGAAAATGTCCTCGGTGAGGATGAACAACAAGACTGAGATCTCTGACTAATGTCTTTCCTACTTATTTTCTATTCTTTCTGTAATTCTTCTCGCTAACCTCTCCTTCAAATATTTAGACTATCTGAACTGATTTTGTGACTGTCAAGATTTCATTCCATGTTTAAGGCATACACAGATTTTGAGATTTATAACTGAAACAGATTTTGAATGGCAACCATTTGTTTGGTCTGAATTTTTAGTGTAGTTCTCCGTGTGAAACAGAAATAATCAATTTAGGAATTCACATACATACTAGTACATACACGCTTACACCTTTCTCCATCCTCCGCACACACGCACACACATTCCTACCCAGGTGATGCAGGTAGAAGCCGGAAAGGTAGTCAAGTGGTCGCGTTGTCCAGGCAGTTACGTTAGTGATGATGACTACCGTTCTTTATAGTTTTCTGTATTTTCCGAAACCTCCAGCCCCGATGCATGTTCCATGTACATAATCACAACTTAATGACATCGCAAATCTGTCTCATGGAATGTTTTCTTGACAGAAAAAGAGAACTAGGTAGATTCTCAAAGTGAATGAACATTGAGAAGAGATCTATACACAGAGAGAGAGGCTATGGAGAGGCACGTGGACCCTGGGTCGGAGGAGGGAGAGTTGGTAGCCAGTTTCCGTCATGTGACAGGAAACATCTAAATTATAATTCAGGCAGTAATTATGCACACCGTAGTCACGATGCATTATCAAATAAGGCAGCCGTCACATCTATATTACTTAGAGACAACGTTCAGTGCTAAGTTCAAGTTAAACAAAATTAGGTAAATGGTGTTCTCAGCGGTTATATTAAACGACTGCCTCAAGTTCAACTTCAGACCAGAGCGCTTACAGCCGCCTGCACTCCCAGCAAGGAAGGGTTTTACTGCAAAAAGCGCCCAAGACCAAGCTGTAATAGCACAGATAGAAATAGCACGGAAACTTCCCGATAGACAGACACTACCAGGATCACCTGGGTTAACCTTCCGAGGGCAAATTGCATCTGCTGTGATAACTGCTAAACATCCCCGTGGCCTAGAAAATTTTCTCATCAAACACGTACAAAGGGAACGCGCAGGTATAGATTCTCCGTGCCCACGGCCTCGGGAACACATCAGTGCGCGCGGTACTTAAGAACCAACTGGAAGATGCTTCTGTCAATACAAAGCCAGGCCACGCATCAGAGGGAAACTCCGTGCGGTTTATTTCACTTCCGTAGGGGGATCGTTCAAGGGCAAGTTCTAAAAGAATGATTCCCTGGAGCACTGGTGCCCCTGAGAAAAACAACAAGAAAACCAGATGACTTTGAGAAAAGTCTGCGTATCTACTGGGATGGTTTTGGATTATGTTGCAAATAGAAGCAAAGAGTACATTTTAAATTATATACATGCTAGAACATGAGGGAAACTTTACCTTGCTTAGGTGGCCATAATAATCTGGCCACTCAATATCTATCTATACATATATGTATTTATATATCTATAGATAGAGAGATGTGCCTAAGCAACAAATGACAGTTCGACCAGTTGCTAGGATGTGCACTGACCACCAGGGGACAGATGCTCAACACACAGGATTGGGCTCCCTCTTGTCTGGATCGGACCAAAACCAGCTATCCGATATCCCCTGAGGGGTCCCAGATTGCAAGAGGGTGCAAGCCAGGTCTAGGGACCCCACCGGTGCACAAATCTGTGCACCAGGCAAATATATATGCTAATTAGACCAGACGTCCTTCCGGATGTTTTTCCAGACGACCTTCTGGACAAAGCCGGGGCTGCGAGGGCCGAAGCAGGCCACCACGGCTGTGAGCACCAAGACTCTTGCACAAATTTTGTGCATCAAGCCTCTAATACACATATGGCATTTATCTTTATTTTTCACTAAATGTCCTTCCTTCCCATTTTACCAGAGAACGGAACATAAACACGAAGATCTGGAGTCCCTTTCCCATGGACGTGGGGGAAAACGGAGGCCCAGCTATCCTGACTTCCTGTGACAGAGGTTTCGGGGTGCCGACAAGCTTCCCAAGAGACTGGTCCCGAGTTTTTTGTTGTTTGTTTTATTACCAAATCTGCTGCATAGGATGGAACCACCATTATATGTATTTTCATATCTTGGAACAACTTCTACTTAGCATCTTTCCAACCTTCTCTCCAAGCTTACACACCCCCGTCCAATAATCATCTCTTGAATTCTGTCTTTAAAAATGGGCCCAAGGATGAAAGTTATCAGCATTCACTCATAGCGCCCATGTAGAAAGGTAATGTAATGACTTTTCAGTTCTTTTTCTATTTCTACTTTTTAAATAATCATATCCCAGGGAATGTAATGAGGGAATGCGGGTGCCACTCTGAGATAAATAATACCTTATTTTGTAGATAACCAGGGTGAGCTCAATTACCTTTGTTCAGAAAGTTCAGATTTAATAAGAAGTAGATGCAGATGTAGAGTTTCTATCTCTGAGCCGCAGTTTTGTAGAAATCTGCCAGCTTTCCTCAGCAGTTAACTCCACCCAAAGGCATACCGATTCGGGGCTAAATGTCTCCTCTCCTTTCTGCCTTGGTGTGGGCACCGAAATAGCCCGTCGAGAAATGAAAAGTGCAAAGTTATTTCGGGGGTCTAGTGACATTAAGTGGGATTTTCAATTTTAGAAATTCTACTTAGGATTTTTTTTTTAAGTATAAACATCTGCTTACTGCTCAGTAGAAAACTAATAATATCCAAACTCATAAAATAATATGCTCTAAAAACTCATATGCAAATGGAAATTTTCAGGGCACCCTCATACATTGTAATAAGAGCCCTTTGCTGGTCATTGAGAGACTCGGCTGCACTTCATGGTGTAATCGCCCAGGGAACTGCTTATGGGCCTGTCGGCTCCTCCAGCAAAAAGATTGCCTTTTTAATGGGAACACCGCAGGCTCGTGCTTCTCTTCAGCGGCAGCGCCCAATTTTAACCCCATCGCTGGGTTCTGACCTGGCACCCGACCCTCCCAGGACTCAGCTGGCCTTTGATTATGGAACTCGGTACCTGTTGGTGACCCTGGTGCCTGGGACATGAGCAAGTTACCTACGTGAGTCTCCACAGGCATCAGCTCTCTCTGGTGCTCGTTGCTCTGGAGTTCAGACAGAGAACAGAATGCGAGGCCCGGTAGACACCCCCATCCACGCAGCAACAGCCCCGGGAGGTCCTTTCGTGGCTCATTATTCCTAGTATTTCGTAGCTCCTCAAACTCTCCTCCAGATGAAAGTTTCTTAGGCATGGTACCCTAACATTCTCTGTAATTAGGTTTCATTTCTGAGAAGCCTGATCTTTTCCATAAACAGCACGTATGGAATCTTGCAGCTGCCATGACTGCCACAAGAATGTTGCATGTTAAGCTTGACGGCGGGTTAGATCTAAGTACACCCTGTCCGTCCTCGGAGGCGCAGCTCAAACACCAGCACCGCGACGAGCAGGCGATGCTGGGCCCCCCGGGGGAGAAGGTCTCCTTCGGGGTCCCCATCTGCTCTGTTCCCGCGGTGCTGCGCTCGGCCTGCCTGGCGATGATCTGTTGACATTTCTGTCTCATCCACCTTATCTGCTTCCCCGAGGCCCCGGTGACGGGCGCAGAACAGGCCAGAGATAAATATTTGCTGAACAAGTGAATTTCAATGTGTCCAGATTTCAGAATGGAGGCTCCTCTGATTCAATGTCAAGACAGACCTGGAGGGAGGCGGGTACACGAGCAGGTTCTGTAAGTGTCCCTGAGAAGAGCGGGCTGCAGTGCACGTGCTTGCTAATTCTGGATGTTTTATAAAAAGAACCTCGTGCTGAAACCGGTGTGGCTCAGTGGATAGAGCGTCGGCCTGGGGACTGAAGGGTCCCAGGTTCGATTCCAGTGAAGGGCATGTACCTTGGTTTGCGGGCACATCCCCAGTAGGGGGCGTGCAGGAGGCGGCTGATCGATGTCTCTCTCTCATCGATGTTTCTGGCTTTCTATCCCTTTCCCTCCCTCTCTGTGAAAAAATCAATAAAATATATATATATTTTTAAAAAAGAACCTTGTTTTGTTTGTTCATGTATGTGTGGTTTTTTTGTGTGTTAATCCTCACCAGAGAATATTTTTTCATTGATTTTTTTTTTTGAGAGAGAGTGGAAGGGAGGGAGGGAGAGAGAAAGAAACATCGATGTGAGAGAGACACATGGATTGGTTACCTTCCACACGTGCCCCACCAGGGCCGGGGATCGAACCTGCAACCCAGACATGCGCCCTTGACTGGGAATCAACCCCTGGACCCCTTGGTGCACAGGCCGACGCGCTAACCACTGAGGACACGGCCAGGGCAGTGCCCGGTTTTCAGGGCTGCTTTGCTAAACGGTCACGCTCTTGACGCGGCTTCCTCATTTTAGGCCTGGGCTTCTGAGCTGTTCCTGCCTTGGCCTCAGGCGTAACAGACAGAGGGACGTGCCCGTTTCTTTCAGGAAGTACACAGACGCCTGTGCCCACTTTTACTTTGGGGGGCCATTGGCAGCACTGCCCTCTTGCAACCACCACACCTCCAATACTCTTACAGCAGAGAGCATACGAGTGACCGGAGTTTCCGGTGTGTGAATTTGCAGCACCGAGCCTCCTGGCGTGAAGTCGCTTTTCCCGGCCCATTCCCTGGTCCCCAGCCCCCTCCTTCCCTCCCCTGCCGTGAGGCTCTGTCTCCTGTTCTCCATTAAGCCTTCGGCATAGGCAGTCTGCTTCAGCACTTTCTCAGGAAGAAGGAAAGGCAGCTTGCTCCCCACAACGGCAGTTAACCTTCACTTTTCAGATGAAATAAGTGCAGACATCTGTGCTTTGTCATCAAAAAGGCACACGGTGTCATTTCCCTAATTGTTATCTGCTCCTCAGCCTCGGGTTAAGGATTCGCTTGCCTTTGTACCACCTTGACAATCCAGTCCCACTTCCCCACGGCCTGAGGAGGATCAGCCCCTCCCGTTAGCTGTGTCTGCCTCAGAGACGCCGTCTACGGCCGGGATCGGACCACCCTCCGCGGTAAGTTTACATGGAAACTCTTTCTCATGAAGAAGATCTGTGTCCCCTTTGTCCTCGGGAAGCGGTAAGAAGTGAGCACATCGGCCCAGAAGGCTCACCCCACCACACGGATGCCAGCTCTCAGCATCACTCTCAACCTCTAAAACAGGCGGTGTTGTCCCCGACTCCCAGAGGGCAATACCCTACCGGAGGGAAACGCGTGCCTAGAAGCTTCGGATAACGGAGAAAAGGAGAGAAGAACGTGCTGGATTTTTGTTCCTCCCAACACCCCAAAACTGGACTTTTGGTTGACCTGAAAGTCTCACTGGCTCTTCAATGCCTGGGAAGTCGCAGAGGGGCCCTGGCTGCTGCACTGGCTCTGAGCAGACACTCCTTCCTCATGACACGCATGGGCCGCCACAGTGACCGTTCTCATCGTGAGCATCACGCGGAGCCCAGAGCGAACCAGGGCCCGCCAAGTCCCAGGGCCCAGGCCACGGTCTGAGCAGATTTCTAAGTGACACAAGTGGGCCTTCTGGGACGGAGGAAAAGGGGGAGCCAGCGTGGCAGGCCACTAGGGCCAGGACACGTAGTGACCCAAGACCATCTGCCAACAGGTTGGGGACCAGGGGCTGGTGGTGGAAGAGCGGCTCTCTCCCTGACAGCTGAGCCCCAGGCAGCGCAGCGCTCAGCCCACCAAGCGGTCGCCTCCTGGCCCCTGCAAACACCTCCACGCGATGGTACCCCAGATGGCCCCGCTCAGCGGAGTCCTGTCTGGAATGTTAGCCCTCCCCCTGAGCAACAACGGGCTGGTCAATAGAGAGAGTGACATGTTGAGAATGAAGGCGGGAAAAACAAACAAACAGCATGGCTAGTCCTCCTGGTGAAAGAGAGAAAAAAGCTATCCAACACTGAGTGACACCATTGCCATGACAGAAACCTCCTGAGCGCGTCACCCAGACCACGATTTAGTGGGAGGGTAGGATCAGGCCCACCTGTCCCGGTTAGGTGAAATCAGGAACAATGTACGAAAGTCCTTCCTAACTGCCCTCAAAACTCAATATATTCCACAGGAAGGTCCATGATGCCATATGCATCCATCAAGTCAACTTCACGTTTGTACCCAAACAAGCACCCATATTCATCCAATGCCAACGCTAGGAACTCAGGCCGTGAAATGGCAAATCCGACGTAACCAGCGCAGCTGCCTTATGAGGTAAGTGGGACTCTGCACCCAGTTTTCCAGACGAGGAGCCCGAGCCTTCAAGAGTCAAAATGAAGACCTCGCTGTGGACTGGAAGCCACGCTGACTGGAAGTCACGACCTGGTGATTTCTCTCACTTATGACTCACCCGGTGTCATAAATACAACTGCCCGGTGAATGCAGCATCCCTCCAGTGTCTGGGTGTGCCAGAGCCGAGGACTGACAGCACGGCCTCCTGGCCACCCCGGGTCCACACCCCAGCCCCCCGAGCGCCCTGTCCAGACCCTGGTCCAATGAGCGGAGAATGCTTTCCATTCTTTCTTCTTTACCTTCCACAGAACCATGCAACTACAGGAGGCATCTAAAAGTATTCATTGCAACTCATCTTGTTAGTCTTCTACTGTATTTCTAAATCTTATTCCTCCTAAAAATTGTAAAAAATAGCTACATACCCAAAAGAGGTTTGGCTCAGTGGATAGAGCATCGGCCTGTGGACTGAAAGGTCCCAGGTTCGATTCCGGTCAAGGGCACGTACCTTGGTTGCAGGCACATCCCCTGTAGGGAGTGTGCAGGAGGCAGCTGATCGATGTTTCTAACTTTCTATCCCTCTCTCTTCCTCTCTGTAAGAAAAATCAATAAAATATATTTTAAAAATAGCTACATAATTTTTAATCACAAAAAAACATTTCTTGTAAGCGTACTATTTTTTGCAACATTACGATGCTTCCAAGTGCTATAGCATGTCCAAATCCCTGAGCCACATATAGCCAGGGAAACTCTAACCGGTGTAATTGTGGATCGATAGAAACTACAAGTCCTGCTCACTGCACCCACGCAGGGAAAGCAGGGGCATTTGGTGGGAGGAGCTTTCCTGACTGGAGGGCGGGTCTGGGTACCACACGGACCTTCCTGTGATGAGCCCATCACTGGCCTCAACCTCAACTACACACCGGCCCTGGCGCCAAGGTCACCTTCCTCCTGGTGCCCAGGTCTCCTTCACGCCTTCATCCCCCAAATCCTCTGTGCTCCAGAATCCTGGGTTTATCCTTCACTCTCCGAAACCCTTCTCCGCCGCCTCCCCAGCCCTCCATCCTGTTATTTTTCCTGTCAGCGGCTCTGCCAGGTAGGGCTGGGGTCAGACCGTGCTGGGGGAGGGGGACTAGGGGAGTCTCCTGGCAGTCTCTGAGGAAATCTTATCTGCGGAATTGAGTTAATGTCACTTGTCTTTTGGACAGAAGCCCAGAAGCCGGTGGACAGCAGGGTCTTGTAGAAGTAATGCAATTCTCCCCAACGGAAAGCCGCAATAAACGGAAATAAAAGGCAGTGTTTGCGGAGCCAGGGCGACCGTAAAAATGTATTTACTCCACCCGGTACTTAATTTTAAGAACATTTTCTCATCTGTATTTCCTAAGCAGGGCTTTTGGAAGTGGGATTTCCATCGCTCTCTTCCTGGCCCCCCTGTGTGTGCTGAGACCCTCTTTGATGGGCCACGGCTCCATGGTAACGGGGTCTCAGACATCAGCACGGGCTGGAACTCTCTGAGTGTCCTCCCAGCTCAGGAAAGCAGGAGGGGGGCTGGGAAAACCCCACCCAGGCGCCCCACCTTCCTTGGGGTGACATCCTGAGGGAGAAATCCCACCCTGTGAGGTAGTTGGGAGGGAAAAGGAACACGAGTCAAGTGCAGCCCAAGCTTGCAATGCGAAGGAGCTGGTTCTGGGGTTTCCAGGTTGGAAATGAATCCTTTGTTTCAGCTCCCCGCAGAGATGAAAAATTCACTTCTCATTCAACAGCGCCGCGAAGAACTCTCTCCCGCTAAGCCCCGTTTTCCAGCACATACGGAAATAGGCTCATTCATGCCCTCACTCGGAATTCACTGGGGTGCCCCCAGCTTGCAAGCAAAGCCCTCAGTAGGCAGTGTCCCGGGCTGTGGGATTGATAGAGCCGATCTCTGTGAAAAGTCCCGTACGGTGTAGCCAGACAGTGGAATAGCGTTCAACGCGAAGGAAGAAATGAGCTTTCGAGGCGTGACAGGCATGGAGACACCGTGGATGCATAGACTGAGGGCGAGAAGCCCATCTGAAAGGCTGCCTGCTGCACGAGCCCATCTGGGTGAGCTCCCGGAAAAGCAAGTCCATGGAGACAGGAAAGCTCAGTGGTCACGGGGGCAGGGGGCAGAGGCAAAGCACCGAGAATCGTTAGGGCCGTGGATATTATGCTCTAGGATATTATAATGATGGACACGTGCATTACATATGTGTCCAACTGGGTACGGTATCAAGAGTGAACCCTGATTTAAAATATGGAATTTGGGTGGCTGTGGTGTCAATGTAGGTTCATCCCTGGTTTAAACACACAGACACACACACACACACACACACTATTCTGGTTAGTGATGTTGGTCATCGAGACTTCATGTGTGAGGGCAGGGAGTAGATGGGAAATCTCTGTACCTTCATCTCAGTTTTGTTAAACTAAAACTGCTTTAAAGGATAGTCTTTGAAAAAAATGTGTCTATGCTAATAATGAGTTATCAGGAAAGAAACTAAGAAAACGATTCCATTTACAATTACGACAAAATAAAATAAGGTACCCAGGAATAAATTTGACCAAGCAGTAGAAGACCTGTACTCAGAAAATTATAAGACGCTGAAGAAAGAAGTTGAGAAAGATACAAATAGGTTGGAGCATATACCATGTTCATTGATAGGAAGAATTAACATTAAGATGCCCATACTATCCAAAGCAATCTATAGTTTTAATGCAATTGCTATCAAGATACCAATGGTGTATTTCCCCAAAACTAGAACAAATATTGCAAAATTCTATATGGAGCCACCGAAAAAAAAACTCAAATAGCCTCGGCAATCTTGAGAAAGAAGAACAAATTTGGAGGTATCACACTAACTGATGTAAAACTATACAAGGTCATAGTAATCAAACAGGCACATAGGTAAATGGAGCAGAATAGCCCAGAAATAAACCCGTGCCTTTATGGTTAAGTGATAGTAGACAGAGAAGCCAAGAACATACAATGGAGTGAAGATAGGCCATTCAGTAAATGGTGTTGGGAAAACTGTACAGATATATGCCAAAATAAAAATAAAGCTAGACCACTTCCTTATACCTTACACGGGAATAAATGCAAAATGCATGAAATACTTAAGACTGTAAGCCATAAAAATCCTGGAAGAAAACAGGCAGTAAAATCAGAAACATTTCTTATAGCAGTATGTTTTTTTTAGATTTTTACTCTTTCTATGGTTGATTTTCAAATCTGGAAATAGTTTTCATGATATTATTGAATACTAGAATTTATTGCGACTATGTTGGACTTCTCTAGAGATAGAAAAAGTTAAACATTTCCAAGTAATATAGAGATGACTCAAATGAATTAAACGGTGAAACCCAAGCTAAAGATGGGCTATTTGCAACTACTTTTTACTTCTTAATAAACTTACATTTGACTCCACCTCTTAAGGGGGCATTAATGTGTCAACTAGTGAAATAATATAAAAGTTCTATAACATAAAACATAAAAATAAAGAGAGTAAGTTTATCATTTCTTATTTGGGGATAGAATTTCATAGTGAGGGTGAGAATGGAATCACATTTTTATTTCTTAATCCGTTTTTAACTCCTTATTCTCCCATGAAAACTGAGCATTTACATGTATTCTAAATATTTCTTCAATAAATAATACTCTTGGGTCCAGAGAACATGCTAACACCTGGCCTCCTTTATCATCTATATGCTGATGGCTCTCAGAGGCAGAGAACATGCTAACACCAGCCTCCTTTATCATGTATGTGATGTGTTGATGGCTCCCAGATGCAGAGAACATGCTAACACCTGGCTGATGGCTCTCAGGTACAGAGAACATGCTAACACTAGCCTTACAGAGAACATACACTAGCCTCCTTTACCATCTATGTGCTGATGGCTCTCAGAGGCA
>JAAGEH010000337.1:5405681-5421875 GCA_011751065.1 Lasiurus cinereus
ACACCTGGCTGTGACTCTCAGGTACAGAGAACATGCTAACACCTGGCTGTGACTCTAAGGTTACAGAGAACATGCTGACACCTGGCTGTCCCACCTCCTCTAAAGAGGACAGAGTCACAACTAATGGAGGTTCTGAGGGACGAGGAGAGGAGGTCATGGGAACATTCAGCGCTAAGGTCAGAGGGCAGGACGTGGCTTTGGGGTTCCCGGGGTTCCGGAAGGGAGTCTCCTGGCAGTTTCCACGCTTAATCGGGCGGGGGTCCTGTCTGCTGTGGGGGGACGAGGGAAGAAGGCCCCGCCGGGTGGCATGCAGCAGGACTTGATTAATGAGTCCCGGGCCCGCTAATGGAGAGCCGTTACGATGCTCTCAGCGTTTCCCGCTTTTCTTGCGCTAACATTTCTTTTTGAAAGATGCACAACTGGCCTTCGCGTCTGTCCTGCGCCGATTTCTTCCGCGAAGCCAGACTGCGGGTGATGAGTCAGGGACCCTCATCTACATATAACCCCCTCCCGCAGCGGCGGGCACCTGGGCTGACAGGTGGAACGCATGACCAGACACCGCCGCCTGCACCAGCGCACCTCAGACACAGAACCAGCCCGGAAGCCCTGGACCACGCCGGCCCCCGTCCCGCCCGGCCTCACCGCGGCTGCCCCGCGCCCTGCTGCCCGGGTCCGAGCCCCGGCCGCCTTCTCCCGCCCCCAGCTCACGTTCCTAACCTGCAGCCGGCTGTCCCCGCCCTCTCTACCCTCTTCCTAGCGTGTTGTCCCCACGCCGGTGCTCCTTCCTGCGATTGCGTCGCTCTTTCCTGGCTGCATCCTGCGTTTCTGCCAGCCTCAAGCTCAGGAACATCCACATTCCCTTTAGCGCCCTTTTCTGTGTCTGCTTTTAATATTTTATTGATTTTTTTACAGAGAGGAAGGGAGAGGGATGGAGAGCTAGAAACATCGATGAGAGAGAGACATCCATCAGCTGCCTCCTGCACGCTCCCTACTGGGGATGTGCCCGCAACCATGACCGGAATGGAACCTGGGACCTTTCAGTTGCAGGCCGACTCTCTATCCACTGAGCCACACCGGCCAGGGCTTTAGCATCATTTTACCTTCCCGCACGGAGAGCCCTCGCCTGCTCCAACCCGCCCCCCGTCTGCTGAGAAGCGTGTAAGTTAGCGTGCGGCCCGTGGCTAATTATTCCGGGATTGACTGTCCGATTGACAGATGCCCGGGCCTCCTCTTCCCTCCCCCACCGCCGTCTTCCGGCCCCGGCATTTCCTCTCTCTGCTGGGAACGCGCGGAGGGGACGGGAGGGAGGGAGAGGCGCATTGATCAATTCTGATCACTTGGAGCAGCTTCCAGAAAACGATCCGATAGGAGACAAGGTCGGGAGGATCGGCTCAATGGAGATTTATACACTGTCCGTGCACGTCATTATCCGGGCTATTTCTGGTCACCGTTTAGCGAGGATGATGGGAAAGAAAACAAGCAGACAAGGTGGGGAAAATGAGACAATTTCATTTTTAAAAATGAGGCGTGTGTGAGAACTAAGGAGAGAGAGAGCTGGGAGAGAGAGAAAGGGGGGAGAGAGAGCTGGGAGAGAGAGAGAAGGGAGGCCTCAATGTGGCCCAACTAAAGGCTGAGGCTGCCCCGGGTCTGAAGCAGCTGCTCTGTGTCTACTGCGGGGAAACAGCAAGTTGACAGACAGACAGACACCATGAGGACAGGGGGGAAGGGGCTGATTCCGTAGCACACCACAGACTGGAAACCAGCACGCTGGCTTCCTGACCTGATCCTTTTAAAAAGGATCTTCCTGCCAAAACCAGTTTGGCTCAGTGGATAGAGCATCAGCCTGTGGACTGAAAGGTCCCGGGTTCGATTCCGGTCAAGGGCACGTACCTTGGTTGCGGGCACATCCCCAGTAGGAGTGCAGGAGGCAGCTGATCGATGTCTCTCTCATCGATGTTTCTAACTCTCTATTCCTCTCCCTTTCTCTCTGTAAGAAATTAATAAAATACATTTTTAAAAGGACCTTCCTTTTAACATTTTTCTAAAAACATGTTTTTCTTGGTTTTTAGAGAGAGAGGAAGGGAGAGGGAGGGAGAGAAACACCAAAGATGAGAAGCCTCGAGAGGCTGCCTCCCGCACACCCCCGACCGGGGATCGAGCCTGCAACCCAGGCCTGAGCCCCGACCCAGGGTCCAATTAGCAACCTCTTGGTACGTGGGACGACGCTCCGCCCCCTGAGCCACACCGGCCGGACTAACTTCTTCTCCGTTCCAGTAGATGAAGGCCACCGAAGCGGCCACGTTCTCCACAGGCCACAGACACACCCACACCCACACTCCGGGGCACCGAGGGGGCACTTTGCCAATCTCAGAAGGACCGGGGGGCCGGTCTTTCTTCAAGAACTCGGCCCGAAACACCGAGATCTGGGGAGCCCCGGGCGCATTGGGGAGCAGCCGCTGTTGGCTGTGGAGGACTGGGGGAGGCGGGTCCCATCCTGACACCCCTGGACTGCTGCCCGTGTGCAGGGTCCCGCTGCCAGGGTGCAGCGTCCCGAGAGCAGACAGGCATTTCTGCGCCCCTAGGAAGGGGGCGGAGGAAGCGGCCTGCGTGTTCAATGCGTGGAATGCGTTCCCCTCAGGCGCTTTCCTGAATCCACGAACATGAATATGAACATGAACAAGAAGCACCCTCCCCGCCCCGCCCCATCCAGCTTCTCCATAGACAGTCCCATCCCCGTGGGATGTTTCGATGGCTTTGGTGGCGGGAGAAGTTTCTAGAGCTATTTTGGTATCTGCATCCGGCAGGTGCTCCTTTGAGCTGCCCTGCGTCTTCCTGAGGAGGCACTGAACGTCGTACTCCACGCCCATTGGGTGACAGTCACATGGGGGGCACGGAAATGGGCAGGCGGGGGGCCGAAGAGGTCGCCCCGAAGGCGCTGTGCTCCCGGGTCCCCTCACTGTTCCGACAGCTCCTCCCTGGAGCAGCAGCTACTCCCTAACACGCTGGGACGGGTAGTTCAGTGGGCAGATGACCGGCCTCCTCCTCAGAGGATGTCCCTCCGGCCGAATCCAGGCAGCCAGTCTGTCCCGGTGGAAACTACCCTGTGGGCCGGACCTCGGACCCTGCCCCTGGCCTCTGGGCTGTCCCTCTGCCGGGGCTGTAACGTCGCGACTGCTGTAAGCGGAGAGCACTAACCCTCTCTCCTCACTGGCCGAGACACGGAAGAGGCGGGTGTCTCGGCAAACAGCAACAATGGAATGGTCCAGGGCACCCCTCTTATCTGACCACATTCAGCACCAGCATCTCAACCTGATACTGTGGACGCTTCACACAGGGTCCTATGGACACGGTTAAAGACCCATCATCACATGTCAGGTGTACGGAGTCCCTCCTTATCCCTGGGGGGTACGTTCCAAGACCCCCAGTGGGTGCCCGACACCGCACAGAGTACCAAACCCCACGACACTGCTTTCCCTAGACATCACCCCTAGGATACAGTCTGACGGACATTGGGCCAGTAGGAGGTTAGCAACAATAGCTAATAATGATGGAGAACAATAGTAATAATGTGCTACAGTAAGTTATGTGAAGGTGGTCGGTCTCTCTCTCTCTCTCTCTCTCTCTCTCTCAGAATACCTCACTATATGTGGACACGCTGGACAAAGCAATGATCCACATCTTGGCTTGGACGGAGCAGAGCAGTGTGAACAGGGCCCGCCACTTAAAATTCATGAGTTGTGGAGTTCTGGAATTGTCTCTTTAATGTTTTCACGCCTCAGTTGCCTGGGGGTAACCGGAACTGCAGGAAGGAGCCCACGGATAAGGCAGAACTGCTGCACATCTGGGACTCTGCCCAAAAGCTATCTGGCGACAGACAGCTGGGAGGACAATTTTCCCTGAACTGCATTTCCACAGCGCGAAACACACGAACAACCGCCACCGCAGACACAGCTCTGCTCTCACGGCCCAGCCCTGGACCTGGCTGTGCGCACACAGGCCCGGCAACTGTCCCTCAGAACTGGGGTTCTGCCCCGGCCCGGGTGGCCCACTTAGCTGGAGGGGTCCTGTGCACCAAGAGGTGCTGGTTCAGTTCCCCGTCAGGGCGCCTGCCTGGGTTGCATGCTCGGTCCCCAGGAGGGGGCTTGCAAGAGGCAGCTGATCGATGCTTCTCACTTATGTGTTTCTCTCCCTCCCTCTCCTCTCCTCTTTTTTTTTTTAATATATTTTATTTATTTTTCACAGAGAGGGAGGGAGAGGGACAGAGTCAGAAACATCGATGAGAGAGAGACATTGATCAGCTGCCTCCTGCACACCCACCACTGGGGATGTGTCCGCAACCAGGATACATGCCCTTGACCGGAATCAAACCCAGGACCCCTCAGTCCGCAGGCTGATGCTTTGTCCACTGAGCCACACCGGTTTCGGCTCCTCTCCTCTCCTCTCTTTAAAAAAATAAAAACATATCAAGCGAGGAGGCCTGCGTGAGGAGCAGCAGCCTAAGGAGACCATCCGTTCCTCTTGGCGAGGGACCATCACTCCGGGGCTCTCTGAAGGTCTTTGGTCCAAGTCGATTCCTTTTCTTTCTTTTTTTTTTTTTTTAATATATTTTATTGATTTTTTTACAGAGAGGAAGGGAGAGAGATGGAAAGTCAGAAACATCGATGAGAGAGAGACATTGATCAGCCTCCTCCTGCACACCCCACAGTGGAGATGTGCCCACAAGCAAGGTCCATGCCCCCGACCAGAATCGAACCTGGGACCTTTCAGTCCGCAAGCCGACGCTCTATCCACTGAGCCAAACCGGTCTCGGCCCTGTTCTCCATTAAAACCCGCGGGCCACTGCCACACAGCCCTCCGGACTGTGGAGAAAGAAGTTTGCTTCGCTCCGCTTTCGGTTATTTTTACGTCGAAAGAGTTAATTCTCACCGGAGTGATGCCACAGTAAACGAGAATCAACTCATTCACTAACTCACAACAGAGGCTGCGAGATCATCTTCATTTTAAACACCCGGAGCATCTGCAATATGTAGCCTACAGCACTGGTTCTCAACCTTCCTCAGGCCGCGACCCTTGCATACAGCTCCTCATGGGGTGGTGACCCCCAGCCATGAAATGTTGCTACTGGGATGCATCGTGATGTCAATATCTGCATTTTCCGAGGGTCTTAGGCGACCCCTGTGAAAGGGTCGTTCGACCCCCAAAGGGGTCGCGACCCACAGGTTGAGAACCACTGGCCTAGATGCTGAGTAGCTGTTCCGGGATTTGAAGGCACCGGTTGAATTGTGCGACGTCTTCTATGAGCTATACTATAGACATGTGTGTAAAGCAGTGTTTTCTTTAAGATCGCATTTCCTCACACAGTAAAAGCCCCCACCCAATAGCGAGTCTGTTTCACTGTTTTACCCACACACGCTCCCGGAGCCGGCCTCCGAGGTCTCTCCCCGGAGAACCAGTTTGTGACAAAGCCGTCCCCATGTCCGCACCGCTGCCTGCCGTGGTGGCCGAGAGCCAGGTGCCTGTCTGAGTGGCGCTGGCACCGTCTCAGCCCCTCCCTCCCACCGGCTCTGCCCTGCCAGGCGCCCGGCCGTGCGGGTGCGGGTGTGGGTGTGTCAGTGACAGGGATCCACTGCTGCCCATTGGTTAGAAAGTGGCCGGGTTCCCTCCTCAGACCCAGCAGGACAAGAAGTGGCAAACCCTTCCTAAGCTTCGATTCCGGTTGAGGGCACGTACCTTGGTTGCGGGCACATCCCCAGTAGGGGGCGTGCTGGAGGCGGCTGATCGATGTCTCTCTCTCATCGATGTTTCTAACTATCTCTCTCCCTTTCTCTCTGTAAAAAATCAATAAAATATATTTAAAAAACAAAAAACCAGGCCGGGGTTCTCTGCGTCTGGACTGCCTTGAATGTCATCGCTGACGCTGTCATGCACCTGCCCGCCCGGGTGAGACTCTCCCGAGGAAGTGGTGGGGTCCCCATGTCCTCCTCTTCCCTGTCCCCCGAGTGCTTCCAGCTCAGAGCAAGGCTGAGCCACGTTGGCATTCGGGAAGCTAAGTGCCCAGGGGAGGTCCTGTCGCTGAATTAGAAGGAACTTGGGATTAGTTCTCCATGCCAGAGACGGGAAGGGGGTCCCCACGCCAGAGATGGGCAAGGGGTCCCCACGCCAGAGACGGGAAGGGGTGGTGTTTAAGAAAGCACATACTGTGGTTCCCCTGGGGCTGCAGAGACCGGAACATTCGCCATGGACAAAGACAGGCGCCTAAGACAAACCTTTGCCCTGTCTCTGTCTCTGCAGGTGTGGCAGGACGGGCAGGCAGCAGGAGAACCAACGTCAGCCTTGTTAATTCAATTAAAAATAAAATAACTGCCCAAACCGGTGTGGCTCAGTGGATAGATCATCGGCCTGCCTACGGACTGAGAGGTCCCAGGTTCGATTCCGGTCAAGGGGATGTACTTTGGTTTTGGGCAATCCCCAGTAGGGGCCGTGTAAGAGGCAGCTGATGAATGTTTCTGTCTCATCCATGTTTCTCTCTTTCCCTCTCCCTTCCTCTCTATAAAAATATATATATATATTTAAAATAAATAAAAATAACTAACGTTTTTAAAAGAGTCTATTAGAGGTGAAGGTCCAGACGCCTGTGGCTTCCCCTGTGGTGGGGTCCTCCCCATGTCACACCTGCCTCCCAGCCCAGCTCACCCCCTGCCGCTGCCCCTCCCCCAGGCTGCCAGCTCTGCCTTCCAGCCCCCTCTGCCCCCAAAGGTGGTTTAAAATTAACCGTCAACTAACTCCTGCCAGTGTCCGCCCATTAAAAATCTAGACGTCTTACCTTAAATCTCACCTGCGTGCAAATGAGACTTTTCTGTATCTAAACTCAGGTGTAGGAACCTCATTTAGAGACTAAAGTCCCTTCACCACCCCTCCCTCCCCCCGTCCCTCACAGCCCAGGGTCAGGGATCACAGCACCCCTGGCCCTGAGTCCCCACTTCTCCCCGGATTTGCATCCTCCAGCCCCTCAGCTCGGAAGCTGCAGGAGACGGGGCGCCGCTGGCCTTTGACTGGGAGGCTCTCGCTCCCCGGAGGGCTCTGCGGAGACGCACCCCGTCAGCCTTGCAGAATGCCCGGGTAGTTATTGGTCGTGGTGCTGTGAGGCTCACGGATCAGGGAAGAGGCTTTGCGTCGCATATGCCGGGTTTGGCAGGAATACAGGCCCAGCCAAAACGCATGTGCCTTCTCCGCAGCCATGCACCTGACCTTGGGCGTGAGAATAGTCCACTTATTAAATTAGCAGCTGAGGAAAGGTGCCCCGTGTCCCCCAACCCTGTAGGACATCCCTATCCACCTGCCGAGCGGAAATTCTCCGCACCGGGTCACGTGTTTCATCGCACCTATGGAAACCGCAGCTCTGCGCATTATCGGCATTTTTTCAGATCATTTTAAGATGAATGAAATGCCTTCTTTTTCCCCACCCTCTCAAATTCAAAAGTGACATCAAGCAAATGACTGGGTTTTAATTTTCCCTGATGGTATTAATTATCAATACTATCAAATATTGACTCGATACCATTATTTCTAGGATAAAGACATTTTATAATTCATTCTAAGAAAACTATACACAAGAATATATCCTTCAAATGAACTAGAATATTCATTTCCCATATTCAAATATGACTTAGGCAAGACATACATGGAACTTAGCTGACAATATGTTATGCATGGTCAAAAATCTTCATCCAAAATAAAACAGACCCCCCCATAACATATTAACAGTAGCCTGCACCTGAGGTGAAACTTTAGCGAGATAATTACAAGGGAAGGCAGCCTACCTACCTAATTATACTTATTTTAATAACAAAAAGCTCATATAAAGTCTCGTTATAATTATATACCTAAGGTGATCTGTTATCTAGACCTTCAACGTCTTTGCAAAATTAAGAGGCAATAGAAATCAAATTCTCTTTGCTAATAAAGGAGAACAATCACTTTCTTCAATTCATTTCCAGCCTCAGCCTCGGAGTATGAAGTGGGAAGAGATCGGGCCCGTTACCCCAGGTTCTTTCTAACCTGGTTGTGGGTGCAGGCGGTGGGGTTAATTTTTAAGGACCCGGCCCCGGTCAGCCCTGCGGGCTCCAGGCCTGGGGCACGAGCCAGTCCTGGGCAGTGAAGGTCTCGGCCACCTTTCTCCTTGGGTCACTGACTCCTCAGCCGCCCCCAGCCTTCCCACCCCCCCACCTACACAGAAAGGAGCGTCTGAGACTTCCACGGATGTCAAGTTTATGACTGAAAACATATCTTCAAGCCCAGGGCAGACAGAATACAGGTCAGATCCTCAAGAAGATCAGAGTTTCCAAGGCAGACCACACCCGTGACTATAAGTTGGCGCTAACCATTGGGAGCGAAGGGGAAGCAAACAGGATTGGACTGGAACCTGCCGTGTGATTCTGACAATGTCAGGGGGCTCTGCCTGCACATTTCCAAGTTGACAGCGGCCTTTTCTGATATATTGTTCGCTGTAAGGTGTCCAGGCCATCTGCTGGGGGAGGGGGACCAGAAAGTCACCTGTAGGAACGGTGCCACGTAAAGCTTAATGGGAAGCTGATTTTTTACACCGTGTGAAGGTCTTTAAGGGAATCTGACACAGTATTCTTCCCAAGACACATCTGCACATAGTCTGTCCCTTCCAGGAAGAAAACGATGTGTGAGAAAGCGTTGTGTCCGTCTGTATCAACACAAAAGGTAAGCTAGCAATCGGTGCTCACTGTGCTCCAGGCCAGGGGTGGGGAACCTTTTTGCTGCCAAGGGCCATTGGATATGTATAATACAGTGGTGCCTCGAGATACGAGTTTAATTCGTTCCGTCACCTTGAGGCGTGGGAAACCATGAGACGCTCGCGTCGCGGTAAACTGGTGGGTCGTGTGCAGCCGGCCGATCCGCGCGATGACTCCTATCTCAACTGTTGCTCGTATTTCAAAGCAAATATCGCTCGCTCGACGGCTTGTATCTCAAAGATCTCGTATGTTAGGGCACTCGTATCTCGAGGTACCACTATTATTTGCGGGCCGGACAAAATTATCAACTTAAAAGTGAGCTGCTCTATTTGGTCAAACATTTAATTAACTCGCCCTCAATGCCTTGGCAGGGCCAGACCAAAGGATTTCGCAGGCTGATAGGGCCCTCGGGCCAGACTTTCCCCACCCCTGCCCCAGGCACGCAGGTAGAATGGCCTGGGACCTGTTTTACCAGTACAGCACCGACTGGATCCTCTAGAAATGCTTGGTTCAGAGTTGCACTAAATCTTCAGCTAGTACAGATTTTAGCAAGATTAAATGCCTTGAAATTTAAAAAAAAAAGGGGGGGTGGTATGTATTCGCAGGAGTGTGGGAGTCCCTGCCTCCTTGGACTATGAGAATAAGGAGGTTCAAAAGACAAGACTATAGGAAGAAGAGAAAATAAAGCTTCTGAAAGGACCCCACCCAGAATATAACTCAGTGACTGGATTTCAGTGGGTTGGTTCAAGTCAATTTTTAATACTGATTCCATGTTGGAATGATAGTTTGAAAATACTGGGCCACATAAAACATAGAAATAAATATCGTCCTTTAACATTATAAGGAGGCTAACAGAAACTTAACTGACCTGTGAGGCTTGCCTTCGATTTCCCGCAGACAGCACTACCAGGAGCCTGAACCAGCACCACCCTCCCGCGGCCTCTCCCGCTGCGCCCTCGCTTTCGCTTAGATTCGGATGTTCTTTTCGCTCCTTCCCTCCCCCTTGGGAGGCTTTCTGCCTGGACTGTATTCTCTTTCTTCTCTTTCCTAGTTAACTCCTACCTATTCTTCATAGGCATTTGCCCCTCATATAGCCCCCCCCCCCGGGGGGTCTGTCGCGCACACACACACACACACACACACACACACACTCTTTCACTCATACACCCACGCGCTCCCACACACACATTTCTTAGAATATATGGCATTTCTTCTATTAGAAAGCACTATGAAGACAGAGGTTATGCTTTTACGTGATGACTTGGACTTCAATACCTGCTGAATAAATGACCTAATACCAGAAACAAAGTGCTCATATCAGAAACAGTAAACCTACAAAACACTTGTCCATGTACCAAACAGAGTCCATTGCTAATCCAATTAAACTTTACCTAACTTTCTGCACTGGAATACAGTGGTGCCTCGAGATACGAGTTTAATTCGTTCCATAACCTTGAGGCGTGGGAAACTATGAGATGGTTGAGTCGTGGTAAACTGGTGGGTCGTGTGCAGCCGGCTGATCCAAGCACAATTACTTGTACCTCAAATGTTGCTCGTATTTCAAAGCAAAAATCGCTCGCTCGATGGCTTGTATCTCAAAAATCTCGTATGTGAGGGCACTCGTATCTCGAGGTACCACTGTATATCTATTTTCTACCTACCCCCACAGTGGTACCCTAGAAGTGTAGAGCTAGTTATACATCTATAGGGTGTCCCCAAAAAAATGTATACACATTTTGGATAATTACAAGGGCAGTGTTTGTTAAAATATTTTCATTTTCAAAATGTAGTAGAATCTATAGACAATGTGTGAATACATTTTTGGGGGGACATCGTGTGTATATATACATACACACTCTAGATGCCCAGTGCACGCATTCATGCACCAGTGGGGTCCCTCGACCTGGCCTGCGAGATCAGGCCAAAACCAGCTCTCCAACATCCCCTGAGGGGCCCTGGATTGTGAGAGGCACAGGCCAGGCTGAGGGACCCCACTGGTGCACGATCGGCGGGGCTGGGTGGGACATAGGTGGTTGGCCAGCTGGGGAGGGATCACAGGAGGGCTCCAGGGCACGTCCAGCCTGTCTGGCTCAGTCCGGATTGGCTGGAACCCAACAGCCAGCTAACCTCCCAGTCAGAGTGTCTGCCCCTTGGTGGTCAGTGCACACAGTGATCAGCCTTCACAGATCATTAGCATATTACACTTTGATAGGTTGAACGGACGACTGGATGACAAGACATTTAGCATATTAGGCTTTTATTATATAGGATACATATATACATACACACACACATACATGTGTGTATGTGCTTGTGCAACTACTACTTTTCATATTTTCTTGCTAAGATCTAAACAGAAGGATAAACACCTGCTTGTGGCATGGTGATAAGAGCTGCATTACTTATGAAGGTGCCGGAGTAAACACTGTTCTCTGTGGCCAGAGGAGATAGCTCAGAGAATGCTGCTTCATTCTTTAAAACGTCTGTAAACATTCTCAAGTGGAGAGCACACAATTCCCCAACATCTTAATAAATTGTTTGTTTTTCTTTGGGTGAAGTTTGAATCACCTCCCTCTCCATTCCGTTTTAATGTGAACCATTATTTAACCTTGTCGTTTTGCTACCAAATATATACGTGGGGCTGTAAGGCATTACATTCTCCAGACAGCTTCGCCCTGTACCATTAGACACTTAATTAGACACAGCATCTATGTCCGCCACCCGCACTGGAGGAGACTTTTTGAGGTTCACCTGGGGTCACCAACCACAGGCATGCATACTGATCAACACAAAGCACTCCCTGCAAACCACGCAGGCTTCATTCTATTGTGAAGCTCTTCTAACTCACCCAGAGTCACTCTGTCCTTAGTATAAGCACAAGCCTTTAATAATAGAAAGTACAGACAGTTCTCAAATTATATTAGACTTGACATGTCATTTTGTAGTTGACAGTGCCATCTCCCATTTATTTATATAAAAAAAGTTCCGTCATTTCGATGTATGTATGTATGTGCTCTATGTTTTTATTATTTATTTACCACAAATAAAAGTAATTGTTATCTTTTAATTTTTTTCCACCATTTCACTTCATTGCTGATGGGTATGTGATGTAGGTGCCTACTACGCAGGTGGGTTCTGACTTAGGGTGAAAATCGCGTTACATCGCCATAGGAATGCCTCTCCAACGTAACCCGAGTAGACCCTGTACCGCAATAAACCTTTTTTCCTCTGACCGAGGATAGCACTTGCTCCACATAAATTCCAGTTGTACTGATCTCTCTCTCTTTTTTACATGTGTATGTCTAGTTTTTCCAAGACACTTCGGGTTCCTCGAACACGATAGGTGATGGAGTGTTTCACATGCTCCACAAGGCAGCCTGGGCCTTGCCAGAGAATTCCTTCGGTAGGTAACAAAGTGATGAAGTCACAGAAAGATTTACTACAAATACTGTCATAGTTTTTAATATTACCTACACATATTTTTAACTAACATTAGTTTTTATATTTGCTCAAAAGTTCCATGGTTAAAACAGCACATTTTAAAAAATACTTATTTTAATCTAATATACCTAGAGCTACTTCTCTAATAAACTAGATCAAATATAATACGTGGTTACTTGAGTCTATACACACACACACACACACACACACACACACACACTGTATTTTCTGGCATGTAAAACGACTTTTTAACCCAGGAAAATCTTCTCAAAAGTCGGGAGTCGTCTTACAGGGCGGGTATATCCCAAACTCTATATTTTAACAGGAAAAGTTGGGGGGGTCATATTGTACGCTGGAAAATACAGTGTGTGTGTGTGTGTATACATATACACACATACATATATATACACACACATATATATGTATATATATGTATACATGTGTAAATGTATATACATACATACACGTGTGTGTGTGTGTATCTTTCGATAAAAAACATCCAATGGATTTTAGTTGCCCTCTGATATTTGAAGACATTTCAGTGCTGGCAAAACAGTAGGATTTGCAAGTGCGATGCCTCAGGAAACATGAGAGCTCAGATGGGACCTGCTCTGTCCTTTCACAGTGAAGATGCTAGAACCAGGAGGGCGTAAGCTGGGCTCCAGCTGGGTGACATTGCTATCACTTGGCAGGAAAACGGAGAGAAGGGAAGAGTCTGTTTCGGGGGTGGGGCTGGGGGCGGCTGCAGAAGGTGGATGGGCACCCACACGGGCCCCTCCAGGCTGTTCTAACGGCCTCTTACAGGTGCAAGCTAAACTTCCCCCCAAGCCTAACCCACGGAGGACACCTGCGTGAGCTGGAGTTGCCATCTGCACACAGAAATCCAGGTCCCCCCGCCGGTGGGCAGCTAATGAGACTCACCGCAGGGAGACTTAGCACCGAGCACCGTTTTCCCGACAGCGGGGATGTGATGCATCGAACTCTCAAGGGCACCACCTGCTCCCACCTTTGGCAAAAGGAGAAATCTGCCAGAGGGCACGCTGGGAATTAACGGCACGCTTCCTTTTAATCGGGCCTTTCTCCTTAACACGGGAAGCCAAGAACACTGTGTCGTGAAAAATCACGCAGCCCTGGAAGTCGATATTGAATCCGGAGTGCTCGTCAACTAAGAGGAACTTTGGATGTATAGCATCATATCCCACCTCGACAGCATTCTTCTCGTGCTGTGAGATTGCTTTCTTACTCTAAAGCGGGGGCAGAGTGGGGTGAGATGTATAAGAAAATACAATATTATTTGACACGACGGATCAATAAGATGGGACTTCTAAGAGGGCAGTGGAGTGGATGTTTTTGTTTGTGGGAGTTTGCAGGATAACGATGCTGTGAACTTTCAGCGCGTCTTTCTCTGAGGCTTGGGAAGTGCGTTCCGGACACTAATTCATAACATGTCAGTGCACCCCAGGGGTGTATCCCCCTGTTATCATGGACGCTGTCCTGACAGGTAGGAGGAATTAGCATGTGCAAATCTGGCATTCGTTCCTTACAGCTCTTGTCTCTGGATTTTAGTCCTCGCTGTGAGCAACTGAACGGTTCAATGAGAGCCCTAGAGGGTGGGGAGGGCGTGGCCACGTGTTTTACACCCACCTGTCACCCGGACAGGTTAGCCAAGGTAGATCCACTTAGGACGCTATCCTGTTGCTAAGGATGAAGACAGCACCGGGCAGGAGAAGACCCGCCACATGATTTTCCCTTTAAGTATCACTTTCCCCCCCACCCAGGAACCCCCAAACGTTGCCCTAATTAAAAGGTGATGTACAAGTCATGTTTGAATCACTTATGCTTAAAAAATAATACAGTGGTACCTCGAGATACGAGTGCCCTAACATACAAGATTTTTGAGATACGAGCCGTCGGGCGAGCAAGCGATTTTTGCTTTGAAATACGAGCAACATTTGAGATAGAAGTCATCGCGGGGATCGGCCGGCTGCACACGACCCGCCCGTTTACCGCGACTCGAGCGTCTCATAGTTTCCCACGCCTCAAGGTTACGGAGCAAATTAAACTCGTATCTCGAGGTACCACTGTATTGAAAAGCTCTAAGCCAAACCACTAAAAGTAAATAAAATAAAGCAAAGAAAGGCTCCGAGGCATTCTATTCCGTCATTCGCCCACGATGCTTTTCCAAATACCCCCCTGTGTGCCACTGTCTTAGAGAAACAGCCCTGGCAGCTCTGGGCACAGATGGCCGGACTGGGCATCGTGAAGATGGACGGCCTTGGCATCTGGTGGCAAGCCATCTGAAGACTCCGCAGCCTCAGACCCCTGCCCACAGCAACGTCCATCTTCAGAACACTTACAGGAACCCCGGAAAAACACCCCCCTGAAGTCCCCAATGAAACCACTCACACAAAGAATGAAGGACTGACGTGTCTTCCTGCCGACACTCACACAAAAGAAAACAAGTGTGTAGGACAGCGGCCGGCCAGGCCTGCAGAGAAATGCCAGCTATTGAACCGGGGCAAGACGTGTGGCTCCGCGGGGAGCAGCCCTTAAAATGGGCTACACCAGCTTGGCGCTGCCCAGGCAGACAAAGCAGCCTCCTGAACAGCTCTCTCCGGGAGTTAGCGGCTCTCCCCGCACATCTGCCCGCTCAGTTTCCTTCACATTCTGTGAGAGTGATCTTTCCTCCTCTCTCCTCCAGAAGTAGGAGTGAAAACCTTTACTGTACTATCTTCAGTGATAATTATTCGGATATACGTATCAGAACACACATGTATACAATTATTATATATATATACACACTACACACACACACACACATACACTCATCTACCTCTCTCTCTCTCTTCCTATTGATCTCTCTATGTCTCTATTTCTATCCATCCTTTAGACTTTGTCCTCCCTATTTTTGAGGTTTTTAGTGGCCAAGGATGAAAAATTATTTTTGTCTCCTAGTCTGGAACCAACTGAGAGATAGATAAAGAAGAAGATCAAAATGTCAGCTCTATTACTGATAAAGCTGATCAAAGAACGTGACTGATCTGTGTAAACTCAGCGAGCCCTCTGATACCTTCTAATGCCCCCTGATGGGTCGGGTGACCACAATGCTGGCTGCCTGCTCGCCACCTCTCCAGGGAGCTGGGCCTGAAAGCCGAGTGGAGGCACCGAGAAGATCTGGGGCAGGAGGAGCCCCAAGAATGATCTGGGCCCAATTACTTCCTTCTGGTGATCTTTTTATTTTCTTTTTTCTTTTTTTAAATATATATATATATATATATATATATATATGCACACACACACACACAAATATATATTTAATATATACATATAAATATATATTTATATATATTTAATATATACATATATAAATATATATATTTATATATATATTTGTTTAGTGAATGATTATTTCCATTTTGTCACTATTTTGTTGTTTTTTAAACTGATTTCAGAGAAAGGAGGAAGGGGGGGAGAGAGAGAGAGAGAGAGAGAGAACCATCAACAATGACAGAATCATCGATCGATTGGCTGCCTCCTGTACAGCCCACATTGACCTCCTGGTTCATGGGGTGACTCTCAACCACTGAGTCACACCTGCCGGGCTGATGACCTTTTATTAACATAAATCAACCGGAAAAAAAATGTAGGGGACTCTGAGGCAACCACCACCCATCGCAAACGCCAGCTGCCCCCTCTGATGCTTCGGGCAGCAGCTGGGTGGCAGTCCATTCAGGTGGAGGTCTTTGCCAAGCTGGCTCAGAATCCAGCACCAGTGTGGGTCCATTGGACGCTTTCCCCGGGTTTCCTACCGCATGGACTTAAGGAATAACGGTCTAGATTGGAGGACGTTAAAGCCAGCTCTTGAAGGGGGACTACTTCTTCACTCGGGGCAGTTGGCAAGGGCAGAATGCCAAGGACGTGGAGTGAGGGGGAGGCTCCAAGATGAACTTGCATTTCTAGCTAGAATTAGAACTTGCATTTCTAGCTAGAA